>JAVSCE010021303.1:0-39200 GCA_032199065.1 Smutsia gigantea
GGTTTCAGGAGAGGGCCCACACGCAGGTGTGTGCACGCGGTGCAAGTGTGGGGTGGAGCTGAGGCCATTGGTGCTGACCCGGGGGCCCTGGGGAATGCCGGCACAGGAGGAGCTGAGGGCCAGGGCCAGGCCTGGGGTGATGCTCCTGTGGACCAGTGGCAGGAGGAGGGGGTCACAAGTCTGGGTGGGTCTCAGAGAGGTGGGGTGGGGTGTAAGGGGCCGTAAACCAGACTTGACTGTTCAGAAGTCCTAGATGGCCAGGGGTGATCTGTTGGCTCCCTGTGGTGGAGTTAGGGAGAGGAGTTGAGACAGTGAGTGGGGAGAATATGGAGTTGCCAGCGTAGCCTGCTCAGGTTGGCCCGAGAAGCGACACTAGGGGAGGGCGTCTTTGAGTGTGTGTGTGGGGGTGTGTGGGGGTGTGGTTTTCTTCAGCTTGGAAGAGGGCTGAGGTGTGTATGTAAACCAGGGGGAAGAAGCTGACGGAGGTGTCTAGGATGCCAAAGAGCAGGGGCTGCTGCTGGGAATGCGTCCTGGGTGACAGCGTCCAAGAGAATTCCCAGACCCAGAGTAAGGACTGTGCAGCCACAGCGCTTTCTGTTGAGGGGAGGGGTGATGAGGGAGCTTGAGCTGGCTGGCGTCCACCCTCTCAGTCATGGAGGAGTGAGGTCACTGGGGAGAGTGAGGGGGCAAAGCAGTTGGGGGCTCGAGGGGATGGAAAGGTTTGGAACAGCTGCTGTGGGGAATGCAACTGGGAATCCGCAGAGCCAAATACAGACAGCTGAGCTGAGCTGGAGGGCGCTGAGGGCGCTGCAGTGTGTTGTGATCTCTCCACCTACTTTCTGCAGCTTGGAGGCAGAAACAGGAAGTGGGCAGTGTCGTGACCCAAAATTGAGATAGGGCCAGATATGCGATGGTGGCTGAGGGTGGCAGGAGTGGCTGAGAGAGCCCTGTAGTGATCATTGGTCAAGGGGCCAGGCTTCAGGAGAGGCAAGCTGGCGGGAAGGGCTTGATGCACGAGGCACGTGGGGAGGGTTGGGAGTCAGAGGAACTAAAGCCTTTCTGAGTAGGTTCATTCAGGAGTGTGAATGGGGAGAGGGAGAGGAAGGTAATGGTTGGGAGGTTAAGCGCAGGAGCTTAGAGGTAAAGAGACTGGTTGTTCTGAGGTTTGTGGTGTCGCATGGTGGAAGGTGCCTGGGATGGAGGGATGTTGGGAGTCATTGGAGTTAGAGCTAGAGGTCCGAGTGCCATGGGTGTTGAAGCTGTGTAATCCATGCTGGTAGGCAGACAGGAACATGGGGGGCTGGACTGAATGTGTCCTGAAGGAACATCTATACCTACGGGGAGTTGATGTGTATGAATAGTTCATAATGGAGAATGGACCAGGCAGTGAAAGCGACTCCAGAGAGTGACCTCATTCTGTCCCCAAGATGCCAGGAAGGGAAGACTGGGCGAGGAAAAGGTGAAGCCCACACTGCAGAGGGGGCTTCGAGGGGACAGAGTCCCTTAAGGGCAGGAAGATGGCTAACAGCTGGGGCATCTGTGGATCTGTGCTTCCGGGGCAGATGAAGCTGATGCAGGTGGGGGGTGTGAATGTGGTAGATCCAGGGTGGCCCTGGGAGGAGGTAGCTGGGAGGCTTTGGGGTTCCAGGTATTACGGGAATGAAGGGATTTGCAGGCAGAACATTAGTGATGGGGGCCATAGTCCTGGGTGGTCTGACCAGTAACAGAGCAGCTCAGCCCTGTGCTTCTATGGGAGTGTCTCATGGAAATGCTGGAGCAGGTCACACAGCCCCTGAGCATCGCCCAGGAATTCTCAGGATTAAGACAGTGGCCTTTTAACCTCACTCGTGTCCCCAGTCTCCAGCTCTCACTGTCCCCTAAATAAGAGGAATAGACTGGCCTAGGGAGTGGCCCTTCTCTGAGATCTGCCGAGAAGGGAGTGGGGTCATGGAGTCCAGGACCGCCTCTCAGGAGGAACCCGGGACCTCTGCCTGGGGATTGGGGGCTGGGCTCCTGTAGACAGCACTGGGGGTTTAACCTGTGATTCCCGCCTGTGTTGTATCCTCACGCTGACAGGGGCTGCTCAGCAGCAGGCGGGCCGGGTAGGTGTGGGTGCACACGCCATGGCACCAACCTCTTACGTGGGGGCTGTGTCCCAGCATGCTCTGTGGGGTTGGTGCGGGCCTGGTGTGTCGGTGCTTCAGTGACCTGAGCTGCTGTGTGCGTGGCCTCCGTCCGCTCAGTCATTCTGGCCTGTCTGTGACTGCCCTGGGAGTTCGGGTCATCCCTTTCCCTTTATTTGTGTGGTGTTGGGGGTCGGGGAGGGAGAATGAGGAGCTTTCAGGGTCACACCTGACTGGCCAGTGGGAGGGAGGGGAGTTAGTCCCCACTGGAAGAAAAGTGGATAAGCCGACTGGGGCGAGTGCTTGGAAGGGGCGACCCTTAAGAGAGAGTGAAGGAAGTGTTGGGGTTTCAGGTGCGCTCCCATGGAGCCCCAGGGCCTCTGACCATGAAGGAGGTGGAGGAGCTGGAGCAGCTGACCCAGCAGCTGATGCAGGACATGGAGCATCCTCAGAGGCAGAATGTGGCCGTCACTGGTGAGCACACTACCCACCCGTGGACATGTTCCCCTCTTACTGTACTCCTGTCTCAGGCAGCTGATCCTTTGCAAGCTCATGCCCTTCCTCCTATTTATTTATGTCTTCTCTGGCCTTCCCAGAGTCCTGTGGCCGGTGTCACCAGCCCCTGGCTCGGGCACAGCCCGCAGTTCGTGCTCTGGGGCAGCTATTCCATATCACCTGCTTTACCTGCCACCAGTGTGAGCAGCAGCTGCAAGGACAGCAGTTCTACAGCCTGGAGGGGGCACCATTCTGTGAGGGCTGCTACACTGTGAGTCAGGGTGGGGGCTGAGGTGCCTGCCCGCACTTGGCTGGGGGGGTGGGCTCACGTGAGGCCCACATACCTTGGCAGCCAGCTGTTGGCTACCAGGTACCTGCCATTCCCCTGCTGATACCTCCTCAGGACACCCTGGAGAAGTGCAACACCTGTGGGCAGCCTATCACTGACCGAATGCTGAGGGCCACAGGCAAAGCCTACCACCCGAAGTGCTTCACCTGTGTGGTCTGCGCCTGCCCCCTGGAGGGCACCTCCTTCATTGTGGACCAGGCCAACCGGCCCCACTGTGTCCCTGACTACCACAAGTGAGGACCCACTGCCCACCTTCTAGGCTTTTCTCTGGGCTCCAGCTGTGGCTTCTCTGGGACCCAGGCTGCCCCCTAGACCCCAAGACAGTGCCAGAGCCCAGCTCATCTGGACTTAGCTATCCAGTGGCCTTAGACTTGAAAAACAAGTCTTGCTACTGGCTAGTCCACACCAGCCCTTGGCTCTCCAGGCTTTTTTGGGTGTGGTCTTGGTTCAGCCATGTGTGCTGGAGGGACTCATTTCACACACAAGCTGGGCTCTAAAAGTTCCTTTGGAGATCCGTTGTTTGGATCTCTGGTTTTCCCCTAGAAACAGTGTTTACAAGGTGGCTACTTTTCTGAGGTCAGTGCAAAATCCTATAATGTGGCTGAGGGAGGTACAGGAAAACTGCAGAATCTGACTCCCGCTTCTGCTGGCATGTTTGAAATGTACACTCAGGGCTCCACCTTGGGTGGCCAGAACTTCACATTCCCTGTACACCCCAGCAGTTGGCAGAGGTGCCTGCGTGGTGCGGGGAAGGCTAGGGGTTGAGGTCAGAGGTGCCACTGTGGGGCGTGCTTTCTGCAGGAACTGCAGTGTGGTTGTGACAAGGGGTAAGGACCTGGAGGCAGAGGTTCCTGGGAGATGGGGCTTTGGGAAGGGCAAAAATTCCCCTTGATAAGAGCTAGTCATGGTGGCCTATCTTAGACCTTTCTGTTGAGCTCCCTCCACCTAGAGATAGGGGCCAAGATAGGCAAAGAAGTCTGCCCCATCGCCACCCAGCTGCCACCTCATTTCCCTGTGCCTACGGGCAGCCAGGGTGCCATGCGCCCCCATTCTGACTGCCACCCCTGCTTTCGGCCCCTCCAGGCAGTATGCCCCCAGGTGCTCTGTCTGTGCGGAGCCCATCATGCCTGAGCCTGGCCGTGAGGAGACCGTGCGCGTAGTTGCTCTGGATAAGAACTTCCACATGAAGTGCTACAAGTGTGAGGTCGGCTGCCCTGCGGCTCTCAGGGCTGGGAGGTGGTGGGTGCCCTCGCTGAAAGCAGTGCTGGGGTTTTGAGGTGTTCAGTGGTAGTGCCCATGCCTGCCTGGCCCAGTTGCTTCTGTCACTGTGGGAAGCGAGGTGGGTTTCTGTGGGGTCACTGAGGTGGGGATAAGCAGAGACAAGGCCCTGACAAATAGGGAGGGTGTGGTGTGCTTCACTGTGGCAGAGGCTGGGGGTCTCTGCAGTTCAGCAAGAGTCAGGATGGGGCTGGGGCGGTGGGAAAGGCCCCGTGGCTTTCACTATGGTAGGCACCTGGGAAGCTGCTCCGCCCATTGCCCATCCTTGGGCAGGAGACGCCGAGGAGACAAAAGTGGAAGTGGGGGGTGGAGGTGGGGTTAGGAGTGGGGCAGTGGGTCTGGTTGAGGGGCACAGATGAGGCCACCAGCGGAGCCTTGAAGTGTTTGGGCTTCCTAATTTAAATATGGGGAGGATCCCGGGGCGCACAGGGGCCTGCATGCTAGTGCATTCTTTCCCGCTCAGGACTGTGGAAAGCCGCTGTCCATTGAGGCAGATGACAACGGCTGCTTTCCCCTGGATGGTCATGTGCTCTGCCGGAAGTGCCACACTGCCAGAGCCCAGACCTGAGCGAGGACTGGCCGCCTTCTCAACTGCGAGTCTGTTCCCCACAAGCGGGCCACTCATACTGAGACCACCCCCTCTTCCCCACCTGCCCCCCAGTTATTTTGGATGTCCAGCCCCTCCATCCACATCAAACCCATCCCTGTATTCCTAGTGCCCTGATCCAGGGCCCCAGTATAGCGTAGGGCTGCAGAGGCCTTGGGTCTCCAGTCCTCCCCCATCCTGCAGGGCCCACCCACCTTCCTCCATGTACCCCACCTTTGGGGCTCCAGGTTGCGCGCTGCTTTCACTGCTGCACTGATGCCCTCGGCTGGCCCCTAAGCAGCCTCGTCCTCCACTTGCTGAGGGCCAGGGGACGCCCTGCCTCTCGGGAGCCTGGGCTGGGTCGCCCTGCCTAGATACTCCTACCTGCCCTTGTGCTGCGAGGGTGTGGCTACAGCTACAAATAAACCTTGTTTTCCAGAATTCGTAGTAGTCAACTCTTGTGGCAGTAGTCCTCACGGTGGGATGGGAGGAGTTAGAGGAATTAAAGCATCAGGGGTAAAGGTGAAAACTCAATTCCTGTTTATTTACAAAAATATATCTGTATATGTATATATATATTAAACCCTCCGTAGCTCCCTCCCCCAATTACCTTTTTACTTCTACCCCCACCTCCCTTTCTAAAACAGGCTCCAGGCCGAGAGGCACCTTTCTCGGAAGGGCGGGTGAAGCAGCACCAAAGGCCTCCATCTGGTGGAGGGGGAGGGCAGGGCCGGGGCAAAATGAGTGGCCTTGGCCCCATCCTTGCTCCCCAAGGATAGGGTGGGGTGAGAGGAGGGCTCAGTCCTTGAATCCCTGAATACTGCAAAGAATGCGCTTCTGGTGTCCCGGCAGCGTGATCCCCATCTGTGCCAGGTCCCTGTGGGCAAGGAAAGGATAGTGCGCCTGTGGGCTCCAACCCCAGCAGCCCTCCCCTGCCCATGCCCCCAGGGTCCTCACTCGGCCGTCAGCTCCAGCACACACTCCATGGTGTCCAACCCAGCTGAATGGAAGTGCAGGATGTAGCGTTTCATTCGTATGGACTCCAGCCACTCAGGGACACTTCGATAAGGAATCCCATCTGAGCCACTCAAGCTGGGAAGACGGAGGGTTACCCTATGGGGACATGAGCTGCCTTAGCCACGTGGGAGATGCAGGGGCTGTCCTCGGCCTTCCCCAGCTTTCCTGAAGTCAGGGCTCAGCCTATGAGCATCAGCAGCCAGCGTTGAAGTTGGGTGTCTGAGCAGAGATTAGACTTTGTGGGTTAGCCTGGCTATTGTCTGGGAACCCGTTTCCTGGCCTGTTTCCTGGTAGGCTCACAGTGAGGGCAGGCCAACAGACCTGCTACACTGATGGACCACGGTGAAGCAGCAGCTCCTTAAGTCCCCAAAGGAGTGTGCCACCAGCCTATCTGCCACTGGAGCAGCCAGTTCTGGGCAACTGGGGGCTGGTTAAGACATCACAGTTTCAACTTTCTCAGCTGAGGAAGCAGAAGGCAGAACAGAGGCTCTGGAAGCCAGCTGTGGTCCTGCCTTTTTCCAGGGTGGCCCCTGGAGTTCTGGGAGCAGCCTCTGCTTGCCACCTCCAACCTCAGCTGTTATTCTTGCACTCTGACACAATACAATGACTGTTCCTGTACTAAAGCCAAACAGAGCCAAAAACCATTAGCAAAGTAAATCTGCTGGGGGAAAAATATCCAACATTCCAGAAAGATTAGCACATGCAGTCTCCAGTGTACAAGGGGGTTGTGCTCCAAAAGATAGTTTCAAAAGTTGGAACTTGGAGCACATTTTCTCCCAGAAACAAGGTTATATATGGTGGTTTGATAGAGGCCAGCACGCCAGGGCTGGTTTACCCAATAAAGCATTTGAAATCCAGCCATGCCCTTCTTCCCCACCTTCCCCTGCTACCAGGTCATTTGCCACATTCTGGCATTGTTTTTGGTAAAATAAAATTGTGACCATGTCCCTC
Source organism: Smutsia gigantea (assembly GCA_032199065.1). Lineage (NCBI taxonomy): Eukaryota > Metazoa > Chordata > Mammalia > Pholidota > Manidae > Smutsia > Smutsia gigantea. The sequence continues at coordinate 6,800 of JAVSCE010021303.1, forward strand.
CCACGGACAATTTAGAAAAACTGGTCACCAGTTCTCTGCATTCAGGATAAAAGTCCAAATTTCTCAGCAGAACTGGTCCTCTTGTACTCACTCTGCTACTCACACAGTCCTTGAACTGGACGCTGCTGTCACCCTGCATTATTTTCAATTTGCTTGCCCTCAGCTCCCCAACCTATGCTGGCCACGTGATCTGGGGGCCCTCCCAGACCCCACAAGGCTGCTCCCAGTCATGCCACGCATCCCACTATCCGGCACTTGCCGGTTTGTCTCCCCACCCCCAGCTCGTGATCAAGCTCTCCGGAGCAGGTATGAGATCATAAGCACTGCTTCTCTGTGCTTTCCATCTCAGTGTGTTTGCTTCCTGTCTTCTATCAAACTAGAGCTCTCAGGGGTGGGGCACATCTCCCCATCACGATGGATTCTCCCTGAGGCAGACTGTGGTCCTGCCCCATATGCTGGACTCTGTCGAGAGCTCCACAGGCCCAGCACTTGGTGGATGTGACTAAATGTCCACTTCCATTCTCCCAGATCTGCCCTCCAAATTGCCCTCCCCAGCATGGCCACCTGGGATCAAAGTTGGCAATGGTCCGCAGAGAGTGGGGGTTGGCAAGCAACTGCTCCAGATGTGCTTTCAGGTGGTGGAAGTGGGGCCGGCGGGCATGATCGTAGGCCCAGCAGTTCTTCATGAGTTCATAGAGAGCGGCAGGGCAGTCCACGGGAGGGGGCAGCCGGTACCCCTCCTCAATGCTCTTCATTACCTGCAGCAGGGGAAATAGGAGTAGGAAGCTAACCCAGTGGCCCAAGAGAAAGGTCTGTTCCCACAAGGTCAGGCTGCAGTAGAGCCTCAACCACCCTGGCCAGCAGTGAAGAGAATGGTGTAAGGCAGAGGGACCAGAGGAGATAGGAGTGCAGGCAAACTGTGGGTCAGGAAGAAGAAATAAAAGATACTTGCAGGAAGGGCTGTGGGAGGATGTGGGGAGGGGATGAAAGGTGAAATAGAGGTGACGCAGGGAGGAGTACCTCAGGCTCACCTCCTGATTGCTCATCTCCCCGTAGGGCTTGTCCCCAAAGCTCAGCACCTCCCACATCACAATCCCGAAGCTCCACACGTCACTGGCCGTGGTGAAGATCCGATGGGCGATGGCTTCAGGGGCTGTCCAACGGATGGGGATCTTTCCTCCCTAAAAGGGCATGGGGGACACAAAGGTGACGCATTTCAGGGCATGGAGGGGATGAAAAAAACACCTGTATGAAGGGGATGGGCAATTACTATGCCCACATGAGCATGCATCCTGTACTCGTGTGTGGCTGTGTGTACAGCATGTAACTGTGTGTGAATGTGTACACAGTGAGTGTACAGGGCTCTACCTGGGTTTCATAGGTGCCATCAAAGTTGTCCAGGAGGCGGGTCAGGCCAAAGTCAGATACCTTGCAGCACAGGTTCTGACCTACTAAGATGTTCCTGGCGGCCAGGTCCCGGTGGACATAATTGTGGTCACTGAGGTAGTTCATACCAGATGCAATGCCCTGCAGCATGGCCACCAGTTGTCCAGGGACCAGCTGGTCCTCCCGCTCCTGCAGCAGGGTGAGGGGGTGAGTTAGAGGATAGGCAGGGTCTCCTCTTCCCAGACCAGGAGCCAGTACCCAGGGCTCTGTGTGCACCCCCCTTGATCTGCCCTCCTTTCTCTGCAGAGGTCCTCTGCCCTCCTCACCCTCAGGAAGGCATCCAGGGCTCCATTCTCCATAAACTCTGTGATGATCATGATGGGCTTTCCTGAGACACAAAGCACACGTGACCCCAGCACACATCTTTCCCCAGAACCAGACTTCCTGCCCTTGGCAGCACATCTTCCCTCCACTCCTGGTGGTCTAACCCTCCTCCCTACTTGCCCTTCCCATGCTCCTGGAGACCAATCCTCATACTCTTTGTGATGACGCCTTCCAGGTGCAGAATGTGTGGGTGGTTGAACTGGCCCATGATGGTTGCCTCGCGGAGGAAGTTCCACCACTGGCCATCTGGAGATGTGTCTTTCAAAGTCTTAATGGCCACAGTCTTGCAGTTTTGGCTGGGGATTCTAAGGGTCCCTCGATACACTTCCCCAAACTCTCCTGGGTGGAAAGAAAACAGGGTCATGGCCCTGTGCACTGTCAGGCTACCCTAGGGGGCCGGAAGCAATATCCTCCAGCCTCCTAAGTGTCTTCTCTGGACCAGAAAGTGGCACACCCTTTTTGGGACAAGGGCTTGGGCTGTACTTCCTGGGGAAGGGGACTAGAGTGTGGAACCGGAGAACAGCTCTGCAACCTGTTTAGCACTGTCTCCTAGGTCAGCGCCGTTCTTGGCTAACAGAAGGTGCTCAGTAAATGCTGGGGAAATGTGCACTCTGAGGTGGTACTGGGGTGTGTTCATGAAGGCAGGCTGGTCCAGGGCCAGTGTGCAAGTGGTGGGGGAGGCTGACCATTGCTGCCCTTCCTCCAAAGGCTCCTCTGGTCAGAGCCCGGCTGGCTTGGCTGCTTAATCTGCAAGGACGCAGCCAAGCTTTGTTCTCTGCTCAGATCTTTTCTCTGGTGACCCAAGGGATGAGGGCAGCCCAAGGACACTAGGCCCCCGGTGGGGTGCAATGCCAGGTGAGGAAAGCCCTGAATGGGTCCCACATTTGAGAATAGCCAGAGCCTGGGCATGATGACCCCTGTGCTGACAAAGATGATGTGTTTAACGTTCTTTATCAGAAACTCCATGGCCACAGAAGTGGATCCTGCAAGAGGTGGGGGCTGCTCCAGGACACTTGATCAGGGGGTTATGACGTGACTGTATCCAGGGCAGACAGATGGTAGAGCAGAGAGGGAACGCATCTCGGAGCTCTTGGGCCAGCAGAGAGGCCAGTGGGCTCTACAGCGAAGAGCTGGCAGGGAACGGCAGCCAGAAGCTCTGTGCTGCCACACATGGGACTGCGGGGCTCACCTTCCCCTAAGACAGTGTCCACAATCAGCCAGGCTGGGTCAAGCTCCTGGGTGAAGTCCAGGGCTCCCTGGGCAGGGTCCTCGTATGCCTGGAGGTCCACATAAGGCTTCAGCCATAGCTTGTCCTCTGCAGGGAGAACAGAGAGGGCTCGGCCACAGGAGTGCCAACTCCAAGGCTCAGGAATACTGGGGGCGAGGAGGGGTCACACAGCAGACCCTAGACTTCTCATTCTTCTGTTCCCCAAGGATCCTGTTTTGGCTGAAATGGGAGAAATTCTCTATCTTTAGTAACAAAGCCTCCCCAGCCCAGCTGCTCTTCTCCTGTCTGTGCAAAGCAACCACGTCCTCACCCGAGCCCAGAGCAGTGGGCCAGAACCTAGACCCGAAAGGGTGTTCATGGCCTTGAGTTACCCAATCTTCCCATGGCTCACTGACCCATGCTTCAAATTCCTTGCCCTTTCTCCTCACTCCTATTTGCCATACTCCTCCAGTCCCTCATACCTCGTTGACATCCCCAGACAGGCCTCCCTCACACCCCAGTTCTTGGACGGACCACTGACTGCCTGTAGTGAGGCCCCTAATGAGGTGATCAGCAGGAAGCCCACATGCCTCAGAGGACTTCGGGGAGCCTGCCAGCAGTCTCCCTCCCACCCAGCCTCAGTCCACAGACCTGACCAGCTAGGGTGGGGGTGCTGCCCAGAGGCCGGGCGTTGTTACAGTGGTACCAACAGCTAACCGGTAACTGCAGAGAGCCTCTGGGGGCTATCAGTGCCAAGTTAATTAACCAAAGTTAATTAGGTACAAAACTCAAGAGCCGTAGAAGTAACAGACCCCCACCCACCATGTGCCCCGAATTGGCCTAGCAAATGTGGGTCCCTTGGTCCCATCCTAGTGGCACCCCCGAACGCACATGCACCCACAGGCACCCACTCGGGTGATCCTGAGTACCTGGGTCCACGTCAGTGACGCGATCACGGGGCCTCTGTTGCCGGTGCCGCTGAGCTTTCCTGTGGGAACCAGGGGCAGCTTGTTCAGGGTCCCCAGACCACCTCAGGGGCCCAATGGACTCCCACTGAGTTTCCCTGACAAACAAGGGCTGGGTGCAGGGACACACTGGAGCTCTGGTGCCAGGGATGGGAGGGTCGTCGGGGCTGCACTTAGGGGCTTCTGACTGGGCAAAGGGACCCAGGATGGTGGGTGGGCAGGGACAGGTGCAGCACCTTGAACGGAAGACAAGGATCCCGAGCAGCAGAGCTACACCCAGCAGCAGCCCAAAGATGATGGCCACGATCTCTCCTCCGGTCAGGCCCCTGGAAACTGTTGCACAGGGATGAGGAAGTCGGGGGGGTTCAGGGTCCACAGAGATGATGGAGGCTAACGGCACAGCCAGGGTCAGGTCTCTCAGGGGGTCTTGAGTGTGTGTGTGTAAGAGAGAGAGAGAGAGGAGAGATAGAGGAGAGAGAGAGCGAGCCTGTGGAAAGGGCCTCTCACAGGGCCCATGAGGGTTAGATTTGATGGGCTACTGGCTGCTGTACCTGGTATCAGAAGGTGTGTCTGAAGAGATGGGTATGGGGAGGGGGTCTACTGTGACTGTATGTGGGACTGTCCCCCAATGGCAGTTTTTAATGTGTGTATGCATGCGTGTGTGTGTGTACAGGTTGAGGTCACTGTTTGGAATAGGGTCAGAGAAACCTCAGTGGGATGAGAGGGCGTGTGTTTGTTTGAGGCAGAACATGGATAACCCACCCACCTGGTGGGCTGGTCCGAAACTCATGGTCAGGGGAGAAAGGGCCAGGGCCCAGTGGGGTCAACATTCGGACTCTGACGATGTATGTGGTGTCTGGCTGCAGTTCGGTCAGCAAGATCCTGGGTTCTAGAACCATCTGGTACCGCTCTTCATCCTGTGGATGGGGACTTGTGTTATCTGGGCTTTTCCAAGCCAGACCTGGTGAAGGTGATGGGCAGTCTTGGGATCATGTGAGGAGGCGTGGGTTGGGGAATGGTAGGGCTCTGTAGGCTTTTGTCCTGAGAAAGCCATGCAGTTCACTTCGGTAGTTTTCCTGGTATCCTGCAACCAGAGCTAGGAATGTTGGGGTGTGCCTCGGTATGGACACCAGAGACAGTCTCTCAGCCTCATCCTTACTTGGGTCAACACGTGCAGCTCGTAGCTCAGGTTTCCCCCGGGGCTGCGGAACCGGGCCCCTGCCCAGGTCAGCTCCAGCTGCCGTGGCTCCTTTTTCACCAGCCTCAGAGTCAGGCCTGACAGTGACTCTGGGAGCCAGAAGATTCCAGTGGATTTGGAAAGAAAGAGGAACTAACTTTAGCTTTCGATTGCTTCCTGCACATCAGTTTGTTTCCTGTGGTCCCAAGCCCCGGGGATTTCCTCCAGGCCCTGTCCTGGCTCCTCCCCAGGCCTCTCACCTGCGTGCCCCATGCTGATGCTGAGTGACGCGCTGTCGTGCTTGGAGGTGCCCAGCCCCGACACTCCATTTTGGGCTTCAACGTTGAAGGTATAGTTGGCATAGGGTTCAAGGCCATCGACTCGCACAGCATGTGTGGTGAGCCTGCTGGCCCCCGGGGAGAAGCGCACACTCCCCCCACAGGGCTGGCAGGGGTCCCCATCCAGCGCTGCTCCCCGACACTGGGAACACGTCACACTGTACCTCACATCCTGGCGCCCCCCCATATCTGCTGGGGGTTCCCAACGCAGGGAGAGCTGAGTCCCCGAAACAGAAAAGCTCAAGTTTCGGGGGATGGAGGGAGGGCCTGTGGGAGAGGGGGCGCCATCAGTGGGAGCTGCTTTGTGCTCCCCCAGCTACTGGCTCCTCCCCTCCTTCCACCACCCCAATCTTTGCAGTCCTCCCAGGGCCTTGCTGGGAGGTCTGATTCCTACTGAGGACAAAGTAGCTTCACCACATCTCTGCATTCTTTCAGGGAGAGCAGGGGCTGCGAGTGGGGGCCTCTAGCCCCCTGAACAATCCCCAGTATCTAATAAACTGGAAAATTCCAGCTCTAACATGGGCTCAGCAAAGGTCCCACACCTCCTCACAGATGACCAGGCCCTGCCCCCAGACTCACGTGTGCATGCTGCCTGGGGGCCCTCCCCAGGGGCTCGATGATGGCCACTCTCACACGTGCAGATGGTGGCCCCCTCAGCCTCAGCTGCACTGTGTTGGGGGCACTTGAGACAATGGGGTGTATCCATGTCTGCCCTGTAGGAGCCACTAGTACAGGCTGGAGAGAGGAGGCAGCAGAACCATGGTTGTCCAGTGATTTTGCAGGCAGATTCACCCCCACCCTGCCCCAGTCCCTTATACTGGAAACACTCCACATGTATCTCCCTGGGTCCCTGAACCACTCAGTTGGAATACTGCTGAGATAGATCAGCGGTGTCCTTCCTTCCCTGGGCATGTGGAAACTCCCCCTGTGGTCCCTGAAGGTTCTCACCACCTTGAGTCTCCTTACCAAGGCATCCTTCACCACTGCTGCCTTCCTCGTAGCCAGGTTCACAGTGGCACTGCCCCACTGGCACCAACCATTCACCGTCGGGGCTGCAGTGCATACGGGGTGCACCTGAGGGGCTGGTGCTGACCTGGGCATGAGGCAAGCAGGTTCCTGCCACTTCTTCCAACCCGCCAGGTCCAGGGAGAGTGTCAGGGAATTGGGCCAAGCTGTGCACAACCTCAGGACAGCGCTGGTAGAACACCCGTACAGACACCAGGGCTACACAGGAACCCGGGTTGTGGAAAGCGAGGTAGAGGCCGCGGTGGGTCAGGCGGCCCAAGGAGCAGCGCTCTACATTCAGTTTCACAGCACCAGATGCAAGGTCTCGAATGGTAAAGCTCTGGTCTGCAGCCACTGTGGTTACCTGGGAAGAAGGTGAGGGGAAAGAGAGCAGTGACAGCAAAGTCAAGCTTTGTCCCATGTAAGAGAAAGGATTATTTGCTTAATACAATTTATAAAACCACAAACCAAGTGCTTACTGTGTGGGAGCTACTGAGCCAAGCTTTTCATGTACATTATGCTGTTCAGTCCATGACATAATCCTATAAGGTAGGATGGATTACCACCGCCATTTAACAGATAAATGAACTAAGGCTAAGAGAGTTTAAAGACCTTGTCCAAGATCACACGGCCACTACACCACAGGGCTAGGATTGGGATCAGGGCAGGGAGACGCTACATCCCATATAATTTCCACTACTCAAGGTGTTTCCAACCTCAGTGCCGATGAGGTGATCAGTTATAAAGTGCGTCATCATTAATTTATTACTAATAACAAACTTTACAACATCCTCTTTGGGAAAAAAAATGAGAGCACATCTTAACAAAGATACGTTCCTTACACTTCTGTATCCCAGGACGTTTTCTTGAGTAAGAAAGAAAGGGATGGCGTCAGGGGGACAGCCTGCACAGAACTGTCTTCCTACACGACTCTGGGTAGACTCATGGGGGTGTGTGGCATTTGACTGTGGTGGGTACTGACAGAAAAAGCCAAAATATCCTTCCCCTGCATCCACCATGGTGTCGTTATCTCAGTGGATGCTCACATAGCCTCTAAAGCAGGGAAGCCTGGCACTGTTACCATCACTGGTTTAAGACAAGAAACCGAAGCTCTGAGAAGTTAAGTCCAAAGTCGGGGCACAGGTGGGAAGGTCCTGTAGCTCCTTTTTATCCGGGTTTGGCTCGCGGCGGGTCCGTCGCCCCGCCCCCAACAACCTCGCCGGAAGTAGATGGCCGGCCTCTGATGTAGCCTGAGGTCAAAGTAGCCCCAGGCGGCGCCGCAGGACAGAGGTCACCCGCCTCACTTCCCCTCCCCACGTCAGCGTTGTCATTTCACGTCCTCGGGAGAGAGGTGAGTGAAGTACGGTTTGAGAGAGAACACGGTCACGAACTGTTATTACAGCATATTGTTATAATTGTCCTACTTTATTATTGTTCGTTTCTTCTTGGGGCTAATTTATAAATAAAGCGCCGTAGGTGCGCATGTGTAGGAAAAAACAGTATGTGCAGGGTTCAGCCATATCCGGGGTTTTGGGTATCCTCTGGGGGTCTCGGAAGGTATCCCCCGTGGGTAAGGGGGTCTCCTGTACTTAAATACACCTCTTCTGATTTCTAGTCACACATTCTTTCCGCCATCCCACATATGGACTCTTCCTGTTTCTGGAGCTTTCTCTTTTTCTTAGCTGAGGGGCGTCATGAAAAAAGAGGCAGGGATCAGGGTTAGGGCCGAAATGCACTGAGGGTTGGAAGCACCTTCTGGAATAAGGGCCGTCGGAGCTGAATGCCCACATCCTGGTCACTCTCCATGTACAGGAGGTTGAAGGTCTCCTTGCAGCCCAGCGGCCTGGCGCCCCCAGGGAAACTCTTGCAGTCGCGCACAGTGAACTGCAGCTCCACGTGGACACGGGACGCTTCCTCCCCACGGTAGATCCAACTGGAGCGAAGCCAATGGTCAGTGTCTCCACCTTCCTGCAATGGGCAGTCCTGGTACATGTAGAGGGGTGTCCCGTTCAGAATCTGTTGCACCTCACTCCACTGTGAGAGGAAAATCAGAGTCAGGCCCCAAGTCCCCAAACTCTGGTTTTCTAGAGCTGATGGGGAGGAATTTTTAAACTTAGTAAAAATAATAGCTAGCAGTGATCCCGCACTCACCAGGGCCAGTCACTGTAGTAAACACAGGAAACTGAGTCCCAGGGGGATCAAATAACTTGCTCGGGGTACTCAGCTATAAAGGAGCAGAGCTGGGATGGGTACCCAGGCACTCGAGGCTCCAGAATTAATGCTCCTAATCATTATGCCTTTATGCGTTTATTATAAAAAGTCCACGAATTAAAACTTACATATAATAAAGAATGAAAGTCCTCCCATTAGTCCAGCTATTCCCAGAGGCAGCCACTTTGAACAATTTGGAGTAAAACTTCCCAGACCCTAGCTAGTGCCTCTGGAGAAATGTTTGAATGTTTTCCCAAATGTGTTTTTAACATAACTTCTGAAAATATACAAGTGTTATTTTGTTTTGAAAAGAAGTCTTTGAAAGATGTCCACAAGAGTATATATAGATTTACCTAATTCTTTTTAGCAATCCATAAAACCGTATTCCCCTGTAGGGACATACCATAATTTACTTAAACATCCACTTACTTCGGGACATTTAGGTAGTTTCTAGGTTTTTTTTTTAAGTAAACATACAGATTTCTGTTAAGATTTTTGTAGAGCTTTTGTATCAAAGGGTGAATATATTATAAACTTTATGAGATATTGCCAAATTGTCCTCCAGAAAGAGTTTATCATTTATCAAGGCTTTTACCGTTTATTACACTTCTACCAACAATGTACAAGGACTTATTTTCTCAAAATCTCATCAGCGCTTGATACTAATGGTATTTTTATTTTTGGTCAATCTTATGGACGAAACATAGCTTCTCTATCTATTTCAAATACTTTCTCTTGTCATGCCACCTAATTTTACTAATCATGTCTTTGATGTTGACATACATTTAAAATATTTACATACTAACATCTACCTTCTTTTGGGTTGTGTATTTTGCTTGGCAAGTTCTCCCTCCCAAACTTATAAAGTGTGAAGTTGAGATGTAACTTTACTTTTGTTTTAAATTATGGACATCCAATTGTCAATTTATTGGCCAGTCTATACTTTCCACAATGATTTGCAATTCCAGTGTTAGTAACATACTAAAGTCTCACATATGTGGGTTTGTTTTTGGACTTCTGTTGACCTAAGTATCTTGTGCAATGTCACATGTTTTAATTATAGTTGCATAGTATGTTCTGACATCTGGGGGGACAAGTCTCTTATTTCACTATTATTCATTTTCAAAAAAATTCTCAGCCATCCTTAAGCATTTTCTCTGCCAGATGAATTTAAGGAAGAAACTCAAATTCTATAAAATATTCCATTGATATTTTGGTTGCATCTCCCTTATTTTATAGACAAGAGACTGAGGCCCTTAGTTCACTTTCCCAAGGGCTTCTTTCATTGCTACTTTCAGCTCTGGGAAAGTGAGGAAAAAGCACCAGTCGCTAAGAATTTGGAATGGGGTGGAGCAGGGGCAAGAAATATATGCTGCTGTGAGGCACATGCTTTTGCATTAAGTTAGGGGGTCCAAAGATTGGGCAAGGGGTGTCTGAGCAATGACACGGGAATGACAGAGGCACCCAGAACCTGTTCTTACGAGGAAGCTGTGATGGGGAGGCCTGAGTGGAATGAATGGGATGGAGGTCAGGTGGAAGGGTGGTGGGTGGTTAAAATGCAGCTCATTAGCTAGGTGGCCACAGCTACAGCTGATGCCAGGAGAAACAGATGTTCCCAGCTGTGACTTGCCTCTCCTGGTTCCAGCAGTGACAGATGGGAGCAAACCAGCTGCCCAGAATCAGCAGCGAGGATCCTTTCACCTATCACTCAGGCTGCGGGCTCCTACATGGGTACATTCTGGGGAGCCTGAATCTGAGTGTGCATGTGTGTGTTCTAAAAAGATGGGCAGGGGAGTCAGTGACTGCTGTTTTCTTGCCCTCTTAATGCAGAGCTCTTTAGCCTGAGCTGCAATGGGGCCTTACTTCCACGCCAGCCCAACTGGGGTGGAAGTAACTTGGGTGGGGGTGGTCAGAGTCCAGGGCAGGCCCATGGGAGCCAGCAGATGGACCTGTAGCCCTCACTGTGGAGTGATTAGCTGGTTTATGAGATGAGATGCCTATTAGGGCTGGCCTAATCCAGGATTTTCCAAGCAGCCCCTCCTGTAGGATACATTATGGTTTGCTCTATTAAATCTAATTATAGACCAGTCTGTGGGAGAGCTGAGAGTGGAGTCAGGACCCTAGGACCCAAAAGGAAGGAAAGAAAGCAAGTAACCCTACCCTTGAAATAGAGGCTGGAGCAGCACAGGGAAAAGAGAACACAGGGTGAACAGGTCCAGCACCAGAGGGTAGGGAGGCCAGAGGCCAGAGTCCCGGAGGCTGAGGCATCGGGGCAGCCTCCTGTGGTTGTGTGGTCATCTCTGCTGAATGGCAGAAAGCTGCTGTCTGGGACTTGCAACCCTACCTCTGCTCACTGGGTCTTAGGAATAACCAAGGAAGGAAGGAACTGGAGCAGGCTCAAACAGCTGGAATATGTGGTGGTGCTGGCGAGATGGAAGAGGTGCCAAGGCTCAGGGACCTCTAGTGGGGCAGCTTATAACTTTGGGGAGTCAAAGACCTTTAAGAATTTGATGAAAACTTTGTCCTCTCCAGAAAATAATGCACATGTACATACACACCATTAAGAATATACTTAATATGTATATGGTATATGGGGTTCCCTGACCCCCGAAACCTATCTGTGCAACTCCATTGGGAACCATGGGCCTCAGATGGATACTTCTGGTGTTTTGGTCTCAGCCTTCAACCATCCTCAGTCTGGTTGGTCTGTTCTCTCCCTGGGGGTTATGGGCTCCTAGGGAGTATTCAGCTCTCCCTCACTGGGCCAGGGAGGCATGGAGTTCTCCATGGGGTGAAGCCTGACCACCCCCCCAAATGTCCCATTCAGGAGGCTCTGACTCATCTCCCCTCCCCCTCTCTGAGGAGACACTTCCAGTTTTTCCTGCTTTTTTCTCCGTTCCTCCACCCACCTCTCCACCCCATTTCCCACTGGCCTTCAGCCTTGTGCCCTCCCCAGACACTTACCCCGTCCTCTGGGGGATCCAGCAGCCAGCCCAGCTCTTCCTGTGCTGTACTCGTGTCCATCAGAGTGACTGAAGGTGGGGAGAGAAGGGACCTGTCACCTCTGGGGGAGGAGGTCCCACATGTGCAACCCACATTCCTCATTCTGAGGCTGCAGCCCCAAGGCTTCAACAGCCTTTTCCTAACAGCTGTGACTTCCTGAGGTTTAGGGGAGGAAAATGGCCCAGGAAGGAGGAGTAAAGTACTCCAGGGATTAGTTTGTCAGCCTCCGGAGTGTGAAGGGAGGACGGCAGAATGGGGCAAGGGTTGGAGAGCTGGATCTTTGACCAAAGTCAACGCAGGAAGCATCAGGAAGAGCAGCCCTAGCAGCGGGGGTTGGTGCAGCCTGGGAGACCCAGGGGCTTCAGAATTGGAAGGGTGTTTGGGCAAGGAGAGCTCAGACTCTGGGGGTCATGAGTGAAGAGGGTGTGACAGGGGCCTTCGAGTGGGGGTCCTGGGTGGGGCATCTCCCTTCCACCAGAAAAGGGCCTGCTTTGTGATGGGGGTGTGGAGTGAAGGTACAAGACACTGGCTCTGAGCCTGGGGATCGGGGTAGTAGGGCCAGAGAGGGTGTGCAAGCTTTCACATGTAGGGCTTGACCTCTACATCCAGGAGCCCCTGCACCCAGAGCCCTAACGCATCCCCCAGAGGCAGGTCTCCCACCGCTCACTACCCACAACAGCCTAGGTGGGCATAAGGCGACTTCTCACCACCTACTTAAGAGGGTTCAGACTTATGGTTTGGGCACCTGGGGCTCGGGTTGTGAGAATGAGGGGTCCCCACTATTGCTGGGGTGGGGGTCTGGACGCTGCTACCTCGCAGCGGTCAGGAGCTCAGTCCCCACCCCCGGGCTCAAAGTGTAGGCCAGCAGGGGCCAGCTGGTGACCGACTGGGGAAAGCAGCTGTTTGGGGTCAAAGACCAAAGACTGGCCTGGCCAGAGGATCGCCTGGCTGCCGGGCGAAATCAGAGCGCTGGAGAGGGGCGCGAGGAGGAAAAGGGAGGAGGCGCAGGAGAGGGGCCTCCTCAGGAATGCCGGCTCCGGGAGGAGGGTGCCGGCGCAGCCCGGGGAGGGGTTGGCAGCGGGGGCTGGGGTCAATACCTTCCTTGGCGCGCGCCCCCGGGGTCAGCGGCGCGCACAGCTGCAGCAGGAGCGCGAGCCCCAGGGGCCAGCGCCGCTCCATGGCGCGGGGCCGGGACCTGGGACCGCGGCCCGTTCGGAGGGGCCAGGTCGCTGGGACTGGGCGGGCCGGGCGGGGGCGAGGGGCGGGGCCAGAGCCAGGGGCGGAGTCTGGCCTCACCTGGATCACCTTCTTAAAGGGACAGGGCAGGAAGGAAACTTGTTAGGCAGGTAGTAAACTTCTTGACAGGAATGAGACTGCGGGCGCCGCCTAGTGGGTGGGTTTGGGAATTTACTAATCCAGTCCTAATTCTAATCCTAAACCCAGCCCAGTCTTGTTACAGCCTTTATCTTAATTCTCCTTCAGAGTAGAACTACACCCTTGTATTCCTCTCCCTTTCTTCAGGGCCTGTCCCTGTAATAGACACCGGCGGAGGCAGAGGTTTATGCTTCAGTAGGGGAGGCTTAGATGATGATAATGCAGGATGGGCTGCAACTCTTAGAAAAGCACCTGGACTGTTGGAAGAGGAAGCAAGGCCAGTCGGTGGGGCACCGGAGGGTGAGTCTTCAGGCAGGGAGTTGGGGTTTCAGTGGCAGAGATTGGGAAAGGCATAAGCAAGGGCCTGAAGGCAGGGAGTCTCAAGGTGCACTTTGGGAGTGGTGAATGGACCAGTTTGACTGCTGGGGCACAGGATTTGTCTCGGGAGCCAGGCAGAAAGGCAAGTGTGGGCCAGAGCAGGGAAGCTTTTGGTAAACACGTTAAGGAGTTTGAACCTTAATGTGCATTGACAGAGCAGACATGAGGAATCTGTGAGGGGTTCTGAGCACAAGTGGTAGAGAAGGCGCAGATCCTGGCGTCAGCCCACGGCCTTCCCACCCTCTTGGAGACTACCTTACATTACGTTTAATAAGTGTTTATATTCAGTTTCTGTTCTGCATGCATTACTCTCTGAAAACATCCAAGAAGAGTTAAGACAGTTCCTGCCTTAGTGTGAAGAGTGTTGGGGGCTTGTATGTAAAGCAAGCACACACTACTAAAGTGACAGATAGGAGTGGGCCGCAGCAGAGGTGCAAAATGGGGTGAGAGTAGCTCAAAGGGGAATGATCCATCCACGGAGCAGCAGGAGGTGGGCCCCACTCCTGGGGCCTCTCCTTCCTATGCCCTTCCCTGGCTGCATCTCATTTGGATGAATCATTCATAGTTTTTCTGTCACTTAAACTGTTGAATATTTCAGTCACCAGGGAGGAAGGGAGGTGGTGCATTATAGGTGCTTATTTTATTTTTGAAAATTAATACTTCTCAGGTTTTCTTCTTTTTTATACAGATACGTACAAGAAGAAAATGGCTTATAATTTCCTGGCCGAGACTATCTTCATTGGCGTAAATAAATAAATAAATAAATGTAATCCATGTGCATTGGTTGGGAAGTTCCCATACGACAGAAAAGAAACAAAACAGAAAGTATAATCCTCCCTTCCTCCCACCTTCCAATTCCTGTTTCCAAGTGAACCACCATCAACTGTTTCTTGTGATTCTCTAGAATTTTCCCCAATGTGCACACCATTGTATGTTTCTCCCTCTACTCCCACACACATACAGAGGGGCCATAGGCCGCCCACTGCTCTGTACCAGGGGCCTCTTTAGAATGTTAAGGACTTTGGGAAGGAGGAGGAGGCTTCACTCCACAGGCTCACTGGGGTCAGAGCTTTGTGATTTCAGCGGGGAGGAATGGGCGAAGGGTGCACAGCCAACAGAAGGGGGGAAATGGAGCAAGCTTTGGACAATTGCTGCTAGGAAATAAGCCAGACTGTGGTGAGGTAATGCATCTGCTCATTGCTGTCGTTTGTTAAAGTTAGGAGACCACTGGGACTCAGGGGGACAGGGTGGGGGCTGCTCCATGTAATGAGAGGTGATGTGGAGAGTGCTGGAAAGAGGCCTTGCTTTTGTTTTAGGATTGCTTCTCTGTCTCAGGTCTGGAAGTGCTGCAGAAGGGGAAGGAAAGCCCACCTTCTCTCTGTATTTAGGATCATTCCAATTTGACAATTCCTCATTTGTTGTAGGAGGAGGCATGCTTTTGATTTTGGCCTCTGTCCACTAGCAGTGCAGCTTTTGTCAAATTATTTATGCTCTCTGGACCCTAGTTTCATAGATCTGGATGATCTCTGAGGCCATTTCCTGGAAAGATGGCAAGATTCAGTCAGAAGACATAGGCCAGCTCTTTTAGCCATTCTGTGTGTCTATTTTCTTGGTTATAAAATGGGATTAATCTGCCCACCTCATGGGTTGGGTGTGATGATCAAAAGAGGAGAAAGTGCTTCACTAACTAAGGCACTTAGCACACATTAATGTGCTAGGAGAATGTGGAGGCTCTGACTTACTCAGGTTCTTCTGTGGGCCTCCCAGGACACTCCTGGAGTGCAAGAGCCTCTGTGACCTAAGACATCATTTTTTGGGTTTTGTTTTAAAAACAACTTTATTGAGGGATACTTTGCGTAAAATGAATTTCACCCATTCCAAGTGTACAGGTCAGTGGGTCCTGACAAATGCTTATGCTCTCATTATCACTGCCTTGGTCAAGATCCAGAACACTTTTATCACCTCAAATGATCCCTGGTGCCCTTTGCAGTTCCTATTGGACCCATTCTATTGGTAAAAATGAGTTTTGTCCGAGGCCCAAATTTCATGTAGTCTCCTAAATCTGCCTTTTTCTCTTCTGCATGACACGCCCAAGTCCCGTGCATGTTGTGGGCATCAGCAATTTGCTCCTCTGGATGCTGAGCAGTATTCCCAGTATGGGTGCCCTAAGACATCATTTAACAATACAAAGTCGAACCCTAAAAGTCCCCCTCTGCTCTGTTCTCCCAGAAGCTGTAGTCTCTTAGCTGATGGGGCTCCCAGAGGGATACACCTATCTTTCCTCTTAGGTCGGGAGAACCCAGACCATCTGGCCCTCTTCTCATTCCGCAGTCTGGAAGGAAAGCCTGCACCTTCCTGCAGCCTCTGCCTTCTTGGGCTCTGGCTTGCTCCCGCAGCCCCAGCCTTAACACTACTCTGTTTATGTTGCCTCCTGCCCAGCCCCCACCACCTGGCTCCTTGCTGACCTGGGTTAAGGTGAAATTTCACCCAGCCTGGGTCAAGGCCTTGTGTGTCTATAAAGCTCTAGTTCAAATGCAGTTTAACCAGCAGGGTAACCCAGTTAGCTGCTGGCAACCACTATGAAAGCATCAGTACAAATTGGTTTATCTGATAAGTATCACGTCCTAGCAAGGGCCTGTGTGGATGGGACTAAAACAGCTTTGTTTTGGCTGTGTTGGGCTGGCCTGCATTTGTAGGCACCAAGATCCAGGAGACAGTGTGGGCGGTAGGAAGGGAAGAAACAGCCCTCTCCGAACGGCATTCAGGTGGATTCCGCCCATCTTTGATCACAAGGCTAATCTGGTCCTTCCCCTTCCTTCTGGTCTGTGCTCTAACCTATCTGGTCTCTGACCCGGGTTTACCATCTGGCAACAGGGGCGGGGACAATCATAGTTAGCATTTATTACAGCACCTACGCATGCTGCCGGGGCACTTCACATGCATTATTTCATTTACTTCTCACACCAACCCTTTGAGGAAGGTATTATTAGTCCTGTTTTATTGATGGAAAAACCTGAGGCACAGGGAATTTAAGTTACTTGTTTAAAGTCACTAGTTGCAGGACAAGGATTTGAACCCAGGCCTGTCTGACTCTGGGGCCTATGGCCCCTAATTGGGGTCACCAGTAGCAAAGAAGGTAGGGAGTACCCACATTTTGTTTACTACCTTCCCACTCTGTCTGCTCCACCTGAGGTAACTAATATCCTATCTTAAAACACCATGGATTAGGTTTGACTGTTTTTGAGCTTTATAAAATGGAAATCATCTGATACATATTTTTTAGTGTCTGACTTCTTTCACTTACACCTATGTTTGTGAGATTTATTCATGTAGCTGTGTGCTGATTCATTCTCATTGCTGTATGCTATTCCACTGTATAAAGAATACCTTATTTTTAAAGACCTCTTGACTGTGCTTAAATATTCTACATTTGAGTTGCTATACTGGGCAACTCCCATAGTTTATCCGGTTTGTCTGGGTGTCTCTGAAAGAGGCTTAATCTTCCCAGAAGGTACTTCCTTTTTTAAAAGAGACTTTTTGCTAGCCCCATGGCTCCTTAATTGATTAAATATATACAGAGGCGGCCTGTGAGCAATGCCACTGACCTATTATCCCACTCCACCTCCCTGCCCTCCTTTGCATGTCCCTCCCTTCTTCCATGTCACTTTGCCAAGAAAACACCTGATACTGTCTAAGTAGCTGCAACTCTTCATACCAGAAATAGGATTGTGTGAGAGAGAGGCAGCTTGAAGTTTTCTTTTAAGATGTCAGGAGCAAGGGTATCTGTTAGAAAGTTCTAATATTGTCACTTAATAGCCATATGATGTTAGGTAAATCATCTAGCTTTTGTGAGCCTCAGTTTCCTGATCTACAAAATGGGAGAAACGGTGATAATGATGTTGTTCCTAGACACCTACCTCCCAGCCTGTGAGGCAAGTTTAAATATGATCAAGTATGCCAGCAGATGCTCCACTGTACAATGTGAGGACACATCCTTTTCATTTTTGTGTCCTCCCATTCAGGGTTACTTGGAAGATAGATTTGGGAGAATCAAGGGGAAAGTGTGCTGAAGGAAGGAGGAGACCGAATAGCATCAGCCACTGAATTAAAAGGGATGTTTGGCTGAAGCTTGGATTTCAAGAAGAGTCAAGAGAAAAATAAAGAAAGAGCTAAGAGAAATCACTCTTGTTATCTAGATTATGAGGTATTCACGTAATAAATACCACCATAACACCTTCAGGTCATATTGCAATTCTCTCTGCATTTGCGTGTTTTTTTTTGTTGTTGTTGGTTTTAAATTCTGTCTCTATCTGCAATATTAAAATAGTCTAAAGCATTCTGTTTGTTTTAGGGGCGAGAAGGTAGTGGAGCAGCTCTGAGCCTGCCTTGCATTCTAGCATGGGCCATAGAGAAGAGGAAACTCAAGTTGGAGAATGGATAGTAGCAGCCACAAAGAGGGGATGGAATTGTTTCTGGTGCTGATGGGAGAGACAAAGGGGTGAAATGGGAACCCCCCGGGGTTGTGTGTTCTGTCTAAGTGTGTACGTAGGTACAGACTCTACCACAACACCTTCTTGACTCCCATTCTTAACTGATCTCACTCCCAAGTAGAAATACCAGTTCACAATCATCCTATTATTTCATTTGATTTCCAGAATGATGACATGGAAATGTCAGGGATCAGTCACCTGATGTGGCCGTGACTCAGAATTCCTTCTACTAATATTTGTGTGTGTCTCCTGAGAAATCATTGTATTTCTACCTTAATTTGTCTGCTTGACTGCCTGAAAAGATAGTGTTGCTAACCGGAGACATTAATATGGCTGCATTAATGTTAGGCAGGTAAAGGGAGGGAGAAGAAGGAGAGAACAAATGTGTCTCAGAGAACTTGGGCACATCAGAAACTTAACAAGTTGAGACAAGCGTTAAACACCAGAATCCCTGGGGCGAAGAACGATGCTTGGTCCTTGTGAAAACGTTTACTGGTTAGACCACAGGAAGAGAAGAGAAAGTAGTAAACTAGCTATTTTTTTTATGGTACTGTCTAAAATTAAAACATGGAGTTAAAAAAAACACAATAATTCCCACCTCTTAATGTTTTTCAATAACTTTTAAGTTTATTGGTAAAATAAGTTTTATTTCTCATGGTAAAATAAGTTTTATTTCAGCTTCAGCAGTCACTCCAGTTTCATTTCAGCTTTTTGAATGTTAAATGCAAGTATTTTATAATTTTACCTTTAGAATTAAAATACTGTATGTGTCTTCTGATTGATGTCTATATTTTTACCCATATATTCACCTGGAAAAATGTCTGGAGTGGAGTTCTCAATGGTAATAATAGTTATTTTAGGGTGATGGAATTTGGGGTGATGTTTTATATTCCTTGGCATTTACTGAATTGGAGGTTTAAAAAAAAATGAGCATATCTCTTTTTGCCAAAAGCACTGAAGACATTTTAAAAAATACTGGCATTACTACAAAAGTAAAAAATTCTGATTATGTTGGCAGTACTATTGTTGCTACTGTCACTTGCCTCTGCTGAGTTTTTTTTTAATAAAGGTGTCATTGATATATGCTCTTATGAAGGTTTCACATGAAAAACATTGTGGTTACTACATTCACCCATATTATCAAGTCCCCTCCATACCCCACTGCAGTCACTGTCCATCAGCATAGCAAGATGCCACGGAGTCAACACTTGTCTTCTCTGTGCTACACTGTCTTCCCCATGACACCCCCACACCATGTGTGCCAATCATAATACCCCTGAATTCCCTTCTCCCACACTCCCCACCTGCCCTCCCACACCCCTCCCCTTTGGTAACCACTAGTCCCTTCTTGGAGTCTGTGAGTCTGCTGCTGTTTTGTTCCTTCAGTTTTGCTTCGTTGTTTACTCAACAGATGAGGGAAATCTTTTGGTACTTGTCTTTCTCTGCCTGGCTTACTTCACTGAGCATAATACCCTCTAGCTTCATCCATGTTGTTGCAAATGGTAGGATTTGTTTTCTTCTTATGGCTGAATAATATTCCATTGTGTATATGTACCACATCTTCTTTATCCATTCATCTTCTGATGGACACTAGGTTGCTTCCATTTCTTGGCTATTGTAAATAGTGCTGTGATAAACATAGGGGTGCATATGTCTTTCTGAATCTGGGATCTTGTTTTCTTTGGGTAAATTCCTAGGAGTGGAAATCCCAGGTCAAATGGTATTTGTATTTTTAGTTTTTTGAGGAACCTCCATATTGCTTTCCATAATGGTTGAACTAATTTACATTCCCACCAGCAATGTAGGAGGGTTCCCCTTTCTCCGCATCCTCGCCAGCATAGTCTTTTCAATGTTGGCCACCCTAACTGATGTGAAGTGGTATCTCATTGTGGTTTTAGTTTGCATTTCTCTGATAATTAGCGATGTGGAGCATCTTTTCATGGGCCTGTTGGCTATCTGAATTCCTTTTTTGGAGAAGTGTCTTTTCAGGTCCTCTGCCCATTTTTTAGTCGGGTTATTTGTGTTTTGGGTGTGGAGGCATGTTAGTTCTTTATATATTTTGTATGTTAACCCCTATTGGATATGTCGTTTACGAATATATTCTCCATATTGTAGGATGGCCTTTTGTTCTACTGATGGTGTCCTTTGCTTTACAGAAGGTTTTTAGTTTGATGGAGCCCCATTTGTTCATTTTTGCTTTTGTTTCCCTTGCCCAAGGAGATGCATTCAGAAAAAAGTTGCTCATATTTATATTTAAGAGATTTTTGCCTATGTTTTCTACTAAGAGTTTTATGGTTTCATGACTTACATTTGGGTCTTTGATCCATCTAGCTTTGTTTTAAAGTCAGTTTTAGTTTAGTACGAGAAAAGAGATAGCTAAAATAAACTGTCAGCTTTGTCTTCCAGGTTAGGCCAACATAGTTTATTTGATAAACTTAAAATTGTATTGCTAGTCTAGGCTTGGAGTTCCAGGGAACTAACCTCTAGAGAGGGAGGGTTTGGAGGTAGATTGGCATAATCCACACTTCCAGTTTTAAGTTACTGCTCCTGCTGTCTGGAGATAATATCACATCCTTGTCTTATAAAAGGAGTATTTGATAAATATGGGCCCTAATTGGGCATAGTTTGATTCCTTATAAATTGTACTTTGAAGTTTTTTTATAAAGGGATTCTAATAGGGAAATCTATAATTTCTTCTAACAAGTTCTAGTTAGGAAGTTACTGTTGTAAGTGTATACGCACAGAAACATACATGTTTGAACATATAGATACAAACTACCTCTGTTAGGAAATCAATATGCACTGCTCCAAAAAAATTCCTGAGTTTGGAAGGGACCCAGGTCAAGGGCCTTAAAATGTGAGTGCCACCTGGTGAGGAAAGCAGCTAACTGCATCTCTATCTTCAAATGCCATGTATGCTATCAACAGATAATTATTGTTTATAAAATCTTAGAATATCATAGGAATATTTATCAACATGATATGAAAGTGACAGTGATTTTCATACATTCTTGTCCTTATGAAAATGGGTAGGCTTTAGGCTAAAGTAGCTTTCTTAGCTTGCCTGTGTCATACCCTGTGTGACAGCCTCTGACAGGTGGGAAGATAAGGTCCAAATGGGAAAAGAGGGGAGGGAGGGCATCGCGATAAGGGGCTTGTCCTACTTTCAGCCCACAGTTCTGGACACACACAAAATGCAGAAACAAAGTCATCTTGGAGGTGCTGGCTGGGGGGAAAGGATGGTCATTTTTTGCAATGTGTCTGATAGATACATGCTAAAGAGAGATGCTTCCACTCTGATTAAGCCTCCTTATGTTGAAGATGGCAAGTCATGTGGGCAGGGCCCCGATTAAGGAAAAGTAGCAGCAAGGTTTCTTTCTTTCCTTCCCCTCCTCCCTTCCTTCTCCTCTCTCCCTGTCACACTCACTTCCTCTCTTCCTTTTTTTCTTTTTAAATAATTCTGGGAAGCAGTATTTATTAGACTGAAATTAAAACCTTACTTATTGTACTGGGTGTTTAATTTACTAAGAAAGTTTTAATTTTTTAATTTTTATTATTATTATTTTATTTTGCTATTATTAATGTACAATTACATGAGCAATATAATGGTTACTAGACACCACATACCCCATTCAGTCACTGTCCATCAGCATAGTAAGATGCTATAGAATCACTACTTGTCTTGTCTGTGTTATACTGCCTTCCTGTGCCCCCCCCGCCCCCCGCTACATTATATGTGCTAATCATAATGCTCTTATTCCCCTTCTCCCACCCTTCCCACCCATCCTCCCCACTCCCTTTCCCTTTGGTAACTGTTAGTCCATTTTGGGGTTCTGTGAGTCTGCTGCTGTTTTGTTCCTTCAGTTTTTGCTTTGTTCTTATACTCTACAGATGAGTGAAAACATTTGATACTTGTCTTTCTCTGCCTGGCTTATTTCACTGAGCATAATACCCTCTAGCTCCATCCGTGTTGTTGCAAATGGTAGGATTTGTTTTCTTATGGTTGAATAATATTCCATTGTGTATATGTACCACATCTTTATCCATTCATCTACTGATGGACACTTAGGTTGCTTCCATTTCTTGGCTATTATAAATAGTGCTGCGATAAACATAGGGGTGCATCTGTCTTTTTGAAACTAGGCTGTTGCATTCTTAGGGTAAATTCCTAGGAGTGGAATTCCTGGGTCAAATGGTATTTCTATTTTGAGTTTTTTGAGGAACCTCTATACTGCTTTCCACAGTTATTGAACTAATATACATTCCCACCAGCAGTGTAGGGGGGTTCCCCTTTCTCCACTTCCTTGCCAACATTTGTTGTTGTTTGTCTTTTGGATGGCGGCCATCCTAATAGGTGTGAGATGATATCTCATTATGGTTTTAATTTGCATTTCTCTGATGGTTAGCAATGTGGAGCATCTTTTCATGTGCCTGTTGTGGCCATCTGAATTTCTTCTTGGGAGAAGTTTCTGTTCAGCTCCTCTGCCCATTTTTTAATTGGTTTATTTGCTTTTTGTTCGTTGAGGTGTGTGAGCCCTTTATATAACTTGGATATCAACCACTTATTGGATGTCATTTATGAATATATTCTCCCATACTGTAGGATGTCTTTTTGTTCTATTGATGGTGTCCTTTGCTGTACAGAAGCTTTTTGGTTTGATATAGTCCCACTTGTTCATTTTTTGCTTTTGTTTCCCTTGCCTGGGGAGATATGTTCATGAAGAAGTCGCTCATGTTTATGGCCAAGAGATTTTTGCCTATGTTTTTTTCTAAGAGTTTTATGGTTTCATGACTTACATTCAGGTCTTTGATCCATTTTGAGTTTACTTTTGTGTATGAGGTTAGACAATAATCCGGTTTCATTCTCTTACATGTAGCTGTCCAGTTTTACCAACACCAGCTGTTGAAGAGGCTGTCATTTCCCCATTGTATATCCATGCCTCTTTTATTGTATATTAATTGACCATATATGCCTGGGTTTATGTCTGAGCTCTCTGTTCTGTTCCACTGCTCTATGTGTCTGTTCTTGTGCCAGTACCAAATTGTCTTGATTACTGTGGCTTTGTAGTAGAGCTTGAAGCCAGGGAGCATAATTACCCCCACTTTGTTCTTCCTTCTCCGGATTTCTTTGGCTCTTCTGGGTCTTTTGTGGTTCCATATGAATTTTAGAACTATTTGCTCTAGTTCATTGAAGAATGCTGTTGGTATTTTCATAGGGATTGCTTTAGGCAGGATGGCCATTTTGACAATATTAATTCTTCCTATCCATGAGCACAGAATGTGTTTCCATTTATTGGTATCTTCTTTAATATCTCTCATGAGTGTCTTGTAGTTTTCAGAGTATACGTTTTTCACTTCCTAGGTTAGGTTTATTCCTAGGTATTTTATACTTTTGGATGCAATTATGAATGGAATTGTTTTTCTGATTTCTCTTTCTGCTAGTTCACCATTAGTGTATAGAAATGCAACAGATTTCTGTATATTAATTTTGTTTCCTGCGACTTTACTGAATTCAGATATTAGATCTAGTAGTTTTGGAGTGCATTCTTTAGGGTTTTTTATGTACAATATTATGTCATCTGCAAACAGGGATGCCTTACCAATCTGGATGCCTTTTATTTCTTTGTGTTAAGAAAGTTATTTTTTAAGCCAGAATTTATTTCTATTTAAAAATATTCAAGAAACTTAAAAAAAGTCCAAAGGCCCAAAGATGTCTGGGTTTAATATAAGATCTCACTGAGGTGGTGTCTGCTGGATCCTCCATTGCTAAAGCTTCAATTTGATCCTGGTTAATTATATGCCTTGATAATTCTCGTAGTTGGTAGTGAGAAAGTTTCTGTTTGTTTTTGAGAGGCACTGAGGGTTAGTGAAGGATGTTTAGTAGGCTTTGGCTTTAGATTGACTTGGAAAATTCTGGTTTTCTGCCCCTTGGTATAAAACCATGGGCACTTTTCTTAACCTCTCTGAGATTCAGTTTCCTCACATACAAGTGGTTCATCTATCTTTTAGGAGCACTGCTTTTTTTTTTAAGTTTATTTTGATGTCATTAATCTACAATTAAATGAGTAATATTATGGTGATTACACTACCCCCTTCATCAGGTCCCACCCCAACCCCATTGCAGTCACTGTCCATCAGCGTAGTGAGATGCCATAGAGTCAGCCACTACTTGTCCTCTCTGGGTTGTACAGACCTCCCCGTGCCCCCCTAACATTACGTCTGCTAATCGTAATGCCCCTTTTTCCCCCTTGTCCCTCCCTTCCCACCCATCCTCCCCAGTCCCTCTCCCTTTGGTAACTATTAGTCCGTTCTTGGGTTCTGTGAATCTGCTGCTGTTTTGTTCTTTCAGTTTTTTTTCTCAGTTCTTATATTCCACATATGAGTGAAATCATTTGGTACTTGTCTTTTTCAGCTTGGCTTATTTCACTGTGCTTTTTTTTAATTGAGGTATCATTGATATACAGTCTTATGAAGGTTTCACAAGAAAAACAGTGTGGTTACTACATTCACCCTTATTATCAGTCCACCCCCATACCCCATTGTGGTCACTGTCCATCAATGTAGTAAGATGCCACAGAGTCCCTACTTGTCTTCTGTGCTACACTGTCTTCCTGTGACCTCCCCCACACCATGTGTGCCAATCATAATACCCCTTAATCCTGTTCTCCCTCCCTCCGCACCCGTCTAACCACTAGTCCCTTCTTGGAGTCTGTTGCTGTTTTGTTCCTTAGGTTTTGCTTTGTTGTTATACTCCACAAATGAGGGAAATCATTTGGTATTTGTCTTTCTCTGCCTGACTTATTTCACTGAGCATAATACCCTCTAGCTCAATCCATGTTGTTGCAAATAGTAGGATTTGTTCCTTTATTATGGCTGAATACTATTCCATTGTGTATATGTACCACATCTTCTTTATCTATTCATCTACTGATGGACACTTAGGTTGCTTCCATTTCTTGGCTATTGTAAATAGTGCTGCAATAAACATAGGGGTGCATATGTCTTTTTGAATCTGGGATCTTGTTTTCTTTGGGTAAATTCCTAGGAATGGAATTCCTGGGTCAAATGGTATTTCTGTTTTTAGTTTTTTGAGGAACCTCCATATTGCTTTCCACAGTGGTTAAACTAGCTTACATTCCCACCAGCAGTGTAGGAGGGTACCCTTTCTCTGCATCCTCGCCAGCATTTGTTGTTCCTGGTCTTTTTGATGTTGGACATCCTAACTGGTGTGAGGTGATATCTCATTGTGGTTTTAATTGTATTTCCCTGATAATTAGCAATGTGGAGCATCTTTTCATGGCCTGTTAGCAATCTGAATTTCTTCTTTGGAGTATTGCCCCTTTATATCCTCTGCCCATTTTTAAATTGGGTTATTTGCTTTTTGGGTGTTGAGGCTTGTGAGTTCTTTATATATTTTGGATGTTAATCCCTTGTTGGATATGTCGTTTATAAATATATTCTCCTATACTTTAGGATGCCTTTTTGTTTTACTGATGGTGTCCTTTGCTGTACAGAAGCTTTTAATTTTGATGTAGTCCCATTTGTTCATTTTTGCTTTTGTTTCCCTTTCCCAAGGAGGTGTGTTCAGGAAAAAGTTGCTCATGTTTATACTCAAGAGATTTTTGCCTATATTTTCTTCTAAGAGTTTTATGTTTCATGACTTACATTCAGGTCTTTGATCCATTTTGAGTTTACTTTTGTGTATGGCGTTGGTCAATAATCCAGTTTCATTCTCTTACAGGTTGCTGTCCAGTTTTGCTGACATCAGTTGTTGAAGAGACTGTCATGTCCCCATTGTATGTCCATGGCTCCTTTATTGTATATTAATTGACCGTATATGCTTGGGTTTATCTGGGCTTTCTAGTCTGTTCCATTCGTCTGTGGGTCTGTTCTTGTGCCAGTACCAAATTGTCTTGATTACCGTGGCTTTGTAGTAGAGCTTGAAGTCAGGGAGTGTAATCCCCCCAGCTTTATTCTTCCTTCTCAGGATTGCTTTGGCTATTTGGGAGGAACAGTGCTTTTTGTTTGTGCAAGGATGCACTGAACTGGGAGACAGCTCCAGTAAATCCTCAGGTGGAGGCAGAAGCAAACTGCCACGTGAATCTGGGAGGCTGATTTTGACAGGAAGGATATATGATAAAGGTGGCCCTTGCCTTGGGTTTGGTGTTGTGTCTTCAATAGGACAGTTCATTCATTCATTCCACAAAAATTTTGGAGCCCCTGTTGGAAACTAGACACTGTTGGAAGTGGTGGGTATACACTGGTAAAGAAGAAAAAAATCTGCCCTCCTTGAGTTTGCATTCTAGGGGAGGGAGCCAGGCAGTACACCAATAAATAACAATGTATGTTTTTCATTGGTCAGAAATACTGGGAGAAAAATTAAAATAGGGTAAGAGGATAAGGATTATCCAGGGAGGTCTCTATTTTATACAGATAAGGTGAGCATTGGGCAGAGAATTGAGGAGAGGAGAGAACATGCCTGGCAGCTCCAGCTTGGAGGGAAGAACAACCCAGACAGGGGTCACAGCCCCAGAGCCCTGGACAGGCATGTGCAGAACTTCACAGGACAAGGGGGCCAGGGTTTCTGATCAGAGCAAGAAGGAGGGTGGGAATAGGGAGGCACTAGGTGTGGGTCAGCACATATGGGGCCTTCCAGGCCATGTTAAAGACTTTTTGGCATTTTTGTTAGTGAGATGAGGACCCTTAGAGGGGTCAAAGGAGATTAATGTTCTGAATTACCCTTTCAAGGGTCACTCTGGCTAGTGTGTGGAGAATAGATAGGGGTGGGGTTGTGGGGTGAGGGTCAAAGGCAGAAGCAGGGATAAGTTAGGGGGCTTAGTCTAAGTGAGAGCTGAGAGGGCTTGCTGCAGTGTGTTTGTGCACGGGCTGGTGAGAGTCATTTGTGCAGCAAAGGCTGTTTTCAGGCTGTGGGTAAAATTGTAACATTTCCAGAATATCTTGTCTGGCTTTGGTACATTTGCATATCAGTAGGTGTTCAGTGGTGGAAAGAGGTATGGCTTTTGTGCATTTGTATCATTCCTCAGGGGTGGAGAGAAGTTCATCTCTATATCAATGGGTAATTACCTGGGCAATTGAGGGCTTATCTGTACCTGAGAGGTGAGGGAGAGGGCCGGTTTTTGGCTTCTGCTGGAGCAGGAAAGAGAGAAACAGTCCCACACTGCAGTTTGTAAGCAATAAACAGGTTTTAAACTTTATTTCTCTCTTTGACTGATGTTGGTTTTTAGAGGTATTTTGCCCTGGGATTTTCTTTCCCTGGACTTACATCTGGCACAGTCGGCAGGGTTCCTCTGAACCTGAAATCTGTTATAATGGGTGCAACCTTTGGGAGGGCCACCCCAAGAAATAATGGGGAGAAGTGGTGCTCGCGCCAAGGGACATGTGTCTACATTCATGTGGTCGTGAAGGTGCCACCACTGCTGCTGGCCACACCGACCCTGGTCCGTGGCCCGAGCCTAAGGCTACTGCTTCTGCCACTGCTGCTGCTCCTGCTGCCAGCTGGAGCCTGGTTACAATTATGGAAAGGAGCAGAGGTCTGGGTCATCTTGATAGAAAAGCAACTGGCTGCTATGTGCCACAACTTGCTGGCTATGGAGCCCATTACCAGAATAACTCCAACCAAGGTAATAACCACCTATCCCATTGCAGGGTGGGTGAGAGACTGGACCCAAAGGCCATGGAGTGGCGTGGCACAGACACCTACTGTATATCATGTGACTGGCCATTTGCCTTTGGCATCCCCAGGGAGTGGTGAAGCAGACACATTGGCCCAGGTGCTCTGGCTAGAAAGAAAGCCTGCCTCTGATGTGGCCCGATGGCTACATAAGTGTTTGTTGCATGCAGGGCAAAGAAAATGTGGGCCTGTTGGTGGGGCTTGCCATTGACCTTTGAAGAAGTCAGCCGAGCCCAGAAGGAGTGCCCTACACATTGTGCAGATCAGCAAACCACCAAGAGGTGCCTAGAGTGTCTCTTTGCAGCGTATGGTCAGTCGCCAGTGATTGAGAGCGATCAAGGTACCCACTTTATTGGACATGCATTGCAAGGATGGGTGCAACAAATAGGAGTAAAATGGATGTGGCCCTGGACATTTCAACACATGGACCGGCGATGGCTGGCTCTTCTGGCACCTTGGGGAGAAGGCCTGAAAGCTGGCCTCCTATGTAGTCCTGGAATAACAGCAAAGTGGCCCCCCACAATCATGGTTATTTGCTTCTACAGTCCTTGTGTCCTGGATGCGCCTCCTGGCTGCAGCTGCTGCATGATGGCTGGAATAGATGAGCTTTGGACTTAATCTGCATGGGACTTTGAACCTAGCTGAATCCTCTGGCTTGAGAATTATCATGATTGTGTTGCTGTTGTCAAGAAAAAAATGCTTAAAGAGAGGCTTGACTTTGTCTAATGTTTGGTAAAAGTTCTGTGAGCAATCTAGCATAGTTGTTAGGAATGAGTAAACAAGTGTAGAAACATATTTTGTGCTTAGTGAGAGATTGTGCTGTAAAGTACATTTACTTAATCTGCATAGGCTGAATCCTCTGGTTTGAGGTTTATCAAGATTTTATTGCTGTTGCTATTGTATGTTATTAGATAGGTTGGAAGAGGGGGAATCGAGTAAATTGTAAGGCGAGATTTCTGGAGGGGTGGCCTGTGGGTAAAATTGTAACATTTCCAGAATATCTCGCCTGGCTTTAGAACATCTGCATATCAATAGGCGTTCAGAGGTGGAAAGAAGTATGGCTTTAGTGCATTTGCATGATTCCTCAGGGGTGGAGAGTTCATCTCCATACCAATGGGTAATTACCTGGGCAACAGGAGGGCTTATCTACACCTGAGAGATGAGAGGGGAGGGCTGGTTTTTGGCTTCTGCTGGAGCAGGAAAGAGAAATGGCCCCAGACTGAAGTTTGTTAACCATAAACGGGTTTTAAACTTTATTTCTCCCTTTAACTGATTTCGGTTTTTAGAGGTATTTCGCCCCAGGATTTCCTTTCCCCAGATGTACACAGGCCCAGGCCAGCAACAGCTTGATAACTGTGTAGAGTGAGGAAATGGCCTGCAGTGTGGTGACCGGCTGGATTGGGATGAGGCCAAAGGGAAAAGAAGCTCAGAAAGGCAGGCTGGAGTTGGGCTTTGTGACCAGCGCACAGAAGTTGAACTTTCTTCTATATGTGACCTGGAGGCAGCAAGTTTTGAACATGGACCTCATGTGATCAGATGTGAGTTTTGAGTTCTGGTGGCCAACTGAGGAAGTGTGGGGCAGGAGGAAATCGGAGACAGTGATCCGGGTAAGAAATAAGGGCTCAAA
Organism: Smutsia gigantea; assembly: GCA_032199065.1. Classification (NCBI taxonomy): domain Eukaryota; kingdom Metazoa; phylum Chordata; class Mammalia; order Pholidota; family Manidae; genus Smutsia; species Smutsia gigantea. The sequence goes on from JAVSCE010021303.1 coordinate 36,036, forward strand.
CTCGGGCAGCAAGTGCTGTTTTGCTAGTAGAATAACCAGGTATGTTGGCTGGATAGGGAGGTGAGGGAAGTTAATCAGTTCATATGTAATCATATTTATAAGGTTATATTTTTTATTTTAAAAAGCCATATCTCAGTGTGGAAGTAGGGGTGTTGGAGTGAATTTCTGCCTCCTGGAAAAGGCTTTAGACATAATGGTAATGAACCAGTGTGAGTTGTGATTTATAATAAATACGTATTTGGTCTTAGTCTCTGTTTCTGTCAGAGCTCCTAAAAACCACTGGAATTTCCCATGCTGAGAGTGATAAATGTATCTTTTGTTATGTTAATGAGGTGACTTTTGAAACCCCCTAGGTCACCAAAGAATGGGGGCTGGTTGCCAGGAGACCCAACCATGTGACTAGAGGGTTGGGGTTGGAACTTTCCAGGTCACCTCTGACCTCGCCTGGGGGCCAAGGGCTGGAGGTTGAATTAATCACCACTGGCTCTTGATCTGATCAGTCCTGACTTTGTAATGAGGCCTCCCTAAAAATCCAAAAAGGATGGTGTTTGGAGAACTTTGGGTTGGTGTCTTGCAAATGAGTTTCAGCCTCAGCAAGTTCGCTGTAGATTCACTGTGACCAAAGAAATTTACAGCAAAGGGTTCTTGGGGTGAAAAGGTTATATCCAACTTTATTTCCAGGTGGCAGGTCAGTCACTAAAATCCCGTTCACTCAGAGCGAGTCTGTGTTATCACTGCTTTTCAGATGCAGCAAGCCGGTCTCTACCTCTGGGCCCCTCTGCACAGCCGTCCTCTGGGCCTCTCTGTACAGCCGTCCTCTGGGCTTCTCTGCACAGTTGTCCCACACAGCCGTCCTCTGGGCCTCTGTCCTCAGTGCTTCCGCCACTCCAGCCTCTACTCTGCTCTCCTACAGCCTTGCAGCCCCTTCACCCAGTCCTGTGCAGAGTAGTGGGCGGAACTCTTTATATTAACACAATAATGGCTTATTGCCTAAAGGTATGGAAGTGGTAGCATAGTAACAGGCCAGTTTCATCATCAGGTGGTTTAAGTTCAGTGAGGATCCTGGCCATAGGAACCCCACTTTACCCACAGTTGGTGAGAATGTAGAGATGTGGGCATACCTGGAGAGGGCATGGAAACTCTGACCTTTTCCCATATTTTTTTCTGTGCATCTCTTCCATCTGGCTGTTCCTGAATTACATCTTTTTATAAGAAACTGGAGATCTGGTAAGTAAACTGTTTTTTGGAGTTCTGTGAGCCACTTTAGCAAATTAGTGGATCTCGAGGAGGTGGCCATGGGTACTTCTGATTTATAGCCAGTCAATCAGAAGCACAGATGACAACCTGGACTTGCTATATATAGTCTCATAACTATTGGCATCTGAAGTGGACTACGGTCTTGTGGGACTCAGCCCCTGACCTCTGGAATCTGATGCTATTTGGGGTAGATAATGTCAGAATTGAGTTGAACTGAAGGACATCCACCTGGTGCTGCAGAACTGGTTGGTGGTGTGGGGAAAAAGTGCACACATCAGAATTGGGTGCATAATCATAGTTGGAATCAGAATCTGGCCTTTGTTGGTCAGAGTGGGGTGTGCTGGCTGGGGACACTGAGAAATGGGGTTGGCAGTGGCAAGTGAGAGATGGAACTGGAGAGGCCTGGAGGAGGATGGTTTGAGAGAAGATGACAGTATGTAGAGATGTGGCAGGTGCCTTCTGGAGCAGAACACTGGTTAAAAATGGCTAAGATACTTGAAGGGGACATTTATGAAGATTTGCAGTGAAGTGTGGGAATGGGATGTAGCCTGCTCTGTCTCACGGTAGAGATTTTTGTAGAAACTCAGTTATGATTGTGGGGCTCGTGGATTAGATTCTTGATTTTCTTGGAAGGATAGGATACCTAGGACAGTTACTTATGACCAGGTCAGTCTGCTGCTTGTTACTTGGTAGGAGAATGAAACGAATGAAAATTTCAACAACCTCAATATTTTCTTTTTGTCTGTTTAGGTGTTCTGTTCCTGTTGTTTACTCTGTGCTGCTCTGTGCTATTCTGTCCTTCTGCTCTGTCCTTCTGCTCTGTCCTGGTCTGTGCTTCTGCTCTGTCCTCCTGCTCTGTGCCCCTGCTCTGAGTCCCTGCTCTGTGCCCCTGCTCGGTGCCCCTGCTCTGTGCCCCTGCTCTGTGCCCCTGCTTCTGCGCCCCTGCTCTGCGCCCCTGTTCTGCGCCCCTGCTCTGTGCCCCTGCTCTGTGCTCCTGCTCTGCGCCCCTGCTCTGCGCCCCTGTTCTGCGCCCCTGCTCTGCGCCCCTGTTCTGCGCCCCTGCTCTGTGTCCCTGCTCTGTGCTCCTGCTCTGCGCCCCTGTTCTGTGCCCCTGCTCTGTCCTCCTGCTCCGTGTCCCTGCTCTGTGTTCCTGCTCTGCGCCCCTGCTCTGTGCCCCTGCTCTGTGCTCCTGCTCTGTCCTCCTGCTCTGAGCCCCTACTCTGCGCCCCTGCTCTGTGCCCCCGTTCTGTGCCCCTGCTCTGTCCTCCTGCTCTGTCCTCCTGCTCGGTGCCCCCGTTCTGTGCCCCTGCTGTGTGCTCCTGTGCCCTGCTCTGTGCTCCTGCTCTGTGCCCCTGCTCTGCGTCCCTGTTCTGTGCCCTGCTCTGTGCCCCTGCTCTGTGTCCTGTGCCTGCTCTGTGCTCCTGCTCTGTGCCCTGCTCTGTGCCCCTGCTCTGTGCCCTGCTCTGTGCTCCTGCTCTGTGTCCCTGCTCTGTGTCCCTGCTCTGTGCCCCTGCTCTCTGTCCCTTCTCTGTGCCCCTGCTCTCTTCCTGCTCTGTGCCCCTGCTCTGTGTTCCTGCTCTGTGCCCCTGCTCTGTGCCCTTGCTCTGCGCCCCTACTCTGTGCTCCTGCTCTGTGTCCCTGCTCTGTGTCCCTGCTCTGTGCCCTTGCTCTGTGCCCCTGCTCTGTGTCCCTGCTCTGTGCCCCTGCTCTGCGCCCTTGCTCTGCGCCCCTGCTCTGTGCCCCTGCTCTGTGCCCCTGCTCTGTGCCCTTGCTCTGCGCCCCTACTCTGTGCTCCTGCTCTGTGTCCCTGCTCTGTGTCCCTGCTCTGTGCCCTTGCTCTGTGCCCCTGCTCTGTGTCCCTGCTCTGTGCCCCTGCTCTGTGCCCTTGCTCTGCGCCCTTGCTCTGTG
>JAVSCE010021304.1:0-77009 GCA_032199065.1 Smutsia gigantea
GATATTTCATGCAAACAACAAAGAGAAAAAAGCCAGCGTTGCAGTACTTGTATCAGACAAAATAGACTTCAAAACGAAGAAAGTAGCAAAAGATAAAGAAGGACATTACATAATGATAAAGGGGTCAGTCCAACAGAAGATATAACCATTATAAATATATATGCACCCAACACAGGAGCGCCAGCATATGTGAGACAAATACTAACAAGAATTAAAGGAGGAAATAGACAGCAATGCATTCATCTTAGGAGACTTCAACACACCACTCACTCCAGAGGACAGATCAACCAGACAGAAAATAAGTAAAGACACAGAGGCACTGAACAACACACTAGAACAGATGGACCTAACAGACATCTACAGAACTCTACACCAAAAGCAACAGGATACACATTCTTCTCAAGTGCACATGGAACATTTTCCAGAATAGACCACATACTAGGCCACAAAAAGAACCTCAGTAATTTCAAAAATATTGAAATCCTACCAACCAACTTCTCAGATCACCAAGGTATAAAACTAGAAATAAATTTTAGAAAGAAATCAAAAAAGGCTCACAAATACATGGAGACTTAACAACACTCTCCTAATTAATCAATGGGTTAACGACCAAATCAAAACAGAAATCAAAGAATATATGGAGACTAATGACAACAACAACACAAAGCCACAACTTCTGTGGGACGCAGCAAAGGCAGTTCTAAGAGGAAAGTATATTGCAATCCAGGCCTATTTAAAGAAGGAAGAACATTCCCAAATGAATAGTCTAAAGACACAGTTACTAAAATTGGAAAAAGAAGAACAAATGAGGCCCAAAGTCACCAGAAGGAGGGACATAATAAAGATCAGAGAAGAAATAAATAAAATTGAGAAGAATAAAACAATAGAAAAAATCAATAAAACCAAGAGCTGGTTCTTTGAAAAAATAAACAAAATAGATAAACCCCTAGCCAGACTCATTAAGAGAAAAAGAGAATCTACACACATAAACACAATCAGAAATGAGAAAGGAAAAATCACGACGGACCCACAGAAATACAAAGAATCATAAGAGAATATTATGAGAATCTATATGCTAACAAGCTGGAAAACACAGAGGAAATGGACAACTTCTTAGAAAAATACAACCTTCCAAGACTGACCAAGCAAGAAACAGAAAAACTAAACAGACCAATCACCAGCGACGAAATCGAATTGGTAATCAAAAAACTACCCAAGAACAAAACCCCCAGGCCTGATGGATTCACCTCTGAATTCTACCAGACATATAGAGAAGAAATAACACCGATTCTCCTTAAAGTTTTCCAAAAAATAGAAGAGGAGGGAATACTTCCAAACTCATTCTATGAAGCCAGCATCACTCTAATACCAAAACCGGCAAAGACCTCACCAAAAAAGAAAATTACAGACCAATATCCCTGATGAACGTAGATGCAAAAATACTCAACAAAATATTAGCAAACCGAATTCAAAAATACATCAAGAGGATCATACACCATGATCAAGTGGGATTCATCCCAGGGATGCAAGGATGGTACAACATTCGAAAATCCATCAACATCATCCACCACATCAACAAAAAGAAGAACAAAAACCACATGATCATCTCCATAGATGCTGAAAAAGCATTTGACAAAATTCAGCATCCATTCTGATTAAAACTCTCAACAAAATGGGTATAGAGGGCAAGTACCTCAACATCATAAAGGCTATATATGACAAACCCACAGCTAACATCATACTTAACGGCGAGACGCTGAAAGCTTTTCATCTAAGATCGGGAACAAGACAGGGATGCCCACTCTCTCCACTGTTATTCAACATAGTACTGGAGGTCCTAGCCACAGCAATCAGACAAAACAAAGACATACAAGGCATCCAGATTGGTAAAGAAGAAGTCAAATTGTCACTATTTGCAGATGACATGATACTGTACATAAAAAACCCTAAAGATTCCATTCCAAAACTACTAGAACTAATATCTGAATTCAGCAAAGTTGCAGGATACAAAATTAACACACAGAAATCTGTTGCTTTCCTATACACTAATGATGAACTAACAGAAAGAGAAATCAGAAAAACAATTCCATTCACAATTGCATCAAAAAGAATAAAATACCTAGGAATAAACCTAACGAAGGAAGTGAAAGACCTGTACTCTGAAAACTACAAGACACTCCTAAGAGAAATTAAAGAGGACACTAACAAATGGAAATGCATCCCATGCTCTTGGCTAGGAAGAATAAATATTGTCAAAATGGCTATACTACCTAAAGCAATCTACAGATTCAATGCAATCCCTATCAAACTACCAACAGCTTTCTTCAATGAACTGGAACAAATAATGCTAAAATTCATATGGAACCACAAAAGACCCCGAATAGCCAAAGCAATCCTGAGAAGGAGGAATAAAACAGGGGGAATTACACTCCCTGACTTCAAGCTGTACTACAAAGCCACAGTAATAAAGACAATTTGGTACTGGCACAAAAATAGACCCACAAACCAGTGGAACAGAATAGAAAATCCAAACATTAACCCAAACATATACAGTCAATTAATATTTGATAAAAGTGCCTTGGATATACAATGGGGAGATGACAGCCTCTTCAGCAGCTGGTGTTGGAAAAACTGGACAGCTACATGTAAGAGAATGAAACTGGACTACTGTCTAGCCCCATACACAAAGGTAAACTCAAGGTGGATCAAAGACCTGAATGTAAGTCATGAAACCATAAAACTCTTAGAAAAAAACATAGGCAAAAATCTCTTGGACATAAACATGAGCAACTTCTTCATGAACATATCTCCCCGGGCAAGGGAAACAAAAGCAAAAATGAACAAGTGGGACTATATCAAGCTGAAAAGCTTCTGTACAGCAAAGGATATCATCAGTAGAACAAAAAGACATCCTACAGTATGGGAGAATATATTCATAAAAAACGTATCTGATAAAGGGTTGACATCCAAAATATATAAAGAACTCATGCACCTTAACAAACGGAAAGCAAATAATCCAATTAAGAAATGGGCAGAGGACATGAATAGACACTTCTCCAAAGAAGAAATTCAGATGGCCAACAGGCACATGAAAAGATGCTCCACATCGCTAATCATCAGAGAAATGCAGATTAAAACCACAATGAGATATCACCTCCCACCAGTGAGGATGGCCAACATCCAAAACACAAACAACAACAAATGTTGGCGAGGATGTGGAGAAAAGGGAACCCTCCTACACTGCTGGTGGGACTGCAAATTAGTTCAACCATTGTGGAAAGCAGTATGGAGGTTCCTCAAAAAACTCAAAATAGAAATACCATTTGACCCAGGAATTCCACTCCTAGGAATTTACCCTAAGAATGCAGCAGCCCATTTTGAAAAGGACAGATGCACCCCTATGTTTATTGCAGCACTATTTACAATAGCCAAGAAATGGAAGCAACCTAAGTGTCCATCAGTAGATGAATGGATAAAGAAGATGTGGTACATATACACAATGGAATATTATTCAGCCATAAGAAGAAAACAAATCCTACCATTTGCAACAACATGGATGGAGCTAGAGGGTATTATGCTCAGTGAAATAAGCCAAGCCGAAAAAGACAAGTATCAAAGGATTTCACTCATATGTGGAGTATAAGAACAAAGAAAAAAACTGAAGGAACAAAACAACCACAGACTCACAGAACCCAAGAACGGACCAAAAGTTACCAAAGGGAAAGGGCCTGGGGAAGATGGGTGGGAAGGGAGGGATAAGAGGGAAAAAGGGGCATTACGATTAGCAGATGTAATGTTGGGGGGGCACGGGGAGGGCTGTACAACTCAGAGAAGACAAGTAGTGATTCTATAGCATCTCACTGCGCTGATGGACAGCGACTGTAAGGGGGTTGGTGGGGGGGACCTGATGAAGGGGTAGTTTAATCACCGTAATATTGCACATGTAATTGTAGATTAATGATACCAAAATAAATTATATTTTTAAAAAAATGTAAGGAGCAGCACTACTCCTTGTGTGGTGGTCGCCCTGCACCAGGGACACTCTCAGAGCACCACACGTATTAGCTCAATTACCTTCACAAAATGATATTTATATTCTCATTTCACAGTTGAAGAAACTGAGACTCCCACTTGCTCGAGGCAACAACAGCTGGCAGCACTGGGGCAGCCGATGCAGTTAGGAGAAGCCAAGAAGCAGCGAGGGCAAGGGAGCAGCGGGAGGAGGGCCTCAAGGGAATACCTTGTACAGTCCGGCGGTGATGAGCGCCAGGAGCACCAGCCCCCCGACCGAGCTGCCCACTATAAGTGGTACAGGGTCATGCACTCGCACCCGCTCCACTCTGGTCCCTGTCTGGGGCAGAAAGGGTGGGTGCATCAGGCGAGACAGAACCTGAGTGTCTGCGGGTTCCCCAATCACACGTTGTGCCATCCCAGAACCCAAAATAACACCTCCCGATGTCCCCCAACCCCTGCCCTCAATAATTCCTCTGTATCTGATATGGATACCTGGGCCCTCAGAAATGCCCCCTGTCCTGGCAGCAGGGCAAACTTTGACTCATCAAACAAGATCTCCGCCACGCTCACAACCTGAAGGTGGTAAGACAAAGCCTGTGGGAGAGAGAGGATGGGAGCTGGACCTGTGGGTCCCCAAAGTTTCACGTTTGTGCCCAGCTGAGCCTCAGGCCCCCACATACCTTAATATACCAGTCAAACGAGAGGTTGCCTTTGAGAGTGACGTAGACTTTTTCCAGGATGTTAAAGAATGGGATGTCACACTTGATTCTCTGGCAGACAGCGACAGAGCAGCTCTGGGGAAGGGAGGAGAGATGACTGAGGAAGCTGGGGCAGAAACACACAGGCATTCAATTCAGCCTTCTCAGTCAAGAGACAGTCTCAGGCACCAATGAGGGGCAGTGCTGGGCCTGTCTGTGGCCCTGAGGCCAGGGTTAAGCTTATTCTCACCAACACTGCGGTCTTCTTAAGCTCCTTCAGGAAGTTAGGTTGGGGGGGTTCCCTCTTCTCGTAGTGGCACGTACTGGACAGGTTCTAAGGAAAGAGAGACACTGAGAAGAGAGAAAAACGAGGGATCCAAGGTCCTCAAGGAGGGGGAGGCAGCCTGGGTCCAGGAAAGGGTCAGAAATGGCTCCAGAGTCAGTCAGAGGAAACAGAATTTAGGAAAGACAGGGGCTGTGGAGGGAAGAGTTGGGCTGACTCCTCAGGCCCACCCGGGCTTACCTTGGAGAAAGTGACCTCCAGGTTGTCCCACACAGCAAACTGGTTCAGCTGGATGGGGACCCAGAAGACCAAAGTGACAGGGAGGCTCCTCTGCCCCAGGTTGTTGAACTGCATGGTGAGGGGAGGAGGCAGGTATCAGGCCTCTGGCCTTTCTGCCCCCACCGGAAACGAGACTCAGCCTCTCCTCTCTCAACAGCCCACTGTACCTCCAAAAGGCCTTACAGACCCAAGTATCCTCCCTCTCAATTCTTCTGTGGGGCAGTAGAGCATAGCAGGTAAACACACATTCAAGAGTCAGACAGACTGGTCCCATGTAGAGGCCCTCCTCTTACTAGTAGCGAGACCATGTGCAGGTTTTGTTAACCTCTGAGTCTTAGTTTCTTTATCTGTAAACTGGGAATAACTATAGTACCTCCATCACAGAGTCATTGTCGGGGTAAAATGAATTTGTTATGGGTGTGTACAAACATATGTATGTGCATGCTTATATGTGAACAGAGTTAGAGTGAGCTTAGAACAGTGCCTGGCACATAGAAGTCACCTGATGCATTTCTCTCATTATTATTTCTGCGTTCCCATTACATTGATTTCCCTCCCAGCCGCCTCCCCAGCTCCCCACCTGATACTGATGCTCTATAATGTGGCTGGTCTTCTCTGAGGCTGTGAAGTTGACATCTTTGGTGGAGACCTCTTGGCTGATGGGAGAAAGAAGAAGGCACAGTGGTGACAGTACATCACAGGTGTCTGGGAAGGGATCTCAGGTTAAGTGTGTAAGGGTGAACAGCACATGGGTAATGCCGCCCTGAGAGCGTGCGAGTGGGATGGTGTGCAGGGAGTGATGTGTGTCAGACACATGGTATGTGCCAGTTTGGGCCATACACACTCACAAATACATATACCCATGCACACCTGTCCTCATATGCACACATAGGTACAGATGTGTACAGACTCATACACACAGATACACAGTGGGCCATGCCCAGCCCAGGAGTGAAGGCAGAGCGAAAGCCCTAGAAGCCAGCACCTGGTGACCACCAAGTAGATAGCATATTTCACAGGCAGCTCCAGCTGGAACTCAGCTTTGTTGGTCCTCGGCATGTTGTTCTCACTAAAGGGAAACAGAGCTCTGGTCAGCTCTTAAGAACTGAGAATCAGCCTTGCCTTCTCCTTCTCCCTTTCCCTCACCCTCTACCTCCAACCAGCCACAAAGTCCTGTCCTCTCTGCATCCTAAACACCACTGTGCTCTACCCCTTGCCCCTTCCTAGCCAAGGCCCATCCCTTCTCACCTGGACATCTGCAGTGCCTTCTTATCACTGGTCCCCTGAATTCAAAAACACTCCTACCCCAATCCCCAGCCCTCTTGGAGAGTAATCCTTCTGCATGCAAATATGATCATCTTGCTCCCAGGTTAAATTGCAAATTTCCTAATAGCACCCATAAGTCATTTTATGACACAGCCCACATTTAACCTACTCCTTAAATCCTGCATTATGTGCTTAAGGCACACTTAAACACAGCCTGATCTTTCCATTTGGTACACACTTCCTTCCTTCTGTCTTCATGGCTGCCCTCAATTCCTGACTTTGCTTGGCTAACTCAGCCTAAATATATCTTCTTCAGGAATCTTCTTTGAACAGCAAGCTCCCAAGAACACTGGTCATCACTCATTTCATACTGTATTGTAATCACCAGCTTTCCTGTCTATCTTTGCCACTAAATTATAACTTCTATGAGGACAGGAACCATGGCTGTCTTACCCAGTGCTGTCCCAACAGCACTGGGCACAATGCCTGGTATAGCGAGTGCTCAGTCAGGATTTGTCATTCGAATGAGGTGAATGAATGAGCTGAAGTGAGGACCAGTGGGGAGAAGGTCCCACTGGTTGGAGAAGGGGTTGGGGCCTCAGAGGGTAGGATGCCTGGGGGAGTCCAGACACCGCACACCTGGTCACACTGGCCTTGAGGAGCAGTCTGTTCCCAAGGGAAGCATCAGAGCCCACATCAAATGTGAGATTAAAGGTGACCTGGAGTTGGAGAAAAGAGACAGTGACAAGAATAGGAGAGAAGAAACGATCCAGTTGTCCATCGGCTGAAGAATGGATAAACAAAACGTGGTGCATCAAAATGTTGTTCAGCAGCAAAAAGGAATGAAGTACTAGTGCATGCTGCAAACATGGATGGCCCCTGAAAGACATTATGCTTAGTCAAAATAGCCAATCACAAAAGACCACATATTATATGACTTCATTCACATGAAATGTCCAGAATAGGCGAATCTAGAGACAGAAAGATTAGTGGTTGCCTAGGGTGGGGAGAGAGGAAGGACTGGGGCTGATGGCTGAGGGGAGCAGGGTCTTTTCTTGGGGTAACAAATATTCTAAAATCTATCATGGTGGTGGATATGCACAACTTGGTGAACGTAAGAAAAGCCATGGAACTGTATTCTTAAAACGGGTGAAGTGAATTATACTTCACTGACACTGGTTTTCAAAAAAGGAACCTCTACTTTTAAAACAGAAGATGAATTCAGGAGAAGACAAAGGGGTAAAGAAGAGGAGGAGCCAGCAGCCTGACCTCTGAGTTGTTTGGGAAGATGGGGTGGTTTATGCTGCAGTTGCTGGTGTTCGAGTCCCCAGACCCATTGGTGGGGATGCCAGACTCACAGGTCAGGCGCCAGGATCGCCCTCTGCGTTGGTTCTGGAAGGCAAGGGAGGCAGGATGGTGATGTCAACCACCAACCTGACGGGGAAAACCAAGTCAGACAGAGACTGTGAAGGAGCTGGCTACCTGGGCCGCTGATACCCTTCGATAGGACAAGTCAGGCGGGTGGAAGAAGTTGACGTGAGTCCAGTAGGAGTCCTCACCCTCATTTCTCACTGTCAGTGTCACGTTGAGGTCCCGGGGACCACCCACCACCAGGGTGTCCAGGCTGTAGGAGGAAGAAGCCAGGCCGTGAGGTGCTGAGGGCCTCCCTGAGGCAAGTCTGCTCTGGTGGGAAGGAGCCCTGGACACTTGGAGAGAGCAGACAGTGGATCGGACAGACAGACAAAACTCCGATGCAGCTGCTCTATATTAGGCCTCCTCACAGGCCAGGAGAAGGGCAGAGGTCCAGGCTGCAGTGCAGGTTTGGGGGTTACAACAAGGAAAGAAAACTCACCTCAGAAGACTGAAACTGATGCTGAGATCATCCTGGCAAATGCCATCACTGCCACAATTCTGTTCAAAGGGAAACTACAAAAAAAGTGAAATATGATAAATGAAAGGAAATAATGAAGTGCTATGAAATCAAACAATAAAATATTGAAATAAAATTATATGAAATGAAATTAAATGAGCTTCAACAATCTTGGCCTCTGATTCCTTCCATACCCCATAGGACCCCACCTCCAGGACTCACCGAGGCTGTGAAGAGTCTCTGAGCATCCAGAGCCAGCACCGGCCGGAGGTTCCCGTAAGAGGACGAGGGCTCCCCCAGCAGAGAGAAGTTGAGAAGCAGGACAATGGGAGTCACTGAGTCCTCTACGCAATACTGAGTAATGAGAGGGCGGGTTAGGGTTCTTCCCTGCTTACTTCCAAAACCCATCTCAGTCTTGAAGGATCCAGGAGTGTGGCCAACCCCTGCTCACCCATAACCGTAGCTTCAGGATCTCACACTTCTGACTCAGCCCCAAGGTCTGTGTACGTCTGCCTGTGCTGTTCTTTGTCTCATCAAAGAAGACTCGGGGATGTAGGAAACTTGGGTCCAGAGCCAGGTCATATGTGATAATGCTCTGGATTTCTCCTGAAGGAACAGGGTAGCATAGTAGTGAGGAGACCAGCTTTGGAGTCATATAGGTTAGGAATATGCAGCCCAGCTCTGCTGCTCTCCAGCTATACAACTTTGGGCATGTTATATGACCTCTTTTGAGTCTCAATTCTTTATTCCCAATTGTGAAAATGAAAGTGTCTATAAAGCAGTTAACACAGACCCTGCTGCATAGTAAGTACTCAAAAAATGGGAGCTATTCTGTTACATAGTAGGAAATTAAGTCTATTTTTCTAGCTGCTTTTAACTCTTTTCTCTGTCTTTGGTATTTAGCAACTTGTGCCTTGGTTGGTACAATGTATAAGGTTGTATATGTTGGTATAATGTACTATGGCATGATTTCCTCTATATTTATCCTGCCTTGATTTAGTAGAGAATCTTGATGTTTTTCATCAATTTTTGAAAATTCTTTATCACCATTTCTTTAACTGTTGCTAATTTTCTATTTTCTGTCTTTCTTTTGGAACTCAATTATATGTTTATACTTCTTTCACCATGTCCCGTATATCTCTTATGATTAAAAAAATTTTTTTTCATCCTTTTTTTCTCTGTGTATGTTAATCTTGGTACTTTCAATTGATTTACCTTCCCGTTTACTAATTCTCTCTTCTGCTTCTAATATGCTATTAAATCTATTTATTGAATTCTTAATTTCAGTCTGTATTTTTCAGTGTTAGAGTTTCCATTTGACTTGATTTATGAATTGCAGGTCTTTTCTGAAGTTCTCCATGATTTACCTTCTTCTTGAAGATATTAATTGTCATTATTTTTTAAATTCCTATCTAATAACTCTAATTTACAAATTAGAAAATTCCTATCTAATAACTCTATTTATGAATCACCTGTGGGTCTGTTTCTATTGTCTATTGTTTCTCTTAGTTGCTGGTCTCATGGACCTTGTCCCAATAGAAAGACCTAGGTTTAACAAGGCCCCTCTCAAAACTTTCTATCCCTAGCATTGGGAAGCTGCTGAACTTCTGCTCAGCCATTTATCTCTCCAGTTTCTGTCTTCTACTGAGTTTCTTGAAGTACTGACATGAACATGCATGGCCTAGGAGTCAACCAATGACTTGGATGGAATTTCTATATGGAATTGGGAGTACCTTCTCTGCATCTCTCTAATCTCCAAGACTTTGTTTGTAGAGAATTATTCTCTAGCTACTCCAATTCTGACTGCCCCAAACTCTGACTGCTGTCTCTTCCACTCAGTAAGATTGTTAGAAACCTAATTTTATCCCCTCCCCCTGTTTGTCTCTAGTAGCACCATTAGCATTCCCCACTCCAAGCACAATAACATTCTTTAAGAATAGAGACAAGGGAGGAAGTCAGGTTAGTTGTGATAAAATGCATGTCTGAATGCTTCATGAATTTGTGTGGGGCCCTTGATTCTCTGGGGAACTGAGAGTAAGGGAGTGCCGCATGGTCCTCCCCACCTACCAGAGGAATTCCCTGCTCACTCCAGCCAAGCTTGGAGAAGGCTGTCAGAGTCTGTTAGAACTTTGCTCTGGACTACCACAGGTTATGAAGACTGGGTTGGGCCAACCATCAACATCCCCAGTCATTTAACCTCTTGACACATACCCACCCACCCTCACCTTCCCTCAGCCGGTCCCGGGTGTTCTTGCGAACGCGAAAGCAGATGTTGACCTCTCCAGCAGTCTGGCCTCTCACCACTTGCTCACGACACTCAAACACATTCCTTGCCACTTCCCTGGGTGTGAACTCCATGGTCACTTCAACTTTCAGCACAGGCTGGGACCTGTAGGGACACCAGAGGGCCATTAGGGGCCTTCAGACAGCACAGCCACTCCTTTCAGAGAAGACAGCTGGTATACTCCAAAAGAGGCTCTCACCTGAGCAGCAGTGCATGTCCCTGGGCCCCTACAGCCAGGTCCACCAGTCCGTCCATTGTGAGGTCCTGGCCCCCACTCAGTGACTGACCAAAATACTGGAGACTGGGGGATAGCTGAGAGCCTGAAATCCTCTGAGGGTAGAAAAGAGAAGAGGAGAAAGGGAGTGGGAAGGAATAGGGAAATGTGTAACTCAATCACTCAGAGTGACCCAAAGGAGAGATTGTCTGGGCTCCACTCAAGTCTCATCTCTGACAACTTCTTGAGGAATTAGGACAACTATTACACAAAGCCTTGAGATGATACACAAAGTTTTCATTAATTACCTGAGTTTTCAAGGGAAAACAAAAGTTTTATAGGAAAGAAGTGACATAGCATATTATTTGACTCAGCTGAATCTCATTTACATGGTCAGGATAATGTAAACACTGAATATCTGTCTAACCAAAATTCTCATATAAATACAAGGATGGAGGGGTGGGATGGAAGGCAGGTGATTACGTGGCAAGAGGGATCTGAAAGAGAGCTCAGTCCTTACCAACCAAGTGAGAAGTCAGTGCTAGAAGGAGCAAAATAATCACAGCTTTGGGAAGTATGGAGAATCACTGAAAGAGCTGATAGTGGTTTCCTCAAGAGCAGGAGGAATGAAGAGCAAAATCACAGTGTGGGTGTGAAATTGTTGTTTTTCATAATGAGCCTTTAAGAATGATTTTGACTCTTGATGTGCAAGAGTAACACGGAAAGAATAACAGCCAAATAAATTTTAAAAGTGACTTTATCATGTACTTAATGCCATTGAACTGCATATTTAAAAATAGTTAAGATGGTGAATTTTATGTCAGGTATATTCTACCATATTTTTAAGTGACTTTATCAAGGAAAAGGAAGGATGAAGAAGCACGGAATGTCAAAAATGTTCTATGTCTCAATTTAGGTGATGCTTCTTTCGGTTCATATGGGAGACTTCATCACTTAAGATTTGTATTTCAAAATTAGATATAATGTGGTAGTTTGGAGAGTCACAGCATGTTTGCTTGTCCAAACACTTGACTATATCTAGCCCCAGTCACAGGAAAAAAGCAAGTAAAAAAATGCAAACAATAAAACAATAAGATAGCAAGCTTTTTTTGCATTTTTTAAATTCCAAAGTCTGTGGCATGTATGTATGTATGTATATGTGTGTAGGTGTATGTGTGTATGTACACATGAATGTGGCATGCATGTGTGTACGTGTGAATGTGATTGTGTGTATGTACATGTGAATGTGGTGTGTGTGTGTGTGTGTGTATACATATAAAGTACCCTCCCCTTACCCTTGTTTCCCTTTGCAAGGTGAGTTAGGTACAGATAAGGGGAGGGAACTAGGGCTTTCACTTTTTATTTTAGATTTATAAATTGTTCAAGCATGTAAAGGTTTTATAATAAAAAGAAAGTAAAACCAGAGCTTCAAACCCCATCTGCACAGAGAAACAATAGAAGCCAATTACAATATTCACACAATGGTGGAAAGAGGCTCTGAGACACAGAGAGAAGTGGGTAAGACAGTGACTCTTAGCCCTGGCAGCAACTAAAGAATGTCTAACAAGGACGGGTCCTACACACTTTTCCATTTATATGAACTTCTAGAATGGGCAAAACTAACTTATGGTGGAAAATAATTCCAGAGAACAGTAATTTTCTCTGGAATGAAATAGAGTCAGAAATTGGGAAGGGGCAGGAGGGAAGTTTCTGGAATGGTGATGATGTTCTGCATCTTGAAAGGACTGCAGGTTACCCAGGTGTATGCATTTGTCAAAATTCATTGAATGGCTAAGGATTTGTGTGTTTCCTGCCTGTAAATTTTCTTTAAAATAACAGTAATAAAATACTGAATTCTAGTTAATGACATACATGCTGAAGTATTTAGGGGAGAAGTGAATTGATTTGCATTTGAAAAAATAAGATGGCCTGAAGATGGACAGAAAAAAGGGTAAAAAAGGATAGATATGTGAGAAAGTAAATCGAGACAAATGATCACTATAGGTTCTAAGTTGTACTATATGGGTGCTCACTGTACGATTCTTTCAACTTTGCTGTAAATTTGAAGGTTTTCTAAATAAAATGTTTGTAAAAATGCTACTAATGCTTGGGGTCCTGACCCCAGACCAATTAAATCAGAACCCCTAACAGAGGCCAAGCACATGTGTTTTTTACAAACTTCAGGTGATTTTAATGTTTGGTAGAGTTGAACCTCTGGCAGGGGTGATGACAACAGAGAGAGAAAAGGCACAGAGAAATGTGAAGCTGGAAAAGTCTGGAGACCAGAGGCTAGAAGACTGATGGCCTCAGCTGGCTATGGTGAGAGAAAACCAGACTGTGGGATTCCCTCCAGAGAGTGGGCTCCATTTAGCAGGGAACACAGAGGCATTTTAGAGAAGAAACCAGTGGTGGTGACCAGAATTTTGAGTGACCAACCACCAGGATGGATTTCAACATTTGCAGGACCCAGTGCTAAAAAAAAAAAAAAAAAAAAAAAAACAGGACCACCCCCCCACACTTTACTCAAAAACTATTAAGAATTTCAAGATGGCAAGAGCAGAGCATTAAAGCAAGTACAGAGCACAAGTCACAAGTCCTAAGACATGCAGTCCTGGTAATGTGACCAACCATAGGGGTTTCCTTAGATGTAAGACTTTCAGTGCTGAAACCAGACAGATGTGTGCAAACCAGACTGTTGGTCACCCTACCAAGACTGAGATTGAGAAGAAAGAAATGCCTATCTTCCAATACTTCTGGCTTGCATTTACCACCTCTAAGCCTTAATTTCCTTATCTGTAAAGTGGCAGTCATGATGCCCCCGTGCACCTCTTATATTTCTGGTTTTTGAAGGTTCTGAAAAGGAGTACTGGGGGACTAGATCTGGCAGCTGTGGGAATGTTCAACTAGAAAGTGACAGATCAAGAAAGAGGCTACTGTTGTGACAGAGACAGTACCTGGGCCTCACCTGGCTGTGGGAGGGGCTGATGCCCAGTTCTGCAGTTCCATGAAATATGTAGACAGCACCCCTGTTCTCCTGCTCTCCTGGAGCCCCGATAGCCACGTCCGTCAGCTTGTCCCCATTCACATCCCCCAGCGCTGTCAGGGCTGCCCCAAAGCGGCCCCAGGGGTGGCCCTGCACCCCATGGAGAACAGCCTCACACTTCCACCTAGCCCTCTGCAGAACAAAACCAGTGTCAGGCCCCAACCTGGCCAGCCCCCACCCCACACCCAGCCCCCACCCAGCCCAGGCCCCATCAGCCACTCACCCCCCGAGGCAAGGGGCACACAGACACCTGGCCTCCCCAGGTCGGCTCATAGTAATGGGGAGCCCCAATGAGGACCAGGTCAGAGCTGCCGTCTGTGTCCATGTCCACGGAACAGAGGGAGGCCCCAAAGTAGGAGCCAATCTACAAGAGATGAGGCCAGGATCACATACCTCTTCCCACCTAAGGCAGAGTGTGGGGTTTTCTCTCTGTGAAGAAAAATTATGCCTGCTGGGGGAAAGCCCTTTGTAGAGGATGTGTTCCTCTGATTCATGATAAATTCTTGTTTGAATGCGCTGTCATCTACAGGAGCATATTATAGAGTTGGGCAATGGCTGAGGATTTACCCCAAATAGTGTTCTAGGGAGATGATTAAGGTAGCAAAGAAGTTAGATTGTAAAATAGAGACAGAAAAGCCCAGAAGAGCAGACATGATATCCTTTCAATATACTGGAATTTTTTAAGGAGGTAAAAAATCAAAGTTGGCAATCTGACTAATAAGGAATCAACTTGCTTGGATTAAAAATAACTATTGCTAGGTTCCAGGAAGATGGCGGCATGAGCAGGGCGGTGGAAATCTCCTCCCAAAACCATATATATCTATGAAAATACAGCAATACTGCACCTGAGAGGACTCGGCACCCCGCGAGGTGGGTAAGATACGGAGTCACATATCGGTGGGACCTTAGCCCTCCCCCACTCCAGCGCACTGACGGGAGGAGAGGATTCAGAGCTGGGAGTGAGTGGAAGTACAGGTCCGTGAAATAACCAGCCCTGGTGATCTGCGCCGGGAGCACTGACACACATGGCGCGGTGTATCGGATACTGGAGAGGCAGAAGGTGCAGGTTTTGAGCTGGGAACGAGCCCAGGTCCTCACAGCTGGCTCCCCAGGACAAAAGAAAAGCATGCGCTTTTTTTTGGCGGTCTTGGGGAGATGGGGGCCCAGCTGAGGGGCACGGTCGTCCCAGCACACTCGGCCCAGCAGGCTGGGAGTCCTGGGGAATTTCGGACCCCTTGGCTGGTGACTGTGAAAAAGGAGCCGCACTGAGTCTTCACACAGAGAACAACAGCCTCCCATTCGTTCCCACCCTGGCCAGAGCTACAAACAGCCCTGTGGAGCGGCGCAGCCTTGGCTGTGGAATAGTGGAACAACAGCACCACCTACAGCATCCTTACAGAATCTACTCCCAATGGGCGTTTTTTTTCTTTCTTTTCTTTTCTTTCTTTCTTTATTTTTCTCTTTTCTTTCTCTTCCTTCTCTTTTTTTTTGTTTTTGTTTTTTATTTTGTTTTTTGGGTTGTTTTTTTTTAAGTCTTAAAGAGCCCAGCTGACATATGTGGCACCTACCAGTGACCACATCTATCGCCATGAAAAGACAGAGGAATATGGTACACACAAAGCTCACCCATACCCAGACAACACCAGAGAGGGAGCATGAAGGGATGGAAATGCACAATCTTCCTGAAAAAGAATTCAGAATAAAAGTCATAATCATGCTGATGGATCTACAGAGAAATATGCAAGAGCTGAGGGAGGAAGTGAGGGAAGTCAGGAAAGACTGCAGAAATGAGACAAGCAATCGACAGGCTTAGCAGCAGACTGGACGAGATGCAAGAGACTGTTAATGGAATAGAAATCAGAGAACAGGAATACAGAGCAGCTGAGGCAGAGAGAGATAAAAGGATCTCTAGGAATGAAAGAATATTAAGAGAACTGTGTGACCACTCCAAATGGAACAATATTCGCATTATAGGAGTACCAGAGGAAGAAGAGAGAGAAAAGGGGATATAAAATGTCTTTGAAGAAATAATTGCTGAAAACTTCCCCACTGGGGAAGGAAATAGTCTCGCAGTCCACGGAAGCCCACAGATCTCCCAACAAAAGAGACCCAAGGAAGACAACACCAAGACACATAATAATTAAAATGGCAAAGATCAAAGATACTGACAGAGTATTAAAGGCAGCTAGAGAGAGAAAAAAGATCACCTACAAAGGAAAACCCATCAGACTATCATCAGACTTCTCAACAGAAACCTCACAGGCCAGAAGAGAATGGCATGATATATTTAACGTTATGAAACAGAACGGCCTCGAACCAAGAATATTGTATCCAGCAAGATTATCATTTAAATATGATGGAGGGATTAAACAATTTCCAGACAAGCGAAAGCTGAGAGAATTTGCCTCACATAAACCACCTCTACAGGACATCTTAAAGGAACTGCTCTAGAGGGAAGCACTCCTAAGGCTAAACAAATGTCACCAGAGAAAATAAAATCATAACAAAGAAAGCAGACCATCCAAATACTAACTAAAGGCAAAAAATAAAACACCTAGTATATAAAGAATGGAGGAGGAAGAATAAGAAGGAAGAAAAATAAAGAAACATCAGACTGTGTTTACAATAACTTAACCAGAAAGGTAAGTTAGACTGTTAGATAGTAAAGAAGCAACCCTTGAACCTTTGGTAAAGACGAATCTAAAGCCTGCAATGGCAATAAGTACATATCTATTGATAATCACCCTAAATGTAAATGGACTGAATGCACCAATCAAAAAACACAGAGTAACAGAATGTATAAAAAAGCAAGACCCATCTATATGCTGCCTACAAGAGACTCACCTCAAACCCAAATATATACACAGACTAAAAGTGAAGGGATGGAAAAAGATGTTTCATGCAAACAACAAGGAGAAAAAAGCAGGTGTTGCAGTACTTGTATCAGACAAAATAGACTTCAAAACGAAGAAAGTAGCAAGAGATAAAGAAAGACATTACATAATGATAAAGGGGTCAGTCCAACAAGAAGATATAACCATTATAAATATATATGCACCCAACACAGGAGTGCCAGCATATGTGAAACAAATACTAACAGAATTAAAGGAGGAAATAGACAGCAATGCATTCATTTTAGGAGACTTCAACACACCACTCACTCCAAAGGACAGATCAACCAGA
Source organism: Smutsia gigantea (assembly GCA_032199065.1). Taxonomy (NCBI): domain Eukaryota; kingdom Metazoa; phylum Chordata; class Mammalia; order Pholidota; family Manidae; genus Smutsia; species Smutsia gigantea. The sequence continues at coordinate 17,135 of JAVSCE010021304.1, forward strand.
CAGAAAATAAGTAAAGACACAGAGGCACTGAACAACACACTAGAACAGATGGACCTAACAGACATCTACAGAACTCTACACCCAAAAGCAACAGGATACACATTCTTCTCAAGTGCACATGGAACATTTTCCAGAATAGACCACATACTAGGCCACAAAAAGAACCCCAGTAAAGTCAAAAATATAGAAATTCTACCAACCAACTTCTCAGATCACAAAGGTGTAAAACTAGAAATAAATTTTAGAAAGAAAACAAAAAGGCTCATAAATACATGGAGACTTAGCAACATTCTCCTAATTAATCAATGGGTTAACGACCAAATCAAAACAGAAATCAGAGAATATATGGAGACTAATGACAACAACAACACAAAGCCACAACTTCTGTGGGACGCAGCAAAGGCAGTTCTAAGAGGAAAGTATATTGCAATCCAGGCCTATTTAAAGCAGGAAGAACATTCCCAAATGAATAGTTGAAAGACACAATTACTGAAGTAGGAAAAAGAGGAACAAATGAGACACAAAGTCACCAGAAGAAGGGACATAATAAAGATCAAAGAATAAATAAATAAAATTGAGAAGAATAAAACAATAGAAAAAAATCAATGAAACCAAGAGCTGGTTCTTTGAAAAAATAAACAAAATAGATGAACCCCTAGCCAGACTTATTAAGAGAAGAAGAGAATCTACACACATAAACATAATCAGAAATGAGAAAGGAAAAATAATGACAGACCCCACAGAAATACAAAGAATCATAAGAGAATATTATGAGAATCTATATGCTAACAAGCTGGAAAACCTAGAAGAAATGGACAACTTCTTAGAAAAATACAACCTTCCAAAACTGACCAAACAAGGAACAGAAAAACTAAACAGACCAATCACCAGCAACGAAATTGAAGAGGTAATCAAAAAACTAACCAAGAACAAAACCCCTGGACCAGATGAATTCACCTCTGAATTCTACCAGACATATAGAGAAGAAATAACACCGATTCTCCTTAAAGTTTTCCAAAAAATAGAAGAGGAGGGAATACTTCCAAACTCATTCTATGAAGCCAGCATCACTCTAATACCAAAACCGGGCAAAGACCTCACCAAAAAAGAAAATTACAGACCAATATCCCTGATGAATGTAGATGCAAAAATACTCAGCAAAATATTAGCAAACCAAATTCAAAAATACATCAAGGGGATCATGCACCATGATCAAGTGGGATTCATCCCAGGGATGCAAGGATGGTACAACATTCGAAAATCCTTCAACATCATCCACCACATCAACAAAAAGAAGAACAAAAACCACATGATCATCTCCATAGATGCTGAAAAAGCATTTGACAAGATTCAGCATCCATTCCTGATTAAAACTCTCAACAAAATGGGTATAGAGGGCAAGTACCTCAACATCATAAAGGCCATATATGACAAACCCACAGCTAACATCATACTTAACGGCGAGAAGCTGAAAGCTTTTCATCTAAGATCGGGAACAAGACAGGGATGCCCACTCTCTCCACTGTTATTCAACATAGTACTGGAGGTCCTAGCCATGACAATCAGACAAAACAAAGAAATACAAGGCATCCAGATTGATAAACAAGAAGTCAAATTGTCACTATTTGCAGATGACATGATATTGTACATAAAAAACCCTAAAGACTCCACTCCAAAACTACTAGAACTAATATCTGAATTCAGCAAAGTTGCAGGATACAAAATTAACACACAGAAATCTGTTGCTTTCCTATACACTAATGATGAACTAACAGAAAGAGAAATCAGAAAAACAATTCCATTCACAATTGCATCAAAAGAATAAAATACCTAGGAATAAACCTAACGAAGGAAGTGAAAGACCTGTACTCTGAAAACTACAAGACACTCCTAAGAGAAATTAAAGAGGACACTAACAAATGGAAATTCATCCCATGCTCTTGGCTAGGAAGAATAAATATTGTCAAAATGGCTACACTACCTAAAGCAATCTACAGATTCAACGCAATCCCTATCAAACTACCAACAGCTTTCTTCAGTGAACTGGAACAAATAATTCTAAAATTCATATGGAACCACAAAAGACCCCGAATAGCCAAAGCAATCCTGAGAAGGAGGAATAAAACAGGGGGAATTACACTCCCTGACTTCAAGCTCTACTACAAAGCCACAGTAATCAAGACAATTTGGTATTGGCACAAAAACAGATCCACAGACCAGTGGAACAGAATAGAAAATCCAAACATTAACCCAAACATATACAGTCAATTAATATTTGATAAAGGAGCCTTGGATATACAATGGGAGATGACAGCCTCTTCAGCAGCTGGTGTTGGAAAAACTGGACAGCTACATGTAAGAGAATGAAACTGGACTACTGTCTAACCCCATACACAAAAGTCAACTCAAATGGATCAAAGACCTGAATGTAAGTCATGAAACCATAAAACTCTTAGAAAAAAACATAGGCAAAAATCTCTTGGACATAAACATGAGTGACTTTTTTATGAACATATCTCCCCAAGCAAGGGAAACAAAAGCAAAAATGAACAAATGGGACTATATCAAGCTGAAAAGCTTCTGTACAGCAAAGGACACCATCTGTAGAACAAAAAGAGATCCTACAGTATGGGAGAATATATTCATAAATGACGTGTCCGATAAGGGGTTGACATCCAAAATACATAAAGAACTCACGCACCTCAACAAACATAAAGTAAATAATCCAATTAAGAAATGGGCAGAGGACCTGAATAGACACTTCTCTAAAGAAGAAATTCAGATGGCCAATAGGCACATGAAAAGATGCTCCTCATCACTAATCATCAGAGAAATGCAGATTAAAACCACAATGAGATATCACCTCACACCAGTGAGGATGGCCAATATCCAAAATACAAACAACAAATGTTGGGGAAGGTGTGGAGAAAAGGGAACCCTCCTTCACTACTGGTGGGAATGCAAATTAGTTCAACCATTGTGGAAAGCAGTATGGAGGTTCCTCAAAAAACTCAAAATAGAAATACCATTTGACCCAGGAATTTCACTCCTAGGAATTTACCCTAAGAATCCAACAGCACAGTTTGAAAAAGACATATTCACCTCTATGTTTATCACAGCACTATTTACAATAGCCAAGAAATGGAAACAACCTAAGTGTCCATCAGTATAGATGAATGGATAAAGAAGATGTGGTACATATACACAATGGAATATTATTCAGCCATAAGAAGAAAACAAATCCTACCATTTGCAACAACATGGATGGAGCTAGAGAGTATTACGCTCAGTGAAATAAACCAAGCCAAAAAAGACAAGTATCAAATGATTTCACTCATTTGTGGAGTATAAGAACAAAGAAAAAAGCTGAAGGAACAAAACAGCAGCAGACTCACAGAACCCAAGAATGGACCAATAGTTACCAAAGGGAAAGGGACTGGGGAGGATGGATGGGAAGGGAGGGACAAGGGGGGAAAGAGGACATTATGATTAGCAGATGTAATGTTGGGGGGGCACGGGGAGGGCTGTACAACTCAGAGAAGACAAGTAGTGACTCTATAGCATCTCACTACGCTGATGGACAGTGACTGTAATGGGGTTGGTGGGGGGGCCTGATGAAGGGGGTAGTTTAATGACCATAATATTGCACATGTAACTGTAGGTTAATGATACCAAAATAAACTATTTAAAAAAATAACTATTGCTACAGAATTTTTTGCATGATGTTGGGAAATAATGTCTATCATTTAAAAGAATTTTAAAAGTATGCTAAAAAAATATCTTCAATGTCAATATGTAGAATCCATCCACAGGATTCATCCATTCATTCACTCATTCATTCAACAAAGAAGTGTTTGCTATTTGCCAAGCATGAGACTAGGTAATATAGACACAGTGCCTTTCAAGGCTCTCAGTACAGCAGGGTGGAGCAGAGAGGAACAGGAACAGACAAACAGGCAGAAGGATATGGTAGTTGCAAGCTGGGGCAAGTTCTAGGAAGGAAAAGTGCAGGGGAAATTAAGATATGACTCACTGCTATATGATTTCTGCTCCACACACTATTGAGGGAGGCCTCTGAGAGCCCAATAGAGGCATTTAAGATTCATCCCAAAGTCAATGGGATTTTTTTTGTTTCTAGGTCAAATTTATTGGGGTATAATTTACATATAATAAAATTCAACCTTTTTAGTGTAGTTTTATGAGTTTTGACGAACACATAAAATCATGTAACCACCACCACAGTCAAGATATAAAAGGTTCTATAGTTTCAGAACACCCCCAGAATATTCCCTCATGCACCACTGTAACCAACCTCTTCCCTCAATCATCAGCCCCTAGCAACTACTGATCTGTTTTCTACCCCTACAGTTTTGCCTTTTCCAGAATTTTACATAAACAGAATTATATAGTATGTAGCCTTCTTTCACTATAGGTCTGGCTTCTTTCACTTAGAACAATGCATTTAAGATTCATCCATGTTGTTGCATGTATAAGTAACCCATTCTATTTTATTTCTCATTAGTATTGTACGGATATACCAGTTTGTATATCCATTCTCCAGTTCAGGGACATATGGGTTGTTTCTAGTTTTGGGCAATTATGGATAAAGCCACTAGAAACATTCACACACATATTTTTATTGAATATCTGTTTTTATTTCTCCTAGTTGTAAATACCTAAAAGTGAGCTTGCTGGTATTGAACTTTGTAAAATATTGACAAACTGTTTTCCAAAGTAGGCATGCCATTTTCCATTCTGACGGCAGTATATGATAGTTTTAAGTTGCTACACTTCTTTGCCAGTACTTGATATAGCCAGTTTATTTCCTTTCTGCATTAACCATTCTAATAGGTAGTACAGTATTATCTCACTGTGGTCTTAATTTGCAGTTCTCTATGATTAATGACATGGAGTATGTTTTCAAACGCTTATTTTCCATCCATATACATTCTTTGGTGAAGTGTCTGTTCAAGTATTTTACTTATTTTGAATTGGATTTTTTGGCTTCTTAATGTTGAGTTTTGAGAATCATTTATATCATCTGGATATAAGTCCTTTGTCAGACATGTAAGTTAAAAGAAAGAAGGAAAATTTGCAAACACTTCCTCCCAATCTGTAACTTATCTATTCATTCTCTTTAAGAGTGTCTTTCACAGAGCAAAACCTTTTTCATTTTGATGAAGTCTTATTTATAAGATTTTTCCTTTATGGATCATACTTCAGTGTTATATCTGAGAACTTTTTGCCTAATACAAGGTCACAAAGATTTTCTCCTATGTTTTCTTCCACAAGAATTATAGTTTAAGATTTTACATTTAGCTCTATGATCTATTTTGAATTCATCTTAATATGGTACAAGATATGGGTAGAGGTTTGGTTTTGTTTCATTTTGGTTTATTATTAGAGATGTCCAATTGTTCTCTCTATTGAATTGTCTTTGTGCCTTTATTGAAAATCAGTTGACCATATATGTCAGTCTATTTCAGGCCTATTCTTTTCCACTACCTGCATGTCTGTCCTTTTGCTGATACCATACTATCCTGATTACTATAACTTTTTCGTAAGTCTTAAAATCAGGAGTATGACTCCTCCACTAAATAGCTACTGGTATTTAAGTTCTCTTTCAAAACTGTTTTGGATATTCTACTTTCTTTGATTTTCCATATAAATCTTAGAATCAGCTTGTCAGTTCTACAAAATAATGGGATTGTGTTGAATCTATAGATCAACTTTGGAAGAATTATCTTTTTAACAATAAATTGAGTCTTCCAGTCTACTAACACAATGTATCCCTCCATTTATTTAGGCCTTTGGTATCATTACTGTTTTGTAATTTTCAGCACACAAATATTGTACACATTTTGTTAGCTTTATGCCTAAGGATTTCATAGTCTTTGTTGCTATTGTAATGGTACTTTTTAAATTTAATTTTCCAAATTTTCATTGCTAGTATACAGCTGATTTTTCAGCAGTAGACTCATGACACTGAGAAGCGACTAGTGGTTATCAAGGGAGAGGGGTTGGGGTGGGTGGGGGGGAGGGTGAAGGGGATAAAGAGGTACAATAATTCACAATTACAATGTAAGCTGGTCATGGGGATGGTAGAACAGCATGGAGAACATAGTGATTCTGGGACATCTTTCTATGTTGACAGATAGAAACCACACTAGAGGCGGTGAGAATTTAATAATATGGGTAACTATTGAGCCTTTGTGTTGTACATTTGAAATGAATATAAGATTGTATATCAATGATACTTCATTTTAAAAAAAGAAATACAACTGATTTTTATATAGTTATCTCGAATCCTGAGAACTTACTGAAATAACATATTCATTATAGTTGCTTTTTTGAAGATTCTTTAGGATTTTACATGTTTTATTTTTTTCCTTTCCATTGTGTATGCTTTTTTTTCATGTCTTTTTGTAGTGGCTACATCTTCCAGTACAATATTGAACAGAAATGATGAAAGCAGATAGTCTTGCCTTTTTTCCAATTTTAGGAGAAAAACATTCTCTTTAAAATATGATGTTAGCTGCATATTTTTTTGTAAATTCTCTTTCCCAGGTTGAAGTTTTCTTTTGTTCCTAGTTTGCTGAGAACTAAACATCACGGAAGATGTATTATTTTGTCAAATTCTTTTTCTGTATCTATTAAGATGATTACACCTTTCTTCTCTGTCTGTTTTTATGGTGAATTACATTGATTTTTTTTTCAGAATAGCTTTTTTAATTGAGATAAAATTAACCTAACATAAAATTCACCTTTTATACTTTAATTTTTTTTTTTTGGTACATTCACAATTTTGTGTAACTATCACCACTAATCAGAACATTTCCATCACTCCAAAAAGAAACCTTATCTTCCTTAATAGTCAATCCCAATTTCCCTCTCCCTCCAGCCCTTGGCAACCACTAATCTACTTTCTGGCTCTGTGAATTTGTCTAATCTGGACATTTCAGATGAATAGAAGCCTACAATATGTGGCCTTTTGTGACTGGCCGTAAAGTTTTCAAGGCCTAAGGCGGGTCCAAGATGCTGATATAGAAAGAGCCTGAGCCCACCTCCTGTCCTGTACACACCAAATCTATACCTATGCACAAAGCAATTCATCCTGAGAAAGTACTGAAGCCTGAGTGAATGCCTTCTTCACAAAACGGGATTAAAAAAAAATAAAAGACTACCTAAAAAAATGGCAGGAGAGAGGGAGACATGGTAATGGAGGGAGCCCCGCCCCCAGTGTGGCCCTGTTGTAGGAAAGGATGTTGCTGAGCTCCTGGACTGCAGATTAACACACCTTGGGGCACAGACAAAAAGCTGGGAGGTAGATGGTTTAAAGCTGACCATGACTATAATTGAAGAAAGTTGATTTTCAGAACTGAAGCACCTGCCAGTGGCAGGGGAATAGCTGGAATAGACGTTGCTAGTGTGGACAGGGTGAGCACCGTTATTTACCTTCATCTGACACTGCTGGTACAGATGGGAGCGGGGTGAGCACCATTGTTTATGTTTCCCCCAGACACTGCTAGTGCAGACAGTAGCAGGTGAGTGACGTTGTTTATGACCCCCATGAACAGTGACAGTGAGGACCAAGCAGGGTCAGGATAAACACACCAGCCCGAGACTTGACAGAGGCAGCCTCCCAACCCATGACCACATCCAAAAGATCCATACTGATTACTAGCAATGAAATTGAATTTGTAAAAAAAAAACTTTTAACAAACAAATGTCCAAAACCAGTTTCACAGGAGAATTATACCAAACATTTAAAGAAAAGTTAATACCTATCCTTCTCAAACTGCTCCAAAAAATTAAAGAGTAAGAAAGCTTCTAAAATCATCCTATGAGGCCAGCACCACCTTGATACCAAAACCAGAAAGACACTACAAAAACAAAATAAAATTACAGGCCAATATCCCTGGTGAACATAGACGCAAAAGTCTTCAACAAAATATGAGCAAACTGATTAAAAAATATATTAAAAGGATCATTCATCATGACCAAGTAGGATTTATTCCAGGGATGAAAGGATGTCTCAATATCCATAAATCAATAAAGGTCATACGCCACATTGTAAGGATAAAAGCCATATGGTCATCTCAATACATGCTGAAAAAGAATTTGACAAAATTAACACTCATTCATACTAAAAACTCTCAACAAAGTGGGTGTAGAGGGAACATACCTTGACATAATAAAGGCCACAAGAAATCAACATCATACTCAGTTGTGGAAAGCTGAAAACTTTTCCTCTAAAATCAGGAACAAGACAAGGGTTCCTGCCCTTATCACTTTTATTCAACATAGTACTGGTAGTCCTAGCCATAGCAATAAGACAAGAAAAAGGAATAAAAGGTGTCTAAGTTGGAAAGGAAGAAGCAAAATTATCACTATTTGCAGATGACATAATACTATATATAGAAAACACTAAAGACTCCAGAAAAAAACTATTAGAACTAATAAATGAATTCAGTAAAGCTGCAGGATACAATATCAATATATAGAAATCTGCTGTATTCCTATACCAACAGCAAACTAACAGAGAAATGAAGAAATCAATCCCATTTATAATTGTATCAAAAGGATAAAATACATGGGAATAAATCAAACCAAGAAGGTGAAAGACCTGTACTATGAAAACTATAAGACATTTTTATTGAAGTATCATTGATATACAATCTTAGTTTCAAGTATACAACACAGAAGTTCAACAGTTACCCATATTATTAAATCCTCACCCCAATAATGCAGTTACTACCTGTCAACACAAGAAGATGTTACAGAATCATTGGCTATACTCTCCATGATGTACTGCCAGCCCTGTGACCAACTATATTATGATTGAGAATTTTTATGCCTTTTTATCTCCCGCCCTCCCCCATGGTAACCTCCAGTGATTTCTTGGTGTCTCTGAGTCTACTGCTGTTTTGTCTTTTTATTTTGTTTTGTTTTTAAATTCCATGAATAAGCGAAATCCTATGGCATTTGTCTTTCTCCACCTGGCTTATTTCATTCATCATAATATGCCCTAGGTCCATCAATGTTGTTGCAAATGGCAGGATTTCTTTCTTTTTTATGGATGCATAATATTCCATTAATTATATGTACCACATCTTCTTTATCCATTTATCTATTGATGGAAACTTTGGTTGCTTTCATATCTTGGCTATTATAAGAAATTTGGCAATAGCATAGGGGTCCATATAACATTTTGAATCAGAGATTTTGTTTTATTTGGGTAAATTCCTGTAAGTAGAATCACTGGGTCATATGGCACTTCTATTTTTAGTTTTTTGAGGAACCTCCATACTGCTTTCCACATTGGCTACACCAATTGACATTCCCACCAACAGTGTAGGAGGGTTCCCTTTTCTCCACATCCTTGCCAACACTTGTTATTTCTGGCTTTTGGATAGTGACCATTCTAACTGATGTAAGGTAATATCTCATTGTGGTTTTGATTTGCATTTCTCTGATGATTGGAAATGTCGGATATCTTTTCATTTGCCTGTTGGCCATTTGTATCTTTTCTTTGGAAAAAATGTCCAGGTCCTCCACACATTTTTTAAATCAGATTTTTTTGTTTTTTGGTTTGAGTCATATGAGTTCTTTATATATTTTGGATGTTAACAACTTACTGAATAAATAGTTTACAAATATATTCTCCCATATCAAAGGTTGCCTTTTTGTTCAGTTGATGGTGTCTTTTGCTGTACAGAAGATTTTTAGTTTAATGTATTCCCACTTGTTATTTTTTATTTTGCTTCCCTTGCCCAAAGAGGTGTGTCCAGGAAAAAATTGCTCATGCTTACGTTCAAGAGATTTTTGCCAATATTTTCTTCTCAGAGTTTTATGGTTTCATGTCTTACATTCAGGTCTTTAATCCATTCTGAGTTCACTCTTGTATATAGAGATAGATAGTAATTCAGTTTCATTCTCTTGCATGTAGCTGTCCAGTTCTCCCAACACCAGTTATTGAAGAGTTTGTCTTTTCCCCATCATATATCCATAGCTCCTTTATCATACATTAATTGGCCATGTATGTGTGGATTTATATCTGAGCTCTCTATTCTGTTCCATTGATCTACATGTCTATTCTAGTGCCAGACCATACCATTTTGATTACTATAGCTTTGTAGTATAGCTTGAAGTCAGGGAACCTAATACCCCCAGCATAGTTCTTTCTCATGATTGCTTTGACTGTTTTGGGTCTTTTGTAGTTCCATATGAATTTTAGGATTATTTGCTCTAGTTCATTGAAAAATGTCATTGGTATTTTGATAGGAATTGCATTGAATCTGTAAATTGCTATGGGCAGGACAGCCATCTTGACAATATTAATTCCTCCAATCCATGAGCATGAGACAAATTTCCATTTATTGATGTCTTCTTTAATTTATCTCATCAGTGTCTTAAAGTTTTCAGAGCAGGTCTTTCACCTCCTTGGTTAGGTTTATTTCTAGGTATTTAATGCTTTTTGATGCAACTATAAATGGAATTGTTTTCCTGATTTCTCTTTCCACAAGTTCACTGTTAGTGTACAGGAATGCAACAGATTTCTGTATATTAATTTTGTATCATGCAGTTTTGCTGAATCCAGTCATTAGTTCTAAGTTTTTGATAGTCTTTAGGGTTTCTATATATAGAATCGTGTCACCTGCAAATAGTGACTGTTTTACTTCATCCTTACCAATTTGGATGCCTTTTATCTGATTGCCAATGGCTAGGACCCCCAGTACTATGCTGAATAAAAGTAGTAAGAGTGAACATCTTTGTCTTATCCTGATCTTAGAGGAAAAGCTTTCAGATTTTTGCCATTGAACATGATGTTAACTGTGGGTTTGTCATATATGACCTTTATTATGTTGAGGTACTTTCCCTCTATACCCATTTTGTTGAGAGATTTTATCATAAATGTATGCTGAATTTTGTCAAATGCTTTTTCAGCATCTATCGAGATGATTGTGTGGTTATTATACTTTTTTTTGTTAATGTTATGTATGACATTGATTGATTTATGAATACCGTGCCTCCCTGGAATAAATCCCACTTGGTCATGATGGATGATCCTTTGAAGCATTTTTGAATTTGGCTTGATAATATCTTATTAAAGATTTTTGCATCTATGTTCATCAGGGATATTGGTCTATAATTTTCTCTTTTTTTCTTTTTCTGTAGTGTCTTTTTCTGGTCTTAGAGGGTTGCTGGCCTCATAGGATGAGTTTGGAAGTATTCCCTCCTCTTCTATATTTTGGAACACTTTAAGAAGGATGGGTAATAGCTCCTCTTTAAATGTTTGGTAAAATTCAGCTGTGACCTCATCTGGTACTGGGTTTTGTTTGTTAGGAGTTTTTTTTATTTACATGAAATATCTTTTTTTTTGCATGAAATATCTTTTTCCATCCCTTCACTTTCACTCTGTGTATGTCTTTGTGTCTGAAATGAGTCTCTTGTAGGCAGCAGATAGATAGGTCTTGTTCCTTTACCCATTCTGCCACTCTATATTTTGTGACTGGCACATTTGGTCCATTTCATTTAAGCTAATTATTGACAGGTACATACTTATTGCCATTTTATTAATTGTTTTCTGCCTGTTTTTATAGTTCCTTTCTATTCCTTTCTTCCTCTCTTATACTCTTCTTCTGTTATTTGATAGTTTTACTTAGTATTGTGATTAGATTTCTCTTTTTTAACTTTTTGTGTATCTAATATAGGCTTTAGGTTTGTGGTTACCACAAGGTTCAAGGATAGCTTTCTAACTATGTAACAGCCTATATTAAGTTGATGATTGCTCTATTTCAAGCACAATCTAAAAGTACTTCTTTTCTTTTATTCTTCCTCCTCTGCATTTTATGTATCAGATGTCATAATCTCCATTTTTTGTGTATCCCTTGACTGATTTTGTATATTATTGGTTTTACTACTATTGTTTTGTTTTGTTTTAATTTCATACTTGCTTGGTAAGTAATTGGTACTACCTTTACTGAGGGCTTATTTTCACTGGTGAAAACCATTTAGGCTTAAGAACATTTCCATCTACAAAAGTCTCTTTAATATATCCTATAATGCTGTTTTAGTGGTTGTAAATTCCTTCAGCCTTTGTTTATCTGGGAAAGTTTTAATCTCTGATTCAAATTTGAATGATAATCTTGCTGGGTAGAGGATTCTTGGTTGAAGGTCCTTCTGTTTTAGTACACTAAATATATCATTCCACTCCTTTCTGGCCTCTAAAATTTCTGCTGTGAAGTCTGCTGATAGCTTGACAGGGTTTCCCTTATAAGTAATCTTTTTTCTCTTACTGGCTGCTTTCAATACCCTCTCCTTATCCTTAATCTTTGTCATTTTAATTGTCACATGGCTTGGTATTGTCTTCCTGGGATACCTTTTGTTAGAGGCTCTCTTACTTCCAGGACTGGGGTGTCTATTTCCTTTCCCAGATTAGGGAAGGTTTCAGGAATTATTTCTTCAAAGAGACTTTCTAACCTGGTTGTCTCTCTCTTCCCTTCTGACATCCCTTTTATGCATACATTGTTTCGTTTGGAATTGTCACACAGCTATCTTAGTGGTCTTTCATTCCTAGAGATTCTTTCTTCTCTGTTCCTCAGCTTCATTGTTTTCCTGTTCTCTAATTTCCATCTCATTAATTGTCTCATCTACTTGCAGCAACCTATTTCTCATTCCCTCCATTGTATATTTCATTTCAGTTACTGTAGTCTTCAGCTCTGAGTGGCTCTTTTTCAGCTTTTCTATCTCTTTGTTGAAGTCCTTCCTGGGATCATCAATACTTTCCACAGATCAGTGAGCATATTTATGACTGTTACATTGAAATCTTTAGGAAGAAGATTGGTGATCTCCATTTCATTTAGCCCTTTTTCTGGTGTTTTATCCTGTACTTTTGTTTGGAACACATTCCTCTGCTTCCTCATTTTGTCAGGGTTTCTGTTTTCTTCCTTTTTATTAGCTATATCTGCTATGCTTTCTCATCTAGAGTGTAATGGCTTATGAAGAAGGCATTCCTGTGGTACCCAGAAGCTCCAGACTCTTTACTCTCCAGTGCTGGTTCCCTTTTGCAGTGGAACCATAGTTGCTATTGGTGGGCTATGGGCAGGGCTGCCTTTCTGTCTGTCTGCCAGCAGTGGTATATCTCAGTCCTCTGTGGATAGCAGTTCACTTCAACCAGCTCTTTGTGAGCTGAGCAGAGGTGTTTCTGCTAGGATCATTGTAGGCAGAGTAGCCCTCTCCCTACCCTACAGAAATGGCAATGGTGGTACTGTTGGGTTAAAAGGGTGGGTAGTGCAGTTATGCAGCTCTGGGCGGGCTTGGGGTGATCGGGCACTCAGTTGCGCAGTTGTACAACATGGTGGCAGGGTGCCCTATGCCAGAGCACGTGGCCACAGGGCATGTGGTTGCGTGGCAGCAGGTCATGCAAATGTGCAGCGCCATGTGGGCAGCCCCCAAGGAGAAAGGAGTGCTTGGAGATGGATCCCAGAGGTACATCCCCAGTTGGGCTGAGATAGAGCTGAGAAAACTGAGACAGCCTCTCTCTGCCTTCCAGGCAGCAAAGTCTGACACTGCTGGGCTTAGAGGGCTGGGCAGGTGGGCAGGCGAGCAGGAAGGTGTGCAAAGAAGCACCTTGGGGCTGAGCCACCTGTCAAGAGAATGTAGTATTTGGGGCTCCCACAAGTGCCCAAACTGTTGGGCTGAGGGAGGGCTAAGAGAGTCATTTGCCTGACCTTTCTCCTGTGGAGAGAGCTCTGTCCAACTCTCACCTCTCTGGCACCCTTCCCACTGTTGGTAAATCTTTCAAACTCCTGCCTTTCTTTTGGGTCTCAGCAGGACTGATGGAATGGTAATGTCCTCCACAAGTGGCTGGGTTCTCAGCCTCTCAGAGTGCTCCAACTCTCCCCAGTGTCCAGCCCCATTAATCACCAAAGCCCAATGCAATGTGGACTTGTGTTCCCAGAGCAGATCTCCAGAGCCAGGTGTGCAGAGTTCCTGAGTACTTATGTCCTGCTCACTCCATTCCTCTTCCTCCCACTTGTGGAATGGAATGGGGGAAGGACTTGGGTCCTGATTGATCATTGTTCTGCCACTTTACCCTTCTCTGTGTGGTCTTATCTTCTTCACCAGGTGTAGGTGGTCTGTTCTCCAGTCTTCAGGTTGTTTTCAGAGTTAGTTTTATTTGCTGCAGGTGCTTCCTTGGTGTGTGTGTGGGGGACGAGGTTTCCATCTTGCCTTCCTACTCTGCCATCTGGTCCCCCTCAACCCTAAAAACTATAAGACATTGAGGAAAGAAATTGAAAAATAAATGGAAAGCTTTTCCATGTTCATATGTAGGAATAATTAATATTGTCAAAATGGCCATACTGCCCAAAACAATTTACAGATTCAGTGCAATCTCCATCAAAATGCGGCCCAAAACAATTTACAGATTCAGTGCAATCCCCATCAAAATGCCAATGGCATTTTTCACTGAACTAGAGCAACTTATCCTAAAATTTGTATGGAACCATAAAATACCCCAAATGGCCCAAGCAATCTTGAGAAAGGAGAAAAAGGCTGGGGTATCATGCACCTTTTTTTCAAACTACACTACAAAGCTACAGTAATTCAAAATAGTGTGGTAATGGCACAAGAACAGATACACAGACCAATAGAACAAAAGAAAGAGCCCAGAAATAAACCACATATATATGGGTAATTAATATATGACAAAGGAGGCAAGAATATACAACAGGGAAAAGACAGCCTCTTAGGTGAAAGGTGTTGGAAAAACTAGACAGATACATGCAAAAGAATGAAACTGGATCACTTTCTTACACTATACACAAAAAGAAGCTCAAATTGGATTAAAGACATAAATATAAAACATGAAACCATAAAACTCCTAGGCAGTAAATGCTTGAACATCAGCATTAGTATTTTTCTCTGGACATGTCCCCCCAGGCAAGGGAAACAAAAGCAAAAATACACAAGTGAGACTACATCAAACTAAAAACCTTCTGCACAGCAAAGGAAACCATCAACGAAATGAAATAGCAATCTACTGTATGGGAGAATATATTTTCAAATTATATATCTAATAAGGGCTTATATCCAAAATATAGAAAGAACTTATAAAACTCAACATCAAAATAAATAATAATCTGATTAAATAATGGCCAGGGGACCTGAATAGACATTTTTCCAAAGAAGACATGCAGATGGCCAACAGATACATGAAATGCTGAACATCACTAATCATCAGGGAAATGCAAATCAAAACCACAATTAGGTATCACCTCTCACCAGTCAGAATGTCTCCTATCCAAAAAACAAGAAATAATAAGAGTTGGCAAAGATGTGGAGAAAAGACACCCTCATACATTGCTGGTGGGATTTCAAACTGGTGCAGCTACTATGGAAAGCAGTGTGTAGGTTTCTCAAAAACCTAAAAATAGAAATACCATATGATCCAGCAATTCTACTTCTAGGAATTTGCCTGAAGAAAACAAAATCACTAATCTGAAATTACTGTGCACTCCTATGTTTATCAGAGCATTTTTTACAATAGCGAAAATATAGAAGCAACCTAAATGTCCATGAATAGATGAATGGATAAAAATAATGTGGTACATATATAAAATAGAACATTGCTCAACCATTAACAATAATGAAATATCCATTTGTGACAAATTGGATAGACCATGAGGGCATTACACTAAATGAAATAAGTCAGACAGAGAAAGACAAGTACCATAGGATTTCTCTTATGTGTAGATTCTAAAAAACAAAACAAATGACAGGCAACCAATACTGACATATACTTATAAACAGAACAGACTGGTGGTTGCCACAGGGGATGGGTTGTGGGGATGGATGAAATACATGAGGGGGGAACAAAATTACTGAGAATGTTTTATATCTTGATTTGGGTGCTTGTTACATGAGTATATATACACACATGTCAAAATTCATCAAGTTGTACACTAAGATTCGTGAATTTTATTGTATGTACCTCAAAATAAAAACATTTAAAAGAAATTAAAGAAGATGCCAATAAATGGAAACACATCCCGTGCTCATGAATAGGAAGAATTAATATTGTCAAAATGGCCATCCTGCCTAAAGCAATCTACAGATTCAATGCAATCCCTATCAAAATACCAACAGCATTCTTCAATGAACTAGAGAAAATCATTCTAAAATTCATATGGAACCACAAAAGACCCCAAATAGCCAAAGCAATCCTGAGAAGGAAGAATAAAGCTGGGGGGATTATGCTCCCTGACTTCAAGCTCTACTACAAAGCCACAGTAATCAAGACAGTTGGGTACTGGCACAAGAACAGACCCATAGGCCAATGGAACAGACTAGAGAGCCCAGATATAAACCCAAGCATATATGGTCAATTAATATACGATAAAGGAGCCATGGATATACAATGGGGAAATGACAGCCTCTTCAACAGCTGGTGTTGGCAAAACTGGACAGCTACATGCAAGAGAATGAAACTGGATTATTGTCTAACCCCATACACAAAAGTAAACTAAAATGACTCAAAGACCTGAATATAAGTCATGAAACCACAAAACTCTTAGAAGAAAACACAGGCAAAAATCTCTTGAATATAAACATGAGTAACTTTTTCCTGAACATATCTCCTTGGGAAACAAAATAAAAAATGAACAAATGGGACTACATCATGCTAAAAAGCTTCTGTACAGCAAAGGACACTATCAGCAGAACAAAAAGGCATCCTACAGTATGGGAGAATATATTCATAAATGATATATCCAATAAGGGGTTAACATCCAAAATACATAGAGAACTCACACACCTCAACACCCAAAAAGCAAACAACCCAATTAAAAAATGGGCGGACGATATGAATAGACAATTCACCAAAGAAGAATGGCCAACAGGCACATGAAAAGATGTTCCACATCGCTAATTAGTAGGGAAATGCAAATTAAAACCATAATGAGATATCACCTCATGCCAGTTAGAATGACCAACATAGAAAAGACTAGGAACAACAAATGCTGGCAAGGATGCAGACAAAGGAGAACCCTACTACACTGTTGGTGGGAATGTAAATTAGTTCAACCATTGTGGAAAGCAGTATGGAGGTTCTTCAAAAAACTCAAAATAGAAATATCATTTGACCCAGGAATTCCACTCCTAGGAATTTACCCTAAGAATGTAGCAGCCCAATTTGAAAAGGACAGATGCACCCCTATGTTTATTGCAGCACTATTTACAATAGCCAAGAAATGGAAGCAACCTAAGTGTCCATCAGTAGATGAATGGATAAAGAAGATGTGGTACATATACACAATGGAATATTATGCAGCCACAAGAAGAAAACAAATCCTACCATTTGCAACAACATGGATGGAGCTAGAGGGTATTATGCTCAGTGAAATAAGCCAAGCCGAAAAAGACAAGTATCAAATGATTTCACTCATATGTGGAGTATAAGAACAAAGAAAAAACTGAAGGAACAAAACAGCAGCAGACTCACAGAACCCAAGAATGGACTAACAGTTGCCAAAGGGAAAGGGACCGGGGAGGATGGGTGGGAAAGGAAGGAGAAGGGCAATAAGGAGCATTACGATTAGAACACATAATGTAGGGGGTGGGGCACGGGGAAGGCAGTATAACACAGAGAAGACAAGTAGTGATTCTATAGCATCTTACTACACTGATAGACAGTGACTGTAATGGGATATGTGGTGGGGATTTGATAATGGAGGGAATCTAGTAACCACAATGTTGCTCATGTAACTGTATATTAATGATACCAAAATAAATAAATAAATAAAAATAATACTGCAATATTAAAAAACATTTAAAAGAAGAAATAAATAAAGTTTTCAAGGTTTGTTTATGTTGTAGCATATACCAAGACTTCATTCTTGAAGTACAATATAGAGAATATAACCAATAATATTGTAATATTCTGGTATGGTAATGGGGTAACTACACTTACTATGGCAAGTATTTAGTAATGTATGTAATTATCAAGCCACACTATTGTTTATCTGAAACCAAAATAATATTGTATATAAACTATATTCCAATAAATAAATAAATATTACTTCATTCTTTTTATGGCTAAACAGTATTACATTGTGTGGATAAACCAGATTTTGTTTATCTATTCATAACTAGATGGGCATTTAGGTTCTTTCCACTTTTTGCTTATTATGCATAATGCTGCTATGAAAATTCATGTGTGAGTTTTTGTTTGAACACCTATTTTCACTTTGGGGGTGGAATGGAATACCTAGAAATGGAATTTCTGGGTTATACGGTAAAGCTATATTTAACTTTTTGAGGAACTGCCAACTTGTGTTCCAAAAGGGCTATATTATTTTACATTCCCACCAGCAATATATGAGGGTTCTAGTTTCTCCACATCCTCACGAATATTTGTTATTTTTTCATTTGTTTAATAGTCATTCTAGTGGTATCTCTCTTATGGTTTTTATTTTCATTTTCCTAATATCAACTTTTCCCTGAACATCTTTTCATGTGCCTATTAGCCATTTGTATATCTTCTCTGGAGAAATGTCTATTTAAATCCTTTGCTCATTTTTAAATTAGGTTATTTGTCTTTTTATTGTTGAGTTGTAGGAGTTCTTTATATATTCTAAATACCAGACCTTAATCAGCTATATGACATATAAATTCTTTTCATTTTCTTGACAGTGTCCTTTGATGGTCATAAATTTTTAACTTGATGAAGTCCAATTTTGTCTTTAGTTGCTTGTGCTTATGGTGTCATATTTAAGAAACTGTTGCCAGATCTAAGGTTACAAAAATTCACCTCTTACTCCTTCTAAGAGGTTTATAGCTTTGATCCTCACATTTAGGTATTTCACCCATAATGAGTTAATTTTTGTATATTCTGAGGTAGACATGCAAATTTATTATTTTGCCTGTGGATATCCAGTTGTCCCAGCATCACTTGTTGAAAATATTATTTTTCCCCATCAAATGAACTGTTATCAAAAATCATGTGACCATAGATATATGGGTTTATTTCTGGACTCTCAACTCTATTCCATTACCTGTAAGTCTATCTGTATGCCAATACCACACTGTCTTGATGACTATAGCTTTGTGGTAAGTTTTGAAATTGGGAAATGTGAGTCCTCCAACTTCATTCTTCTTTTTCAAGATTATTTATTCTGGGTCCTGTGCACTTCCATGTGAACCTTAGAACCAGCCCTGCATTCCTGGGATAAACCACCCTTGGTCATGATGTATTACTCTTTTTATGGATTGCTGGATTCAATATGCTAATATTTTGTTGAGGATTTTAAAATAATTATTGGATATTGGTCTTTAGTCAACAAAAGGCCTTAAACTGAAGACTGGTATAAACAGTTTCTCATTTAGAAAGTTCACTCTCCCACTATAGATTAGAGGGAGGCAACATGGGCCTCCACGAGACCAGTTAGGAGACTACAGGTAGATCCACAGGAAAGGTAATGATGGCCTGGGCCAGTAGAAATGGAGGGAGTAACACTATCAACAAAACAAAAAGGCAACATACAGTATGGGAGAATATATTCATAATAACTGAAATGATTCACCCAATAAAGGGTTAACATCCATACTACATAAAGAACTCATATGCCTCAACACCAGATAAACAAATAACCTGATTAAAAAATGGGCAGAGGAGCTGAGCAGACATTTTTCCAAATGAGAAATCCAGATGGCCAACAGGCACATGAAAAGATGCTCCACGTAACTAATCATCAGGGAAATGCACATCAAAACCAATGAAATATTGCCTCACATTGGTTAGGATAGCCACTATCCAAAAGGCAAAAAATAACAAGTGTTGATGAGGATGTGGAGAAAAGTGAACCCTCCTAAACTGTTGGTAGGCATGTCAATTGGTGCAGCCATTGGAAAGCAGTATGGAGGTTCCTCAAAGAACTAAAAATAGAAATACCATATGACCCAGTAACTGCACTTCTAGGAATTTACCTGAAGGAAACAAAATCTCTGATTTGAAAAGATATATACACCCTTATGTTTATCGCCACATTATTTACAATAGCCATGATATGGAAGCAACCAAGTGCCTATCAATACATAAATGGATAAAGAAGATGTGGTACATATACACATGGAATATCACTCAGCCATAAAAAAGAAAGAAATCCTGACATTTGCAACAACATAGATGGACCTAGAGGATATTCTGCTGAGTAAAATAAGCCAGGTGGAGAAAGACAAATGCCACAGGGTTTCACTTATTTGTGGAATCTAAAAAAAAAAAAAGAACAAAATAGCAGTAGACTCAGACACTGAGAAGAAATTGGTGGTTACCAAGAGACTGGGGTGGGTGAGTGGAATAGGTGAGATGTATAAAGAGGCAAAAAAAAAATCTCAATCATAGTATAAATTAGTCATGGGGAAGAAAGCACACATAGAGAATATAGTCAATGGTTCTGTAACATCGTTCTATGTTGACAGTAACTGCACTACCTGGGGTGAGGATTTAATGTGTGTAACTGTTGAATCACTGCACTGTATACTTGAAACCAATATAATATTGTAGATCAACTATACTTTAATTAAAAAAAGAAATGGAGGGAGTAGATATGAGATGAATCTGTTTCCTATTCTTCTTCCCAGTGTTTTCTCCTACTCCCTCTACCCCAAGTTACATACACACTCTGAACTCTGTCTCATGCTCTCTCCTCCTCTGGCCCTTTTCTTTCCCCACTCTTCACTTTTCTAGCTCTTCTCCCTTAACTTTCACTTCCTCCAGGAAGCTTTCTCTAATGTCTTGTGTGGGTGCCCATCCCAACTGCTCTCATAACATCCCGACTGTCCCAGTTTCAGTATGTATCACCTTGACTGTAATTTGCATGTGTAATACCTATGTGTGGTGGGGAGTTGACCAGCCAGCCTTCCCCATGTGACCCTAGACTGTAACACAAAACAGAAAAGTAGCATCACATCCAACCTGACCTCCTGGAATCACCCTACACATTCCTCCTCATCCCACCCCTTGTATTTGTCAGACACTGAAGCCATCAAGAGTCAGTGTGTGTTGGTAAAACCTATGTAAAGACCACATGAAGAATTTGACTACTGACAAAGAATGATGACAAGCTGTTCAGGTATCAGAGCAAACTGATTTCATCCATATACAATGCATTCGATGCAGGCCAAAGAGAACCACTGGCAGAAATTAAAGGAATACACACAGAACTAGAGGCACAATATCATGTGAGCAATCCTATTTCAGGAATTTTCAAGGATAATTTTGACTAGAGGTTTTTGTCTCACACACCATATAAGATGCAACCACATTGCTTTTGCAGGCGTGATAGTCAAAATATTGAACTTTTGGGACTGCTCAGGCATGAACAAGGGGCTTACCTAGAATAGGTCCTACACGTTCCCAGAGGTGCCCTGCCTGACCTCATCACTGCTGGATCATGGGGAAGTTCAAAGAGTACTAGGAAAGGGGCCAGAGTGAGTGGGGGAGGCACCTAAGGGAAACAGTTATTTTTTGACAGATATGGAATTATTTCAATATATTAATAACTAGTATGGCTATACTGGTTATGTACTGGTCAAATATGAGCTCTGTGTACAGGTAGACTTGTAAAGAGCTCTGTACAGGTTAAGTACTGTTCATTGTTTTACAAAAGTGAGAACAAATTCTCAAATCAAAGCTGATCCCATGACTCTCCAGCTCAAAGTTCTCTGAAGGCTCTTTTACAAAACCCTGCCGTGTATGGCACCTGGGGATGCTTATCCTGAAATCTCTCAGCCTCCAAGGTGCCTCTGTTTGCGCATTCACGCTCCACATGCCCTGCACTCACCTGGCTGCCCTTAACAACTGTGTTGGTCTCCCAGGCACCAGCAAACTCTCTGAACATCGCCACCAGGCCAGTGTGCTGATATCGAGGCGCTCCCAGAACCACGCTTTGCACCCGGTTCCGCAAGATGACTTCAGCAGCATAACCTGAAGATGGTGATCTAAGTGGATATGTGCTGTCCCATGCAGACCCTGCCCCCTCTAGAAGGTCTATCCCTTGAGTAGGGGCAATGGGGCATTTCCCAGGCTAGTTAAGTTGGGGTAACTGGACCCTGCACTATATTCCTCTTTGTCAACATGATTAAAATAAAATTTTGAAATTTTAGTCTTGAAAGCTATCCCAAGGGCCTATGAAAGATCCAGTGACATCTACAGTAGTTGAGTTATACCACATTCTGACCCCTTCTTAAGAGTAACCCTGCCCTCTCCACTTACCCAAGTAAGCATCATTCATGTCTGAAGCTATCCTGTTCATGAAGGTGAATTTATTCTTTGACTTATGTAGAAAGGCACCACCAGACCAGTCAAAGCTCCCCACAGCACCCAGCAAGAGACCATTCTGGAAAAGAAGGTAGAACAGGATTCAGCAATCTAAAGCCTCAATGCAATCTTTGTATTTAACTACAAAAGACCCTGACTAACTAAAGCAATCTTGAGAAAGAACAAAGGCGGAGGCATCATTCCTTTCTGATTTCAAACTATGTTGCAAGGTCCTCATAATCAAACAGTATGGGATTGACGTAAAAATAAACACAAAGATCAGTGGAACAGATATATAGCCCGGAAATAAACCCATGCATTTATTTCAGGACCAAGAACATACAGTGGGGAAAGGACAGTCTCGTTAATAAATGGTGTTGAGAGAACTGGACAGCTACATGCAAAAGACTTAAACCGGATCACGCTGCCATATACCACTCACAAAACTCAATTCAAAGTGGATCAAAGACTTGAACATAGGACGGAAACCATAAAATTCCAAGCAGAAAACAGCCCCTTGACATTGGTCAAGGGGATGATGTTTTGGATTTGGCACCAAAAGCAAAACTAAACAAGAGAGACATCAAACTAAAAAACTGCACAACAAAGCAAATCATCAACAAAATGAAAAGGCAACCTACAAAATGGGGGAAATGTTTGCAAATCATATATCTAATAAGAGGTTAATATAGAAAATATAAAAACCTCATACAACTCAAATAGTAAAAAAATGAACAACCCAATTTAAAAAATGGACGGATCTGAACTGACATTTTTGCAAAGAAGACGTACAGATGGCCAAGAGGTACATGGAAAAAGTGATCAGCGTCACTAATCATCAGGGAAATGCAAACAAAACCACAATGAGAAGTCACTTCACACCTGTTAGAACAGCTTCATCAAAAATACAAGAAATAACAGGTGTTGAAAAGATATGGAGAAAAGGGAACCCTGGTGAACTATTAGTGGGAATTTAAATTGGCACAGTCACTCGAAAACTGTGGAATTTCCTCAAAAAATTAAAAATAGAACTACCATATGACCCAGTAGTTCCACTTCTGAGTATATATCCATAGGAAGTGAAAACACTAACTCAAGAAGATATCTGCCCCTTCATGTTCATTACAACATTATTTACAATAGCCAAGACATGGCAACAACATAAGTGTCCACTGACACATGAACAGATAAAGAAAATGTGATATATATATATATATATAAAATATTATTCAACCATAAAAAAGAAGGAAATCCTGCCACTTGTGACAACCTGGATGGACCTTGAGGGCATTATGCCAAATGAAATAAGTCAGAGAAAGACAAATACTGTATGATCTCACTTACATGTGGTATCTAAAACAAAACCAAAAATAAACTCACAGACACAGAGAACACAGATTGGTAGTTGCTGAAGGAGAGGGTGGGGGTGGGGGTGAATTGTGTAAAGGGGGTCAAAAGGTACAAACTTCCAGTTATGAAATAAATAAATCCTGGGGGTATAATGTACAGTGTGGCAACTATAGTTAATAATACTGTATTGTATGTTTGAAAATTGCTAAGAGAATAAATCTTAGAAGTTCTCATCACAAGAAAAAATTATAACTGTGTGACATGATGGAATTAACTAGACATATTGTGGTGGTCATTTCACAATATATGCACATATATTGAATCATTATATTATATACCTGAAGCTAAAATCATGACTCATGTCCATTATACCTCAATAAAAAAGGAAGAAAAACAGGACTGACAAAGAAGGGAGAAGAGATCACTACTGCCCATTAAAGAAGTGCCCTCAATAAGTACCAGAGAAGAGCCCCCAAACCCTTGTGCCTTTTTCTTCTTTTCCCTCTCATTTAATAAAACCACTTACAGAGGTGATGGCAGCACTGAAGCCTTCCTGAGACATCTCATACTCAAAGGAGCTGGTACTTCCCGTATGAGTACCTGTGGGGAGGAAAACTTTCTACATCAAAGAAAGCAAGACAGCCCAGACTAGGTGCCAGAAACTCAAATGCTATGGTAGCCAGACAAAAGAGACTCAGATGGGAGCTATGTTGAACTAGAAAGCATATGACCGTTTTAAAAGGATGGTGGCTACTCAGCTCCAGCTACTCTTTGCCAAGTGGGAATGGGGTTCTCAAGGTGTCTCATATGCCAACTTTTTCAAATGAAGCCATAAATCCAGACTGTACATGAAACTTTCCCCAATTTTAAAATTATTTTAGTCAACAAACATTTATTGAGCACCCTCTATGTACCAAGCTCTATTCTAGACACTGGAGATACAAACAAATAAATGTTGGCAACACTTCCTATTTTTGGGAAAAGCACCATATGGGATTTGGCTCCCTTCAACCTCCAATTTTTCAGCCTATAGACAAGACTTGCCAAGTTATAGATAAAATTCTAGGTCCTTCAATTTCAAAGGAGTTGACCCAGAGTTGCTAGGAACTGGAGGAAGTGGAGAGGGTTGATGCTGACTGTTAGGACACAAAGGGTTAGGAGGTTCTAATTTCTAGAGAGAAAAGCATGTTTTGGGTGAAGGCCTGCCTCTGGAGCTGCTTCAAGAATACAGAACCTTAGCTCACCCTCAATTGCAAAGATCTTTTCCTGAAGCTGGTTCTGAATGGTCTTCAGAGCTTCAAAGTTATTCACCCGGAACACATAATCACGAGCTGGCTTGGATGCAATGATATTAAGCTCTTGGCGGGATCTCAAACTGTTAAAGGCATCTCCCACCTGTTACCAAGGAATAGAGGCCAAATCAAACACTCTCTGGGGTAGCAGTCTCATCCAGCAAAATTCTGTAGGAAAAGAATCTGAAACAATATTTATTAAATGAGGGAATGCACTAGAAGGCCTCTGGGACAGGGCTGCCAAAAGCAGTAAAGCAAGTAAAGCATCTGATTACAGACTCATGAGTGAGCCCAGCCAAGATCATAAAAAGTGCCCAGCTGATCTACAGACTCACTTACTGTTTTAAGCCACTGAATTTTGGGATAGTTTGTTACACGGCATCATCGTGACAACAGTTCACTGATACAGGTGCATAGATGGGGTATAGCGGTGACACCTGCCGTTTTGATTTCATCGATATTTGCAAATTGAAGGGAGGGTGTATCAGAGCAGAAACCTTCCACAGAAGCATCCAGAGAGCCACATATCCTACCCCAATGACATAGCGAATGAGCCCCTCTTTCTCTGCTTCAGGGATGACATCCTCATACTCTAAGGGATCGCCAAACTTTTCTCCATCTGTGATGACAACTAGGATCTTAAGGGCATTCTCCCGGGCTCCACTGCTGCTGTGAAACAGTTCTCTTCTGTCCAGGGAAGAGGAGGGAAAAGTCAAATGCAAGCAGAGATACTTTCAGTTTGGGAGGGAACATCAGCAGTCACAGACTCGGGTGCAGCCGGGCTCTGTCTAGGAGGAGCTTGGGCTCTGCTGAGACAAACACTAAGATGTGGCTGCTCCAAGACCTGGGAAGACAGCAGGAGAGGGGAGAAAAGCAGAGGGAAGGGAGGCCTTCACTGCCTTTATATACTTTTGCATAGGTTGACCTTTTTTAACTGAGTATTATTCCTTTTAAATTAAAAAAAATTTAATAGGCTTAACTGGGCCCTCATCAAACCCTTCCTGGTTCCTTGCAGTGGCTCTCTTGCTCATCTTCCCAAACTTCTGTCCCAGTTCCCACCCTCACCTTTACAAACACACACACAAAAATCAAAGCAAACTTTCCAAAACAAGTGGTGATGTCTCCCCATTGCTTAAAACCTTCAGTAGATCCTCAATGACTTTTAAGTTGCCTTTAAAGATTTGGCCTCAACTTATCTTTCTAGCCTTCCTCCATCCTTCCCATCACTTCCCACTTTTACTTCCACCTTTACTCACAATTTATATTTCATAAACATGTCATGCCCAGTCTCTTGTCCACACCTTTACTCCTTCTGTTCCTTCTACTAGAAATCCCTGTCTGAACAACTCTCCTCACTCTTCAAACCCAGCTAAAAACATCACCTCCGCCTTCTACCCTAAACAAAGAAGGAAGAGCTTACATTACTCTGAGGATTCCTGTGGCAGTATGTGTCCTTCCAAACAGCTGTTTTATTGGCCTCACCAGCGATCCTGGGTTAGGGTTTTTCTTGAAATCACTGAAGGTGAAATGAGTCTGGAATTCTTCAGAGTACTGCATCAAAGAGAACTGGGAACAGGCACCTGGCATTACACTGGAGAAGGTGCTCTCCGGCCTCTTAGCCATCTGCCAGCAACACCTAAATCAGTCCTGAAACACTGCCACCTCCAAATCCCTCCAAATTTTGCACTGCCCAATCCTTCTGCCTCACCAGGACAGAAATCTGCCATCAGATCTCCCTCCTCAGTAGTAGAACTCAGCCAGACATGGCATATGGATTTCATCCCCCATGCCAACTTTCCTGAGGGCTAGAACAATGCTGAGGCTGCATCCAGACAAAGCAGGAAAGAGAATTATGTAAGAAAACCATGATCAATTGGCAATTTGGCAATGTCTGCAATAGAAATAGGAGAGAAAAGTGGTGGCCTGGTTGGCATGTATTTGCCATTCTTATGTGGGCTGTTCCCTAACCTACTCATTGACCCTTACCAAGGTTTTAGACTTTTTAAATTGACCCATCACAGTTGAGACAAACTCCTTCATCCGCTGAAAGTCATTCGGGATGATGCTACCAGAGCCATCAATCAAGAAGGCGATGTCACTCTCTTTTTGAGGGCACTCTGGGGAAAGGAAAAAAGAGCACGAACTGATTAATCTCTAGAGACTTGGGGTTCATTCTTTGCATGTCAGCTCTCTGCTGAGAAATGAGAATAAAAAGTAAACAAGATGCAACCTATGCCCCGAGCTAAATTAAAACATGGACACGGTCCCAAGATGGCAGTCACCATGAAGAAGACGGCTGCAGATGTCAATGTTACTTTTGAAAAGCAACAAAATATAAACAAATTTTCACAGAATACAAGTAGAATCACGTAGCTGAAGGAAGAAACAAAAGAAAAAAGAAACAACTCCAAAATTTAGAAGATGCTTGAAGGACATGCTTGCAGATGACTGCTTAATGATACTTAATTGAATTGGTGATATTTTCATTACCATTCTCAAGAATAAATTCAAGAAATGTTAAAAGAAGCAAAGAAAAATTTGCAAGAAGAAACTGACACCTTAGAATCCAGAGTGGAATCAATTCAGCAGGTCTTAGCAGGTCTTAGCAGATCTGAAAGCTCAGTTATATGCAAGCTTTGGGAGCAGCATAAACCTTAGAGCTGGCAAAAGTTAAACATTTTGCAATACTTTTTAAAATGTGCTTAATAAACTCAAATGTTGTTCAAAATGATTTTTTAAATGGACAAAGGTGTATGGATAAAAAAGGTTAATTCTGCTAGAGGGAGTCAAGGAAAGTGGTCATATTAGAGTTACCTCATGAAGAATGAGAAATCATTTGCCAGAAATACAAAGGCAGAAACAGTTTACAGGAAAAAAAGGAATAGCACATGTAAAGGTATGTTGGATATCATCCTCCCTTCTGCTCCCAGCTCCAAATCCATTTGCTACCGTCCTCCACTCAGCTTTGTGGCCTGGGATGTCAGCCTACATGGACCACATCAACAGGGCTCCTTTGCCCTCTGGCTTCTAGTTACATCTGCGCAGTGAAGAGCCTCAACAGAAGACTGGAAAGAGGGAGGAGAGTGAAAGTATTGTCCCTTCAGCCTCCTCCCTGCAAGGTTGCTTTGGGTCAGCTGGGCCCCTCAACAATTCACTGCTCCTCTCAAGGGGCCACATGACTCTCTCCCTTTCCAGATTCTGGTGACTTCTCCCTCTCCGTGTCCCATCAGCCTAGGGTAGTAACAGCTCTACTGCTACTCACCCTAGGTTTCTGCACCATCCTGTAGTTTCCTTAGACCCTACCACACCTTTATTAGTCCCTTTGTAAACAAACCCTCCTCAAATTATGTCAACTGGAGTATGCTGTCTATTCCAGTTGACACCTTGACTGATACAATGGGGATAGGCCTAAAATGATTCTGGCAGGACCACGGGATGGAAATGGCACTATGAGGGTAAATCTGTGTTATGGGATGGAGACGAGGCTATGGCATTAAGCAGAGAACAGTTGGGAAGAGCCTCTCTAACCCAAAAAGCAGTTTGACTTTATCCTTTAGGCAGTGGGAGCCATTGAAGGTGCTTAGAAAGGGAAGTGAAATGATCTGGTTTATATTTTAGAAAGATTGCCTAGCAGTGAAGAGTTTTTAGCAGCTCTATTCATGATTGACAAACATCGGAAACAACCCAAACATCCTTTCATGAGCAAGTGGATGAATTGGTGAATGGGACTGTGGTAACTCATGCAATGGAACACTACTCAGCAATAAAAAGGAAAGAACTACTGGTACGCACAACAACATGCATTATGCTACTGAAAGAAGTCAATCTCAAAAGGTTTCAATTCCATTTACGTAGCATTCTTGAAAAGACAAACTATACACAGTGATGGAGAACAAATCAGTGGGTGCCAGGGACTAGGGGTGATGGGGAGGCGGCAACTAACTATTAAGAGACAGCATGAAGGATTTTTAAATGGGTGACAGAATTCTTTTGTATCCTTTTTATGTTTACACAAATCTATACATCTTAAATTTGTGACACAAAGTGAGAGTATAGATATGTAGGTGTTTATAAATACATGGAGTAGCACCAGAAGAAGACTTAAGAAACTGGTGATGTGACTGCCTCCCAGGAAAGAAACAGAAGGCTAGGGATCCAAGAGGGAGAGATTTTTACAGTATATCCTTTAGTGCCTTTTGAATTTTGAACCAACTGCATGTATTATCTATTTTAAAAGAAATGAAAAAATTTTAAAAGAAGAGTTTTGAAGTACTGAGAGTGAGGACTTTAGAGAAAAATTGGTGATGTGGGGAACTGAAGTCACAGATTTGGATATGATAAGGCAGGAAGAACACATGGGCAAGAATAGAAGCTGTGACCCAGTACCCCTAGGTGGGTTAGGAAGACAGCCTGGAGATGAAGCTTAGCAGAAGCCCTCGGTAGAGGGATAAACAAGAGGGAGAGGGGAGGGGAGGAGGGACAGGAAGGACAGGGGAAAGAGGGAGAGGGAAGAGAAGAAAGGAAGAGAAGAGATATCTGAGGCCAAGGTGTTTGGGGAATAAAGAAGATCTGCAGGTCCCATCAGAAAAAGTGAGTGAACATGAGGATAAAAAAGAGATTTTGCATTCCATTATTCACAGATGTAGTTCTTGCAAATCTATAGATCTGCAAGATCTATGTGATGGGTGGCCAGAAGCCAGATGCCAGAAGGTGAAGAACCAGGGACATGGGGGAAATGGAGACAAGAAGAGAGAACCGTTTCAAGAATTTTGGTGGTGAAGTGTAGGAGAGATGGCAGAAGATGGGGAGGAAACCAGGGAGAGGGAAGGCTATTTTCATTGCAGTTGGTTTTAGGGTTTGATTGTTTTTAAGATATGGGTAGCATGAGCATGTTTACATTCAAAGGAGAGGGAGAAATTTAAGAAGATGATTGAAGATGTGTGCCCCAGAATTGGTGATGTGAGAGAGCTTCAAGTGCCCAGATGGAAGAATTCCTCATGAAAAGGTAGAAAGACAGGGCTGCCCCTAAAACCAGTAAGACACTGCCAAGGGTGGTCCCGCTGTGGAAATTTGGAAAAGGAGAAGGGGGTAGTAGAGTCGTTCACGCCTGACAGCTTTGGTTTCCTTTATGAAGGAGGGAAAGTTATCCACTGAAAGCAAACTACAAAGGACATAGCTTTAAAAAAATCTATAAAAAGAAGACATACCTGCCCATGGTTCCAGAACCAACTTGGAGACAAGCAAAAAGATAGCCCAGCAGTAAAGAAATCAGTGGCAGAGAGCAGCTTGCAAGAAGATTCATTCACTGACTCATTCTTTTTCAAGCAACAAATATTTGGGGAACAAGGATATAGTAGGCAGCCACCATGATGGTCCCGAAGATTCTCACCTCCTGGTAATAACACTTACGTCCCTCCCTCTTGAGTGTGAGCTGGACTTTTGACTCACTTCAAATGAATGCATTACAGTAGAAGTAACGAGCTGTTACTTCTGAAATTAGATGATAAAAAGATTGTGACTTCTGTCTTGGATGCTTGCTCTCTCTTGCTGTCTCAGTCCCTTGTCACTCACTCTGAGGGAAACCAGCAGCTCATGGAAATGAGGCGCTCTATGGCCCATGTGATAAGCAACTGAGGGAAACCTCCAGCCAACAGCCAGTGAGGACTCAGACCCTCAGTCCGACAACCTTGCAAGTGAGCTTGGAAGTGAATCTTCCTGTAGTCAAGCCTTCAGATGAGAACAGCCCTGGTTTAACAGCTTAACTTTAATCTCATGGGGCAGAGGCACCCAGCTAAGCCATACCCAGATTCCGGATTCATACAAACTATAAGATAATTAATGTTTGTTATTTTTAGCTGGTAAATTCAAGGGCAATTTGTTAAGCAGCAATAAATGCAAGAGTGTAGAACCATTAACAAGCTAGACAATATCCCTGCTATCAAGGAACCTACATTCCAGAGGAAAGGACAGATAAGAAACAAGTAAAATATGAATAGATATGAAATGGTAAAATACGACAAGGTGGTAGGGAGTAATGGTGGGAATAATTAAACAGGCTACTCAAGGAAGGCCTCTTTGAAGAGGTGACATTTGAGCTGAGATGACAATAATGGGTTGTCAGCTGAAGTCTGGAGAAAGAGCATGCGAGGCTGAAGGAGTAGTATGTGCAAATGCCCTGAGACAAGAGCAGCTTGATGTGATTCTTGGAGAAGAAAGGCAGCCAGAGTGGTCAGAACTAGAAGGGATGAGAAAGAAGCTGGAGAGGGAGGCAGAAAGGGGCCACACCATCTAGAGCCTCAAAGACTAGGGTCTGGAGAACAGGTACTTACTCTAAGAACAACTGTTGGAACATCATCTCAAAAAGATGAGTAGCTATAGCAGGACTTTTCTTAAACTGAAAGACCTAACATCTCCCCCTGGCTTCTCTCTATTGGAACTCTGTTCCCTCACCCTTCTGCACCTAGACCTCTAAGTCACCTCCCAGACCATGACTAGTACCAGCCCAGTCCTGGCCCAGCCCTCTGTTCTCATGCTGCCCATATGTACTCACTACCAAAGGCAACCTACCTCTGAGGGCCTCTGGGAATCTTTGGGGCTCCTGCAGTAGGTTGGACCCAAACAGGAAGCAGAAGCCATTCACATAGGTGTTCTCCTTACAAGTTTGGTGCACAGTGGGGCCACAGGCCTGGGGATCAAGTATAGGTGGGAGGGGAGAGGCTGTCTATTCTTTCCCCCCAGCACCGCCCCCCTCAGCAGACCCCAGCAGCCAGCAGCCATGGGCCCCCAACTCCGTCCCTCAGGACGCTCCTGTGACCCATGGTAACTCACCAGCAGCCGGAAAGGTTTGGTGGCAAATGCCAAAGAGAGGCCCAAGGACATGTTCACAGCCTCTGGGGGAACTGAGGGGACAGATACATACATGGTCATCCTCGGGGAGAAGAAAAGGACGGTTAAGAGCTGGACAAGGGTCACCTTGGCCTGGGTGACACAGAGGTTTGACAAGTCAAGAAGGCACCCAGGTCATGGGAAAGGAACATGGAAGGTGTGCCTGAGGGTGTCTAGGTAATCTGCATACAGCACAAAGACTGGGGAGCTAGACTTCTGGGCCCCCCCAACAGACCCCCAGAACAAAGGCAATGCCTGGCAAGTCCAGGTGTATGAGTAGGTGCAACCCTAGCCCTGGGTCCCAGGGCAGGGCAGTGACTCACCCTGCAGCTGGATGGGCTCGCACGTGGCCATGCTGTAGTCACACTGGTAGAGGCCACCTGTTTGGTTGACAGCCTTTATCTCCTGGGGGGCTCCAACCACCATCCTGTGGGGGCAGGTGGGAACATATCACCATGGGACAAGAGAAAACTCTGCCATGTGGGGAGAGAAAACCATGGAAGTCCTTCCACCCAGAGGAAAGTGGGGGAGCCAACCCACACGTGGATTTCCCAACGCCCAGAAATAAGAGGAAGACTCAGTAACGAAAAAATTTGGAAAACTAAATCTTGGAATGTGAAGGGCCTCTCTAAGAATGACACAAAACCTGGAAGCCATTTAAAAATGAATACACTCAGCTACACAGTCATTTAAAATAAATGTATGGTAGGGAAATTAGCAACTCATACCCCAGAGTTTCTTTCCTCAATAAAGTCAGAATTCTTACAGTCCAATAAGGAAAAATACAAACAAACAAATAATAACTCAATAGAAAAATGGGCGACAGAGAAGAAAACGTTCACAGAAAAGGAAATACATCTCTCAATTAAAAAGGAACACAATTTCAAGCTAAATTGAGATATCATTTCTCACATACCCAATTTGCAAAGATCAGTAAGTTTCATAACACAGTGGGTTGGCAAATGGGTGAGGAAATAGATATTTAGATAAATTTCTGGTGTGAGTTTAAATTTTTTCCACCTCTATAGAGGGTGATCTGGGAAGATCTGCTGAAATTACAAATTCTTATGTACCCTTTGATCCAGCAATTCTAGTTCCAGTAATTTACTTCCAAATATAGTGGCGCAATGCAAAATGACAGCATTGTTCATATAGCAAAAAAACCATCTAATGTCCATTAAGAAATTAAATGTAATATAAATTGTAACACCTTCAAATAAGAGAATATGATGCAAGCATAAAAAAGAATGACATGGATGGAGCTAGAGGTTATTATGCTCAGTGAAATAAGCCAAGCCGAAAAAGACAAGTATGAAATGATTTCACTCATATGTGAAGTATAAGAACAAAGAAAAAAACTGAAGGAACAAAACAGCAGCAGACTCACAGAACCCAAGAACGGACTAATAGTTACCAAAGGGAAAGGGACTGGGGAGGGGATGGGTGGGAAGGGAGGGACAAGGGGGAAAAGGGGCATTACGATTAGCAGATGTAATGTTGGGGGGGCACGGGGAGGGCTGTACAACTCAGAGAAGACAAGTAGTGACTCTATAGCATCTCACTACGCTGATGGACAGTTACTGTAATGGGGTTGGCGGGGGGACCTGATGAAGGGGGTAGTTTAATAACCATAATATTGCACATGTAATTGTAGATTAATGATACCAAAATAGATTATAAAAAAAGAAACACTATGAATAGAAGGTATAATTTAGTGAATTAAAAAAAAAGAATGAGTAAGCTCTTTATGCACTTATTAGGTAAAATCACCACACCTTATTAAGAAAAAAAAATGCAGAGGACACCATACAGCAGAAGTCAGCAAACTTTTCCTGGAAAGGTAATATTATTTCCATATTATTTCTGAAAAGGTAAATATCTTAGGCTTTGTGAGCCATACAGTCTCTGTCACAGCCTCTTGATTCTGCCATTGTAGCTCCAAAGTGCCATAAACAGTAAATGGAGTTGGGGTGAGGAATCAAAATTTATTTACAAAAACTGGGCAGCAGGCTGTAGTTCAAGTACGATGTGTGCTGCGAATAGTGTGAGGGGTGGGGAAGTTAGGGAAATGTGGAGGTGTATACAGTGTAGGATTTTTCTGGAAGAACACAAAAGAAACCATTTACCAGGGAACCTCCTGGAAAGGGAATAGGGGAAGGGAGTGCAGAGGAGGCTTCTTTTACTATCACATTCTTTTATATCTTTCAAATTTAGAACCCTGTAACTGTATTGCCTATTCAAAAAAAAATCAAGGAAACTGATTTTTTTTCAGGTATTGAACTCTTATAGGGAAGACATGTTGAGACAGGGAGGCCATCTGCAGCCCTTACCGGGATCCCTCGAGCTGGACCACGCTGTGCCCAAAGCCCCTTGCATTCTCTTGAAAGATCTTTACAGTTTCAGTGTCCAGGTTGAACCCATGACCTAAAGCCAAGACTGGAGGGAGAACAACAGGGGGTGAGGGTCAGGTGGAGGTAGGTAGCATATGGTTAAGAAAGCAGTTTGCCCTCCTGTCCCATGCATCCTTGCGGCCAGCATTCACCCCATCCCAGCCTGGGGATGTCTGCCTCCTGATCCAGCCCTGGGAGCCAGGGGCAGGTATTGGCACACTTTTTCTATAAAAGGTCAAATAGTAAATATTTTAGGCTTTGTGAGCCAAGAAACAAGTAGAGTATATTACATAGGTACTTATATAACAAGAGAGAAAATGCATTTCTACACATTTTTCATTTAGTACAGCAGCCCCGGCGCCTGAGGTCTACTCTGGCCGGTAAATTCAAAATAAAATAATTGAGTGTGTTTTTTGTAATAAAAAGTTACTAATGAGACAAATGGAAATCTTTGGGGGAGATAACAGTTCACTTCATTGGTATTCAAAGTTCTTGTTCCCTATCATGAAATCAATTCTAAATGTTTATCTGGGATCTATGGCTCACAGTTTGTACAAAAACAGGTGGTGGAATCTTTGCCTACACCCACAGACCACCATTTGCTAACCCCTGGCCTAAGGACTGCCAATTTGAGGTGCATTCAGCCCCTCTCTGAACTTCACCCTGTGTTCCCTCCCCACTGATTTGCCCAACAATCAAGTTCCTAAAGACTCAGTTAGGCAATTTCCTTCCTATGTAATTCTCAAGCATTTCTTTCTCTTTGACTCATTCTCCACAAAACACAGGATTAAGAGGAAATAAACTTGAATTATTTTGAGCAATCAGTCATTCAACAGACATTTATACCCTGGGTCCTTGGAAAATAAAACTGGAGGCAAAGTGGAGGTGGTGAGATGGAATTCAAGAAGAAACACTCTAAGGGAATACCTGCTGTTCCCCCTTGGCCATGTCAATGCCCCTCTCTGGGCACAGTCAGAGTGTCCTCATCTGTGAACTAAAGAAGCCAACCAAACCCCCTGTATAGTCTATGAACTTAGTCAGTCATCCTAGTTTCTCTGGCCATCACTCTTGGTCTGGCTCTACCCTGCTTCCTGAATCCCTTCCCTAAACACCCTTTGTCTCTCCCCGTCTACCTCCTGGATGGTCTGCACCCTTTCCCTCCACTCACAGACTCAAAATTTCCCCTCCTCATCATTCTGAGGGCCCCCCACCAGGCCCCTGGCTCACCTGTTAACAGAAGAACTTTGTGAATCATAGCCGGAGTGAGCAGGAACAGTGGGGCTACACACACCACCAAGCGACTTCAAGGAAGCCACCAAAGCCAGGAAGGACAGAAAAAGAGAAGTAGGAGGCAGAAATCTGGCAGAGTCAAAGGAAGAGGGCGGCGGCTCAGTGAACACACAGCATTGTTGACCCTTCTGTGGCTACACACAACTTGTGCTCCCTCCCTGCCCAATTTCCTGGCCCAAACCATCAAAGTCACGATCTCAAAGGTATCATCTGTTTGCCCACCTTCTTCTAAGGGCAACTCAGGTACAGAGAAACCCAGTACTTTTCTCGTATTAATTTCCTTAAAAAAAAAAAAAAAGCTTCAAATCCTTTGCCCAGGAATTTTCACTTCCAAGAATTTATCCTAAGAAACAACTGAGAAGTACAGTCAAAGATGCATATGCAAGTTTGTTCATTGAAATATTGGTTTTAACAGTGAAAAACTAGAACAGCCTAAATAATCTAACAACAGAGGAATGGCTGAATGCTGTCTCACTGATATACCCTTCCATCCATCATGTTAGTCACTTCTAAATCTGTTTTTAAAGACAAAGTGCATACTTCCATGAAATATGTAAAACACCAAACCACATGTGATTGTTAACATGATCCCCAAGCTAATGGTTTTTTTTACTCTTTCCCGAACACATTTTCACTTGCCTCTAGTTCTAGTTCCTTAATAACCAGAGCAAATAAATGTTTGTTCTCTGAAAAAACTCCATAAAAATTCTCTACGTGTTGTTTTAAAATTACCTATTTAAAAATATGTGTATGTAGGAAAACCAAAATGTTAATAATGGTTATCTCTACATGGTAGGGTTACGGGTGTGTTCCCATTATCTACTACTGCAATAACACCCCACTCCAAATTTTAGTGACTTAAACAGCAACTTACTGTCTCACCGTCCTGTTGATTGTCTGGCTCAACACTTCTCACTAAGGGATCTCACGTGGTTGCAGCCAGACTGTGAATGGACCTACAGTCATCCAAGGCTCAGTTGGATTGGACTTTCAAAATGGATCACTAACGTGGCTGGGTTGGTGTTGGCTGTAGGTGGGGAAGTCAGTTGAGAATGTCGACTGGAGGACATACATGTGGCCTCTCTATGTGCTTTAGGCTACTCACAGCATGCTGGCTAGATTTCAAGAGCAAGTGTTCCAACAGACAAGAATTGAAAGTTTTCAGTCTCTTAAGGGTTTGATCTGGAGACTCACAGTCAGTTCCACCATATTCTATTGGTCCAGCCCTCACAGGGCTCATCCATATTAAAGGAGAGAGGACACAGATCCTACCTCTCAGGGGAAGTGTGTCTAAGAATTTGTGATCAACTTTAATTGGTCACAGGATGATTTTAATTTTCTTCTTTTTTTGTATTAAAACTTTTATATAGAAAAAATAACTTTTATAATCAGAAAGAAAAGAAAAGCACCAATAAATAATTTAAAACAACCAAGTGACTATACTTGTTAGCAGGAAAAATGGCTGAGGAAAGAGAAAAAAGGCCATGGGCTCAGGAAGAGAGGATACCAACCAAGGTGTGGAGGAGTGGTTTAAGAATAAGTTGGGTTTCTTTTGATAAAAGCTATAATACTCTGACCACCACAGGAAGCTACTCTAGCTTGGACACCACGGCCCCTCTGAACAGTAGCGAAGCGCCCACTCTTTATAAAGGCACAGACAATATTTCAGAACAGCTACCCAACTCGTAGAGCCTTTCTCAATGACCCACAAATGGGTGTGCACCTGCCTATAGGCTTCCAGCCATTCCCTCCCACCTGTCCCCACCCCCACATTTCATAAAATCTTAGCTTGAGTTCCCCTATAAATGGACCCTCAAACAAAGATTCAAGCACAAATAATTTATCTGGGAGATGATCCAGGAAACCCTAGTTAGGAAATCAGGATGGAAAGGATCACATAAAAAAGTGTGATAAAACAAGGTACTGCTGTAAATAATTGGAGCTCAATACACTGAGGAACCCTGCAAGGCAGTGTAGAAGATGCTTCAGAGTTATCCACGCGAGGGGCAAGGGATTTAGGGTCTTATCCACAACTCACATCAACTATTAGTTGAGGGGTGCTCTCTGGGGAAGCCTTAATTCTCTGGTGCTCCCAACTGTCCCTGCACCAAGGCAGAAGAGGCCCCAGAAGTCAGAAAGTACCCTCAGGCAAGCACTTGCATATGCTGGCAGCTGACAATCTGGCCAGCTTCCATGAGAATGTTAAATGCTGATGGGACATGAATGGGACTACAGTGTCTGTGTTATTCAAATATTTTTTCATAACATTTATCATTACATGAAATTATATTGTCCATTTAATTTTCCTATTGTCTGACTTCCCTACTAGAGCAAATAAGTTCCATGAAATTCTTTTTTTGGTTATTGCCTTTCTTTACTTTTTTTTTTAATTGAGGTACATACAATAAAGTATATAAATCTTTGTGTACATCTTGATGGATTTTAACATGTGAAGAGAGCAGAGATTCTTGTCTGTCTTATTCATCACTCTACTTGTGCACAGAAAAGTAGCTAGTTCATAACAGAGAACCCTAAAAATTAACTAAATCAGGCACAATTGTAGGAAGATGGCAAAGAAGGAAACACCAGGAATCCTTTTCCCTACCTAGACAGCAATTGTACTGGCAGAATCTGTCTGATACTACTATTTAGGAACTCTGGAGTCTATTCAAAGACTTGAAGTTAATTTCAGCTTTTAGCACTGTAGCAGCTACTAATCCCGTTCCCCCCAGCCCTGGGACAGGAACCTGGGCATGCATTCCAGGAGCAGCCTATATGCAGCTTGCAAGAGCCAGGGTAAGCAATAAGACCCCAATTCCCAAATATCAATAATCAGTGCTCTGCTTGTTGGTTGCAGCTTCTGATCTCAGAGGTTCAGACACAGAGGCAAGCAACCATTGCTGGACCACCCTTCCACCACCACCAACTGTGAAAGCCCCTCCACTCTTACCTGAAGCAACTCATAGGGGATATAAAGGGCAAGTGCCTTTCCCCACCCCCTCTTCATTTTCTCTTTTTCCTCCTTTTCGGTGCCAAATGTTTAAGAACTAGGACATCAAAAACACAAAAATTTAGAAAGTCACTGCACATGTTCTTTTTTTTTTTTAGTTTTCTTTTTTTTTAATATAATTTTTTTATTATCATTAATTTACAATTACATGTGCAATATTACGATTATTAAACTACCCCTTCATCAGGTCCCCCCCACCAACCCCATTACAGTCACTGTCCATCAGCGTAGTGAGATGCTATAGAATCACTACTTGTCTTCTCTGAGTTGTACTGCCCTCCCCGTGCCCTCCCAACATTACATCTGCTAATCGTAATGCCCCTTTTTCCCTCTTATCCCTCCCTTCCCGCCCATTTTCCCCAGTCCCTTTCCCTTTGGTAACTATTAGTCCGTTCTTGGGTTCTGTGAGTCTGCTGCTGTTTTGTTCCTTCAGTATTTTTTCTTTGTTCTTATACTCCACATATGAGTGAAATCATTTGATACTTGTCTTTTTCGGCTTGGCTTATTTCACTGAGCATAATACCCTCTAGCTCCATCCATGTTGTTGCAAATGGTAGGATTTGTTTTCTTCTTATGGCTGAATAATATTCCATTGTGTATATGTACCACCTCTTCTTTATCCATTCATCTACTGATGGACACTTAGGTTGCTTCCATTTCTTGGCTATTGTAAATAGTGCTGCAATAAACATAGGGGTGCATCTGTCCTTTTCAAATTGGGCTGCTGCATTCTTAGGGTAAATTCCTAGGAGTGGAATTCCTGGGTCAAATGGTATTTCTATTTTGAGTTTTTTGAGGAACCTCCATACTGCTTTCCACAATGGTTGAACTAATTTGCAGTCCCACCAGCAGTGTAGGAGGGTTCCCTTTTCTCCACATCCTCGCCAA
This sequence comes from Smutsia gigantea, assembly GCA_032199065.1. NCBI lineage: Eukaryota > Metazoa > Chordata > Mammalia > Pholidota > Manidae > Smutsia > Smutsia gigantea. The sequence continues at coordinate 56,561 of JAVSCE010021304.1, forward strand.
CATTTGTTGTTGTTTGTGTTTTGGATGTTGGCCATCCTCACTGGTGTGAGGTGATATCTCATTGTGGTTTTAATCTGCATTTCTCTGATGATTAGCGATGTGGAGCATCTTTTCATGTGCCTGTTGGCCATCTGAATTTCTTCTTTGGAGAAGTGTCTATTCATGTCCTCTGCCCATTTCTTAATTGGATTATTTGCTTTCTGTTTGTTAAGGTGCATGAGTTCTTTATATATTTTGGATGTCAACCCTTTATCAGATACGTTTTTTATGAATATATTCTCCCATACTGTAGGATGTCTTTTTGTTCTACTGATGGTGTCCTTTGCTGTACAGAAGCTTTTCAGCTTGATATAGTCCCACTTGTTCATTTTTGCTTGTTGTTTCCCTTGCCCGGGAGATATGTTCATGAAGAAGTTGCTCATGTTTATGTCCAAGATATTTTTGCCTATGTTTTTTTCTAAGAGTTTTATGGTTTCATGACTTACATTCAGGTCTTTAATCCACTTTGAGTTTACCTTTGTGTATGGGGCTAGACAGTAGTCCAGTTTCATTCTCTTACATGTAGCTGTCCAGTTTTTCCAACACCAGCTGCTGAAGAGGCTGTCATCTCCCCATTGTATATCCAAGGCACTTTTATCAAATATTAATTGACTGTATATGTTTGGGTTAATGTTTGGATTTTCTATTCTGTTCCACTGGTCTGTGGGTCTGTTTTTGTGCCAATACCAAATTGTCTTGATTACTGTGGCTTTGTGTAGAGCTTGAAGTCAGGGAGTTGATTCCCCCTGTTTTATTCCTCCTTCTCAGGATTGATTTGGCTATTCGGGGTCTTTTGTGGTTCCACATGAATTTTAGAATTATTTGTTCCAGTTCATTGAAGAAAGCTGTTGGTAGTTTGATAGGAATTGCATTGAATCTGTAGATTGCTTTAGGCAGTATAGCCATTTTGACAATATTTATTCTTCCTAGCCAAGAGCATGGGATGCATTTCCATTTGTTAGTGTCCTCTTTAATTTCTCTTAGGAGTGTCTTGTAGTTTTCAGAGTACAGGTCTTTCACTTCCTTCGTTAGGTTTATTCCTAGGTATTTTATTCTTTTTGATGCAATTGTGAATGGAATTGTTTTTCTGATTTCTCTTTCTGTTAGTTCATCATTAGTGTATAGGAAAGCAACAGACTTCTGTGTGTTAATTTTGTATCCTGCAACTTTGCTGAATTCAGATATTAGTTCTAGTAGTTTTGGAATGGAATCTTTAGGGTTTTGTATATACAGTATCATGTCATCTGCAAATTTTGACTTCTTACGCTTTACCAATCTGGATGCCTTGTATGTCTTTGTTTTGTCTGATTGCTGTGGCTAGGACCTCCAGTACTATGTTGAATAACAGTGGAGAGAGTGGGCATCCCTGTCTTGTTTCCCGATCTTAGATGAAAAGCTTTCAGTGTCTCGCCGTTAAGTATGATGTTAGCTGTGGGTTTATCATATACAGTCTTTATGATGTTGAGGTACTTGCCGTCTATACCCATTTTGTTGAGAGTTTTAATCATGCATGGATGCTGAATTTTGTCAAATGCTTTTTCAGCATCTATGGAGATGATCATGTGGTTTTTGTTCTTCTTTTTGTTGATGTGGTGGATCATGTTGATGGATTTTCTAATGTTGTACCATCCTTGCATCCCTGGGATGAATCCCACTTGATCATGGTGTATGATCCTCTTGATGTATTTTTGAATTCGGTTTGCTAATATTTGTTGAGTATTTTTGCATCTACGTTCATCAGGGATATTGGTCTGTAATTTTCTTTTTTGGTGAGGTCTTTGCCCGGTTTTGGTATTAGAGTGATGCTGGCTTCATAGAATGAGTTTGGAAGTATTCCCTCCTCTTCTATTTTTTGGAAAACTTTAAGGAGAATGGGTGTTATTTCTTCTCTATATGTCTGGTAGAATTCAGAAGTGAATCCATCAGGTCCAGGGGTTTTGTTCTTGGGTAGTTTTTTGATTACCAATTCGATTTCGTCGCTGGTGATTGGTCTGTTTAGTTTTTCTGTTTCTTGCTTGGTCAGTCTTGGAAGGTTGTATTTTTTTTTTTTTTTTTCCATTTCTTCTATGTTTTCCAGTTTGTTAGCATATAGATTCTCATAATATTCTCTTATGATTCTTTGTATTTCTGTGGGGTCCGTCGTGATTTTTCCTTTCTCATTTCTGATTGTGTTTATGTGTGTAGATTCTCTTTTTCTCTTAATGAGTCTGGCTAGGGTTTATCTATTTTGTTTATTTTTTCAAAGAACCAGCTCTTGGTTTTATTGATTTTTTCTATTGTTTTATTCTTCTCAATTTTATTTATTTATTTTCTAATCTTTATTATGTCCCTCCTTCTGGTGACTTTGGGCCTCATTTGTTCTTCTTTTTCCAATTTCAGTAATTGTGTCTTTAGACTATTCCTTTGGGAATGTTCTTCCTTCTTTAAATAGGCCTGGATTGCAATATACTTTCCTCTTAGAACTGCCTTTGCTGCGTCCCACAGAAGTTGTGGCTTTGTGTTGTTGTTGTCATTAGTCTCCATATATTCTTTGATTTCTGTTTTGATTTGGTCATTAACTCATTGATTAATTAGGAGAGTGTTGTTAAGTCTCCATGTATTTGTGAGCCTTTTGATTTCTTTCTAAAATTTATTTCTAGTTTTATACCTTTGTGATCTGAGAAGTTGGTTGGTAGGATTTCAATATTTTTGAAATTACTGAGGTTCTTTTTGTGGCCTAGTATGTGGTCTATTCTGGAAAATATTCCATGTGCACTTGAGAAGAATGTGTGTATCCTGTTGCTTTTTGGTGTAGAGTTCTGTAGATGTCTGTTAGGTCCATCTGTTCTAGTGTGTTGTTCAGTGCCTCTGTGTCTTTACTTATTTTCTGTCTGGTTGATCTGTCCCCTGGAGTGAGTGGTGTGTTGAAGTCTCCTAAGATGAATGCATTGCTGTCTATTTCCTCCTTAATTCTGTTAGTATTTGTCTCACATATGCTGGCGCTCCTGTGTTGGGTGCATATATATTTATAATGGTTATATCTTCTTGTTGGACTGACCCCTTTATCATTATGTAATGTCCTTCTTTATCTCTTGCTACTTTCTTCATTTTGAAGTCTATTTTGTCTGACACAAGTACTGCAACACCTGCTTTTTTCTCCTTGTTGTTTACATGAAATATCTTTTTCCATCCCTTCACTTTTAGTCTGTGTATATCTTTGGATTTGAGGTGAGTTTCTTGTAGGCAGCATATAGATGGGTCTTGCTTTTTTATCCATTCTGTTACTCTGTGTCTTTTGATTGGTGCATTCAGTCCATTTACATTTAGGTGATTATTGATAGGTATGTACTTATTGCCATTGCTGGCTTTAGATTCATGGTTACCAAGGGTTCAAGGGTTGCTTCTTTACTATCTAACAATCTAACTTAACTTTCTTGTTAAGTTATTGTAAACACAGTCTGATGTTTCTTTATTTCTCTCCTTCTTATTCCTCCTCCTCCATTCTTTATATACTAGGTGTTTTATTCTTTGCCTTTAGTTAGTATTTGGATGGTCTGCTTTCTTTGCTATGATTTTATTTTCTCTTGTGACATCTTTTTAGCCTTAGGTGTGCTTCCATCTAGAGCAGTCCATTTAAGATATCCTGTAGTGGTGGTTTATGAGAGGCAAACTCTCTCAACTTTCGTTTGTCTGGAAATTGTTTAATCCCTCCATCATATTTAAATGATAATCGTGCTGGATACAATATTCTTGGTTCGAGGCCCTTCTGTTTCATAGCGTTAAATATATCATGCCATTCTCTTCTGGCTTGTAAGGTTTCTGTTGAGAAGTCTGATGATAGTCTGATGGGTTTTCCTTTGTAAGTGATCTTTTTTCTCTCTCTAGCTGCCTTTAATACCCTGTCTTTATCTTTGATCTTTGCCAGTTAAATTATTATGTGTCTTGGTGTTGTCTTCCTTGGGTCCCTTGTGTTGGGAGATCTATGAGCTTCGGTGGACTGCGAGACTACTTCCTTCCCCAGCGAGGGAAAGTTTTCAACAATTATTTCTTCAAAGACACTTTCTATCCCTTTTTCTCTCTCTTCTTCCTCTGGTACTCCTATAATGCGAATATTGTTCCGTTTGATTGGTCACACAGTTCTCTTAATATTCTTTCATTCCTAGAAATCCTTTTATCTCTCTCTGCCTCAGCTGCTCTGTACTCCTGTTCTCTGTTTTCTATTCCATTAACAGTCTCTCGCATCTCATCCATTCTGCTGTTAAGCCCGTCGATCGCTTGTCTGATTTCTGTATTGTCTTTCCTCGGTTCCCTCACTTCCTCCCTCAGCTCTTGCACATTTCTCTGTAGGTCCATCAGCATGGTTATGACTTTTATTCTAAATTCTTTGTCAGGGAGGCTGTGCATTTCCATCCCTTCAGACTCCCTCTGGGGTTGTCTGGTTGATTTTGGTCTGAACCATATTCCTCTGTCTTTTCATGGCTGTATAATTTGGTCACTGATAGTTGCCACGTATGTCAGCTGGGCTCTTTAGACTTTAGAAAGAGAAGAAAAAAAAAAGAGAAAAAAAGAAAAAAAGAAAGAAAAGAAAAAGCAAAAACACAACAAAAAACAAAACAAAAAAAATGCCCACCGAACATAGATTCTGTGGGAATGCTCTAGGTGGCGCTATTGCCCCACTATTCCACAGCTGTGACTGTGCCACTCCGCAGGGCCCTTTATCGCTCTGGCAGGGGTGGGAACGAATAGGAGGCTGTTGATCTCAGTGAGAAGTGTAAGTATGGCTATGCTTCCTCAGTCACCAGCTAAGGCGTCTGAAACTCCCCAGGACTCCCAGCCTGCTGGGCTGAGTGTGCTGGGGCGATCTGGCTCCTCCGCTGGGCTCCTGTCTCTTTAAGACCACTGAGGAAAGCGCGCACTTTTTTTTTTCCTTCCCGGAGACGGCTGCAAGCACCCTGGCGCGTTCCCTGCTCAGATCCTGCCCCTCTGTCTCTCCAATCTCTGCTGCACTGCGCAATGTGGGTCAGCGCTCCCCGCGCAGATCACCGGGGCTGGCTACTTCACGGGGTGTACTTCCACTCCCTCCCGGCTCTGAATCCTCTCCTCCCGCCGGTGCGCTGGGGTGGGGGAGGGCTCGGGTCCCGCCGGTCGCGGCTCCGTATCTTACCCGCCTCTTGGGGTGCCGAGTCCTCTCGGGTGTAGCTGCACGCTGTGCGCTTTCCTGTGTATTCTCGTCTCTCTTTTAGGAATAGATGTATTTGCTGTGTTTTCGTAGATAAATATAGTGTTGGGAGGAGATTTCTGCCGCCCTGCTCACACCACCATCTTCCCGGAAGCCATGGGTGGTTTTGAAATGTATTACTGTTGATAACATACGGGGAACATTTTTAGATACCAGTGTTAAGTGAAATATTCTATTAATTGATAAAAGATTAACCATGATATTGAATAGATATTTTTTAAAAACTGGGAAGGAGACTAACAACCAGCCCCTTATGACTTATTTGTAATATATTTTTTCCTTAAAAAGTTCTTTATGATCTTGGGATTTCAGCTGGCTTTAAATTAGTTTAAGGAGTGGCTGGTATTTTATTCTTTGATTTTTCATTAAACAAAAAAGACTGACTCATTTAAGCATTACAATATCTAACTGCTCATTCTAATAATAGGCACTATCGCCTGGTAATTATGTATCCCAAGTCCTATGTTCTTAGAGCAATAGTGCCTGATTTTCTGAAATGACTTGATAATGATACAAATAAAGATAACCAATGGCTCCAAACAGGGTCCTCACTTTTAAAAATGCAGATCCTTGGGCCTGATCCCGGAACTACTGCCACTGTCTCTACAGAGTGGTCTCACTCTTGTATAGTGAAAATAATTCCTAAAAAAAAATTGTAGACATAAGGGTAATTATCAAAACAAACAAAATCCAGTCAGCTGATCAGAAACATAATTAACTCTTGCTTGAAAATACACAGTCACCTCCCACCCCACCAGTATTTTTCACCTCTGTGCAGAATGCTCTCAATGCTTTGCTTTTGCCTCATATAATTTCCTTCATAATCCTCAAGCCATTTATTCCACCACACCATCATTGTCAGCAGCAAGCGAAAGGGTCTGTGCTCTCCTCGCTTCCCTCTGCCACCTTTGGAGCACCCCTCCTCTACTCTCAAAATCCCTTGTCTTGGGAGACTCAGCACCCCTGACACCAGCACTTTCCCTCCTCGTTGTCATCGTCCAATCTCATGATTATTCCCGCACAGCCATCGAGGCCTCTGGAACCTGAAAACAATCATCTTCTCTGTGCCAACTCTTCATTCATTTATTCATTCAAATATATTCTGAGCCATACCACATGCAAGGTACTGTATGAGGTGCTAGGGATACATTATTGAACAAAATAAAATATCTATTTTCAGGAAGCTTACATGTCAGGAGGAGGGAATACAGGAAGAGGACACAGACATAAACAGATAAATCTGTACCCTGACAGGTGGTGGTTTATGCTTTGAAGACAAATACAGTGAGGTGGATAATGAGTGATGAGGACATGCAGGGGAGGTCAGAAAAAGCTACCCAAAAAGAGTAGATTTGGAGAATGAGTCAAATGTGTGAGCAATGCCTGGAGGAAAAGCAAGGTAGACTGAGGGGACAAACACTGGCCCAAGAGACTTAAGTGGAGGGGAACATGCTAGGAGATGGGATCAGAGAGGCAGCTGGAACCAGATGAGAGGGACTGTTAGACAACAGTCAGCAGTTCAAATATTATTTGGAGACAGATGGGAAAGCACGGAAGGCTTGGAGCAGAGGAGTGGCTTGACTAGGGTTTGAAGGAATCAGTCTGACTGCTCTGTAAAAAATGACCTGTATTTTGGGCAATGATAGAAGCAGGGAGACCAGTTTGAAGACTATGGCCATAATCCGGGTGAGAAACGATGAGCCGGTTAGAGAGGGAGGAGGGGTGTAAGCAGTGGTCAGATTCTAGGCGCATCCTGACGGCAGAGCCAGAGGATTCCTGAAGTGTGACGTGAGGAAAAGTCACGGGCGACTCCTGGGAAGGCTTTGGCCTCACCAGATGAAGAGACATAGTTGAATTTTACTGAGATAATAAGGCTGCCTGGAAAGGAGGAGATTTGAGAGGGAAATTAAGAGCTCGGTTTTGGACATGTTAAATCTGAGAGGGGATCCAAGAGATCGCCCTTGGTAAGTTAAATATTATTGTGGTTGACTTACTATCTAGAATCAGGGTTGGCAATTCAAACACTTATAGGGGACAGGCAGGAAACATGAATAAGCACTGAAATACAATAAGGAGAGGTAGGGACTGTGGCTGATTAGAGTAAATGCTCCATCTAAAGGGGAAGCCACCCCTGAACCCAGTCTATGTTACCATTTGGCATCTGGGACCAGTGTTCCCAGATACTCCAATTTCTTAATAGAAAAAGTTGGATTTTTAACAACCAACTCTTAGGGAAATAAAAGGCTAACTACAGGATTTATCAGTGTCCTTAATTTATTAATGTACATTGCAAAAAGAAATTGTGTTTAGTCTTTAACTTAACCTCTTTCATGCAGTATCTCAAGGGACAAACATTCCTTGGCACGTACTTTGAGAAATGCTGGCTGATGCATAAATTCTAGGCATTTGATCAATCCACTTATTTCCCTGTTGAAAATTTTAAGGCATACATTCCTTGTGGCTTATGAGTTGCAGTAGATCACACACATGCACAGCCAGTTTTGTTAGATGGTTTAACATCTAATATCAGCCTTGAACAAAATGTAAATGGAGCAATTACTAACATCTTCCAACCTGTTAAATACTAGGTGGTATCTTGACCCTCTTATGTTGGTAAAGAAACACTGAATGAAATCACAGGGGCGCTGGATCACTTCATGTCCCAACTCCTCGAGCTCCTTCACTTGCTGTCTGTATAAGTAGGGACAGGAAGGACAGCCAATCACCGCTGTGCACCTGGGAGGTGTTCTTTGTTTTACTCATCTGTGAGGAAGGAAGAAGGGAGAGGCCAAATAAATCTGGAATGGGAAATTTGTAATCAAAAGACAAGACCAATATTGTTTCAGGTCTTTAAAAATATCCCCTAGGGTATGTTAAATATTTGAGTGCAAGGCTTGTCTCTGAAGAACTGGAGTGTCCAGTCTGTTTAAAAGAGCTCACAAGTACACTGGAGGACAGCAGTACTTGAAAAGATAAACACTATAAAATTGTCAAATATTGTCATAAAGTTCTTTAAAAGGTCAGAGAAGGGACAGCATCACATGGGTCTGAGGGATCAGTGAAACTGTCACATGAGCCAGTCCTGGAAGCACAGGGAGGTATCAGGTCCAGAGGGGGATGGTGGGAATGCCATGCAGCAAAGATAAGGACGGAGACAGACACAAGGCAGTCTGAGGAGACATGTGCAGACAAGATCATACAGATTGTGTGGGAAATGGGACACGGGGGCTGGATCAGAGCACGGTGGTCACTGGATACCAAGTAAAGAAATCTGCTCTTCATCATGTAGGTAACCACAAGTCCTTGAAGGGTGTGAGCAGCAATCTACCACATTAAGGCAATTCAATCTGATGAGGTCCTAGGGGAGACGGTGAGGCAAGAGCACGCTGCAAGGTCCCAGGTGGAGCTGATGTGAGTCTGGGCTAGGGAACAGTGGGAAGAGGAATACATTTTGGTATTAGGAGGAAGAAACAGTCAGTAGGATTTTTAACCTACTGAATGTGAAACAGGCAAAGGAGAATGCCATGGCTTTGACCCCGGGTCCATGAGAGAACCAATATTCTGACAGCAAACTGGTTTATGCATACTGATTTAAGGTGACAATGTACATCTAAGTAGAAACACTCAATTAATTAGTGATCTAGGAGCAGAACATGGGAGGCCAGCAAGTCATGCACAGTAGGGTTCTGCTGTATTCTCAGCTATGTGCTAGATCCTTTACCCATATGGTCAAGGTAGGAGAGAAACAGGGGTGGATTTTGCAATTTGGCACCGTGCGCATAGATGTCAGTCAAATCAGGGGAATGGTAATGTTTAGTGAAGACCGATTTTTCACACTTTCTCTATGTCCCTTCACTCTGAAACAGTCGTCACACAAAAGTATGGTGCATATAAAAAAACCGCATCATATTCTATCACAGGATCACTCAAAATTTTGATTTCCACAGGTTAATATGGGATTCTAGGAAGGAAAAAAAGAACTGTAATTATTCTTTATCCTTTTATCCCTTGAGGGAGATGAGCAGACATAAATAGGGGGCAGGAAGGAGCCAGAGGAGAAATTATTTGGGAGAGTTGCCACCTGCTGAGATAAGCAGGAATGAAAATAAACTTGCTCCTTAAAAAAATAATAATCATCTGAACATTGTCTCTTAGTTTTCTAGAATTCTTATCAATTTCCAGACATGCTACTTTATTCCCATTATAAAACTTTCCATTCACAAACCAGCCAGGAGTCACATGTGCCATCCTGAAACTCCCTCTGGCAGACCAGGGTCCCAGTTTGTCCCTGTTGTTTTGCACACTAGCCCTGGAGCTCAGGGACAGCAGGCAGATCAACCATGTGTGGCAGACACTTCCATAGCAGTCGTAAGTCTTTTTCATTTGCCACAATTCTCCAGGGTCAGCTAGGTTGATTCCTTCCTTCCCTCAGCGTCCAGGAAGGCCATGCTGCTTAAAGTGTTTTTCAATTTAAAAGCCCAGGGTGAGGAAAAAAATGAAGAAGCCACAACAAAAATGGACAGAGGGGCAGGTAAAGGGTAGACTGAAACTGCAAACTTAAAAAGCAGCTCAGAATGCTGGAGTTATGTAATATAAATGTATTTTCATTCACGGTTCTCTTGACTTCTTTTACTCTATGATTGCAATGCAACAAATACTATAACTGTGTTATCACAGATTTTGTTCACAGTAACTGCTTCTTTTGAATAGAAATGAGATATTCTCCTTGAATGTTGTAAGAAAGAGACAACAATGTCAAAAATTTCCCAAGACCCATAGTTCAAATGTCTGCCTCAGAATCTGTGAAAGATACACACATTAGGAATCTTATAATTCTTACAGAGTCCACTGTTATCTCTTGCTAGAAACAGAGGGAGATCTGACAGGGCTTACAGACTGAGGGTTCCCTAAGGAACACCCTTGAAAGTACATTCTCACCATCCAGAGGCGTGAATTCACATCTGGAACTGGCTGTCTACAGATCCAAGTCTGTACTGTGGATCAGTGAATAACTGATGCTTATATTTCTAGAAACCAGGCAATATAACCTTGAGCTCATAAAATAGGGAGGAAAACCCTGCGAGAATGTTCATTAATTGAATGTCCCCCAAAAGGAAAGTTTTTATAATGAGTTAACACCACCTGCTTATTGTGAGTATCTAGTTACACAACAAAAAATCCTATCACAAGATATCATAATGGCAAATTTCAATACTTAGATAGGCGCCGGGCAACACAACCACCGCTTTTGACAATGACAAGAATTCATATGACTAATCCCCACACAGCTCTGGCAGAATAACACTGAAAGTAGTAACAAAGTTACTCTGTGAACGAACATAGTTTATACAGAACTGGCTCAATGGGATAGTTAAGCAACAATAATTTGCTTCCTTCATTCATTTTAAACATTGTCTGAGTTCTCACTGCCCTTAATTCTCTGATACTACAGTTTTATGGGTATCTTAGTTCCTGAATCTGACTGTTGGCAGACTCCATAAAACACCAAACAGCAGTCCATGCCTGGCAGGCCAGCGAGAGACTTGTAGGAAGAAGACCTTTGCGGGTTCAGACCCCCTTCCTCCTCCACGAATGAAGACAGGGAGAGCAGAGTACCCAAGTTCCTGAAGCCGTCTCCCCTCTCGAGGTGCACGCTGTGAAGGGAAAACCGCAGGGATTTTCCTAACCACCTGCCTGTGCTCTGCACTCTAGAAAAGGATCCTCAATAGCAGAAAGCATTGTCATGACATCATCCAGTAGATCTACAGAAAATTGTGGGTTTTCCTGTGGAATAAAAAGCTTCACAACAAAATTTCAGATACTGTCATGACCTAATGGGGCTGAATTTGCATGAAATAATAAAATGCCCTTTCCACTTTTCTCGTACCTGCCGACTGTCCCTTTGGGAGGACGCTGAAGAGGAGGCACTTCTATGGGCTGGAGTAGGTGTTTTATGAGCAGGGGACAGGCCCTTCTCGTCCGAACTCATAGCTGCAGGTAGGGTCTAGTTGTAAGCACTGAAGACCATCCCAGTCGTGTCTCAAATTCACAGACGAAGAAGTAGATGATTTTTCAGCTTCAGTCCATTTCATGAATCATGTCTGACTAGAAAAGACAGGTAAATAGCGAAGGTGTTCCGAGCACCTAAAAGCAAAACAAACCAGAACACCTCATGTTAAGTAATTAGAACACAAGTGAAAAATTATTATATTTAGGGAAAAAAAACCCTAAAATACTAGCGAGAGGAAGAACTCTGACACACAAGGAAATATTATTTCTTCCTCTAGATTTTAAGATGGAGACTAAAAGGTTAACATGTGACAAGTCTATTAACAAGAGGGAAGAGACCACACACTCAAGTCATATTCTTCCCTTATATTCTCTTTGTTTTAAAGCAGATTACAATGCTATGTTCTAGACCCTCATGCCAAACTATAGCAGTTTCTTTCCCCAAGTTAAATGTCCAGTGGGTTATAAGAGCTCAGTCCACGTTTGTCTACAGTTTAGTTCAGCTATGTCATGTATGATATGATGGTTAGATCCAACACAAAACAGTCAGACACAAAAGGATTCACACATTTTGTGCATCACGTGATCCAGCCTTTAGGAAGGATCGAGGAATACATACATCAACAGTTATCCGCACCTCAAGACCAGAGCTGACCTACATATGGTTCTCAACTCAACAATCAACAGGCTCTCAAGCATCTACAGGCTGACGGGATTGTTTTGGAACTGGGGTAATGCTTAGAGTTGCTTCACTTATCCACAACCAAGAGCCACTTCATTTTTCACTTGGATTCATATAAAGGAAATCTCCATTAGTACTATGGCCAAAAACTTGTGCCTGAGAAAGGCATTGTTCAACTGGCAACACAGGTTGCTAAAAAAAAATTTTTTTAAGGTAAGCAGGATAGTGTAAGATGAAAAGCTTACCCCACAATCCATGACCCAAAAGACTGACCACTTAAGTGAACTTTATTCTCTTCTAAGAAGACAGGAGACCAAGCTGTAGCCTCCATCTTAATGGTAATATGCTTGGAAGGAAGCACGAGCATCTGCTAAGTATTTCAGCACAGTTTGGAAGAGAAAGCTGATGATGACGATCAGAAATCAGCCTTTAGTCCAAAGAAAAGTGAGACCTGAACTTTGGTCCAGAGGGAGAGACAGTCAATCAAAAAATCAAAAACGGAAGAAGATGTTGGAGGACACCCGGCAAAGGCGACTAACAGTTTGGCGGCCAGAGGCGTCCCTGAGCAAGCGAGTTGGAGCTGAGACCAGAAGGATGAGTGGGCATTAGTCCGGTGCCTGGGTGTCCAGCCTGGCGTGACCAAGGAATCAGTGCTGGCCAGTATGGTGAGAGCAGAGGGACGGCGACATGCAGGTCGCAAGAAGGCAGAGGCCAGTCCCTGCAGGGACTTGTCAGCCATGCTCAGCATTTTGGATTTTATCGTAAGCCAGGCAGCCCTCCAGGAGTGTGGTGTAACAAGATTTACGAGCTTGAAAGGATGCTTTGGTAGCCATGAGGATAACCGAATGGGGAAATGAAGATCATGGAGGTCCAGTCAGGAAGCACGACGGACTAGAGAGGTGATGGGCCATTCAGCCCCTTGGCCTGTCGGTTGGGACAGGATATGGAGGAGGAGGAAAAGGGAGGGGTGGAGGTGCCCCTTAGGTTTCTGGCATTCTGAGTGTGGGCTGACAGAGGTCCTGAGTATGTTTTCAGAAATGAGTTTCTGGTACAAATGAGGCGCTCAAATGGTGACAACTCTCAGAAAGATAGGTCTGACGCTCAGAGAACTTTAGGCTGCAGACAAACGTTAATAGATGATGCTAATGGTACAAAGTATCAAGTGATTTATATACAGATCATGTAAACTCTGTGAGTGCAAGTAAATTTAATATAGTGCTACAGTTTTATTTTTAAAATGTGCAAGATTAGGTTAATGGTTATGTGACCATGAATGTGTTCATTAGGATTGTAATGGTCAGCTGGTGATAGAGAATATTCAGTAATCAAAAGGCAAATTATCATAAGTTGGGAAAATGGACTCTCTAGTGACTAACTACGTCACTACCACTTATCCCAAACACTGGAAGGCTTTTCTTGAAACAAAATTAGTCTTTGGGCTAATAGGAATGTAGAGCTGTAGAGCTCTTTCCTTGGCTCGAGATCAGGTTTCATTTAGTATGGGCAAAAAGTAGCAGCGAACTGCCACTCGATAGGGGATCATCTCATCTTTTGTGTTTTATGAAGGTTGCCTAATTAAAGCGTGAGTAAAATTTCTGAAGCCAATCTCTTGCCAACAAACAGAAAGCAAGAACACCGCTCAGATCCTTGATTTGAAGGACTCTGCCCTCTGGTCCAAGAAGCTGATGCTTGAGCTAGTAAAGGTATGGAGCTTCTGCAATGCATGTCCTCAAGCGGCCTCAAGGGAGGAGGCTGAGACGACCAAACTCATTAAACTGTTACCCATCTGGAAGTAAATTCAATCCAAGCTACCTCAAAGGCTAATATTTCCGCTTTTGGATTTTTTTTCTTTTCCTAACTTCACTCATTAACACCAGTGATAACACCTTGATTTTTGTTTTAATTTAAAGTGACATTTTCAGAGTAACTTGTCTATGATGAAAGGGTAACATTTTGGTTGAATTACAATTATGAGTATCTTGAATGATATCAAGGCTGAACGGAAGCTGAGTAAGAGAATTTAATCCATTCCAAGAATCATTTTGGGGGTTTACGGTTGTTGTTTTTATTAAATCTTTTATTTTTTTAAAACAAAGCTTCCACCTACTTATTTTTTATTCCTAAAGTGTACAAATTACTGTGACACTTAAAAAAATTATTTCCTTTTTATCAAAGCACATTGTCAGAAACTGCCTACAAACTCAACCAAAAACCACATATTTTCAAGTCAACAATAATGTAATTCCTGTCCTCAATGAAAAAATGTGGCTGAAAATAACAGCAATATGAAAGCTGAACATCAAATTTTCCTGTCTCATTCCCTGTTCATATCAGTGGGATGACTAAAATTGTTTCTAAATGCAGTAATGTGCATTGACACTGACTGACAAAAAATTCAGATTTATGACACAGAGACTTAACTAAAAACAAAGGTGGCAGGGAAGATGTCTAGAACTTGCCATTCACAGGCACCATAAATAGTATATGTTCAGAAAAATATTTGAAATTGGACCCTACATAACCCGGTCTAAGTTGTGATGTGGTGACATACAAGCCCCAAATCTCAAGGGCTTACAAGGTTTATTTCTTACTCATTTACACATCCTTTAGAAGAGCTGCAGTCCTATTCCGTATCCTCTTCATTCCAGGCAGGAGGAGCAGGCCCTGAGTGGTGAAGGGAGAAGAGGTACTGCAGAACCAGGACACAGTTCTTAAAGCTTTTGCTTTTTCATGGCACATGCCACTTTCACTCACATTTATCGGTCAAAACAAGTCACATGGCTAAATTGAGGTGAATGCTGGATGAAGTGTAATGTTCCCGGAGGGAGAGGCCGTGAATACTAATATAACCTATTATATTCACCACAAGAAAAGTTCAGATGAAAATATTTAAATTAACTCTAGTTTCATCACCTGGAAATAACCCTGGTTTAACCTCTTGATTCCACTTTAACCAAGGTAGGAAGATAATACCTGCAATCTAATTTATTCAATCAACAGAATATTGGTAACAGCCTTCCTTGTGAACACAGACACTTCCAAATCACCACTCTTCATGCCTACATACAAGGCCACCACATATATATACCACAACACATTGAACTATTCTTCTATTGGGACATTGAGTTTGTATTCAATATATTTGTTAATAGTGCGATTTATCATGGAGGTTCATTATAATTGTATATTCACTTTTGATCATTACAAAAATGGCCCGTTTATATTAGCAAACCGAATTCAAAAATACACTAAGAGGATCATACACCATAATCAAGTGGGATTCATCCCAGGGATGCAAGGATGGTACAACATTCGAAAATCCATCAACATCATCCACCACATCAACAAAAAGAAGAACAAAAACCACATGATCATCTCCATAGATGCTGAAAAAGCATTTAACAAAATTCAACATCCATTCATGATAAAAACTCTCAACAAAATGGTTATAGACGGCAAGTACCTCAACATCATAAAGGCCATATATCACAAACACACAGCTAACATCATACTTAACAGCGAGAAGCTGAAAGCTTTTCATCTAAGATTTGGAACAAGACTGGGATGCCCACTCCACTGTTATTCAACATAGTATTGGAGGTCCTAGCCACAGCAATCAGACAAAACAAAGACATACAAGGCATCCAGATTAGTAAAGAAGAAGTCAAATTGTCACTATTTGCAGACGACATGATATTGTACATAAAAAACCCTGAAGACTCCACTCCAAAACTACTAGAACTAATATCTGAATTCAGCAAAGTTGCAGGATACAAAATTAACACACAGAAATCTGTTGCTTTCCTATACACTAATGATGAACTAACAGAAAGAGAAATCAGAAAAACAATTCCATTCACAATTGCATCAAAAAGAATAAAATACCTAGGAATAAACATAACGAAGGAAGTGAAAGACCTGTACTCTGAAAACTACAAGACACTCCTAAGAGAAATTAAAGAGGACACTAACAAATGGAAATGCATCCCATGCTCTTGGCTAGGAAGAATAAATATTGTCAAAATGGCTATACTGCCTAAAGCAATCTACAGATTCAATGCAATCCCTATCAAACTACCAACAGCTTTCTTCAATGAACTGGAACAAATAATTCTAAAATTCATATGGAACCACAAAAGACCCCGAATAGCCAAAGCAATCCTGAGAAGGAGGAATAAAACAGGGGGAATTACACTCCCTGACTTCAAGCTCTACTACAAAGCCACAGTAATCAAGACAATTTGGTATTGGCACAAAAACAGACCCACAGACCAGTGGAACAGAATAGAAAATCCAAACATTAA
Organism: Smutsia gigantea; assembly: GCA_032199065.1. NCBI lineage: Eukaryota > Metazoa > Chordata > Mammalia > Pholidota > Manidae > Smutsia > Smutsia gigantea. The sequence goes on from JAVSCE010021304.1 coordinate 72,813, forward strand.
CCCAAACATATACAGTCAATTAATATTTGATAAAGGAGCCTTGGATATACAATGGGGAGATGACAGCCTCTTCAGCAGCTGGTGTTGGCAAAACTGGAAAGCTACATGTAAGAGAATGAAACTGGACTACTGTCTAACCCCATACACAAAAGTCAACTCAAAATGGATCAAAGACATGAATGTAAGTCATGAAACCATAAAACTCTTAGAAAAAAACATAGGCAAAAACCTCTTGGACATAACTATGAGTGACTTCTTCATGAACATATCTCCCCGGGCAAGGGAAACAAAAGCAAAAATGAACAAGTGGGACTATATCAAGCTGAAAAGCTTCTGTACAGCAAAGGACACCATCAGTAGAACAAAAAGACATCCTACAGTATGGGAGAATATATTCATAAATGACATATCCGATAAGGGGTTGACATCCAAAATATATAAAGAACTCATGCACCTCAACAAACAAAAAGCAAATAATCCAATTAAGAAATGGGCAGAGGACATGAATAGACACTTCTCTAAAGAAGAAATTCAGATGGCCAACAGGCACATGAAAAGATGCTTCACATCGCTAATCATCAGAGAAATGCAAATTAAAACTACAATGAGATATTACCTCACACCAGTGAGAATGGACAACATCCAAAACACAAACAACAACAAATGTTGGCGAGGATGTGGAAAAAAGGGAACCCTCCTACACTGCTGGTGGGAATGCAAATTAGTTCAACCATTGTGGAAAGCAGTATGGAGGTTCCTCAAAAAACTCAAAATAGAAATACCATTTGACCCAGGAATCCCACTCCTACGAATTTACCCTAAGAATGCAGCAGCCCAGTTTGAAAAAGACAGATGCACCCCTATGTTTATTGCAGCACTATTTACAATAGCCAAGAAATAGAAGCAACCTAAGTGTCCATCAGTAGATGAATAAAGAAGATGTAGTATATATACACAATGGAATATTATTCAGCCATAAGAAGAAAACAAATCCTACCATTTGCAACAACATGGATGGAGCTAGAGGGTATTATGCTCAGTGAAATAAGCCAGGCGGAAAGAGACAAATATCAAATGATCTCACTCATACGTGGAGTATAAGAACAAAGAGAAAAACTGAAGCAACAAAACAGCAGCAAACTTACAGAACCCAAGAACTGACTAATAGTTACCAAAGGGAAAGGAACTGAGGAGGATGGGTGGGAAGGGAGGGACAAGGGGGACAAAGGGGCAGTACGATTAGCAGACATAATGTTGGGGGGGCGCAGGGAGGGCTGTACAACTCAGAGAAGACAAGTAGTGATTCTATAGCATCTCACTACGCTGATGGACAGTGACTGTAATGGGGTTGGTGGGGGGGACCTGATGAAGGGGGTATTTTAATAACCATAATATTGCACATATAATTATAGATTAATGATACCAAAATAAATGAAAAAATGGCCCGTTTTATTCATTTCAGTACTTGTTTGCTGTATTTGATATCACCTGCTCTCTCTTCTGTTTCCAAGTGATTAATGAAATTTGTCCACCCTTTAACACTTAAACTTTCTGTATCATTTTGTACCATCATCTTATCCTTTAGTAATAATGATCATGTTGGGTTGTTTCTTAAAAAAATCTAATTTTAGTGAAGTTTTTCCCATTTCCATTTAATGTTATAAATGATAGCTGCTGTATCATTTTACACTTTTTTTGGCAGAGATTCTTCTTTGCTTCCTTTAATGCTTGATGGCTTTTCCTTTATAATCTGCCTTTCCATATAATATGGATTTTGATATGGTTTCAACGGACTTATATTTGCCATTAATTTGAAAGATATAATTCCCTTTTTAACGTTCTACTGCTGTTTCCCATCAAGTCTCTCTAAATCACGCTGGAACCTACAGTCTGTAAGGAACAGAACCTCCTTACTTAAGAGTAAAGAGTCGAGATAGTGAAGTGTCAAAGGAAGAAAGTCCGGCAAACTCCACCTGTTTCCTCCAAACTGGACAGACAGGAAATAGGCTCACCACAGATTAATAGTGTTCTGAGGCCATCAAAGCTCTCTTGGCACGGCAAGTAAATGGCCCTGCCTTACCCTCTGCAGGTTTCTTCTGTCTTGGCTTCTGAAGGGCTTCATGGACACGTCCCAACACACCCCCAGACTCAGCCTCCCCTCCCCAAGCTGGCTTCTGGGCGGTCACTTCCAAAACTAAGGAGGCAAAAGTATACAAAGAAACAAAGTCTCTAATTATGACTAAGACTCGAATCCCTCCCGACTGTCCTCAGGCTCTTTACTAAGTAAATGAATAGGACAAACCTACCCTCTCCATCACCCAGACCTCCACAGTGAATTGTAAGATAATCTGAATGCTAACCAAGTAAACTTGAAGAAAGCCAAGGATAAATGGCACAAATAATCTTTTGACAAAGAGTAGATTTCTTTGTCAAAGAAAAAAAAAGTGTGTGTGTATAAAACACTACAAAAAACTATTCCTCAACAGGAGAGAAAATTATTATATGCAAGAGATAGAAGGCTTATTTGGAATGTTAATCCTAGCAAAAGAGAGGGGTAGCTTTAGAGAACAATTACTTTACACTTACACTTTTTTTTTTTTAATGGAGTCTCCGAATAAGACCTAAGACAGGCTCAAATGCAGTGAGAACTCGCAAAGGTGAAGAAATTAAGGAAACAAATAAGGATACATAATTTAAATGTAATTAAAATGATATTAACAAAACACAGAATGATTCTGCAGAGAAATCTAGTCAATAGACTAGAAAGGAAAAGTTGAGGAAATCATCTTATAAATGGAAAAAAGGGAAAGGAAAAAGTTAACAGATAATGGAACCTGAATCTACAGATACAAATGGCCCTGAAGATAATAATCAAAAGAGAAACAATATGTAAAAAAAATAAAAAAGAAAGAAGACTTCAACATGGAAAATAAAATAAACTTAGTCTTTATCTGGCAAATAAAAAATCTTTATCTGGCAAAGTCAGTAAACAGCAAATCAAAAAAAAGGTAGGTCCTCGTGAAATCATCAAATTTAGCTCACATTCTCTGAAGCAATTCAGTAAATTAAATATAAAAAGCAGAAGTAGACGTTAATTCTAGAAAATTTTGAAAATATATTCTCCTAAGTATGTCTTGGGTTGAAGAAAAAATCAAATGGATATTGCAGAATATTTGAAAACAGACAAAGTAGAAACCAAAAGCATTTAATCCTGTCCCTCTTCCTCCCTCCCCATTCTGTCTTTCTCTCTGGATGATGAAATGAATTCTCCAACTAACCCAAGGGTGAAAGACTATTGATAAAAGCAATCAAAGAATATACAAAATAATGCAATGAAATATTACATATTTAGAAATGTAGGAAGGACATAGCTAAAACCATAATGAAAGGAAAATTCACGATCTTAATAATTTCCATGACTAAACATGAAACAATAAAAACAAATACATTAACATTTATAACTTATGAAATTAGAAAAGATAAATATTTCTTTGAAGAAACAGTTCTTGAATTTATCAATTTCTTTGTTATTTATTTCTACTTTTATTCTAAATATGTAGAAAAACAGGAACCATAAATATAGAAATAAGGTTATAAAAAGTAATATAACCAAGGAACAGAAGATACTGAATTATGAGATAATGGTTGCAATCTATAATAAATAACTAAAGCAAATAATAGGTCAATGGCAAAATATTCTACAATCATCCTATCTTAAAAATATGTCATCTACAACCACTGAATGGGAGAATATATTTGCAGATGATATATCCAACAAGGGGTTAATATACAAAATACATAAAGAACTCATACAACTTAACACCAAAAAACCCCCAAATAATCCAATTAAAATAATGGGCAGAGGACCTGAAAAGACATTTTCCAAAGAAAATACAGATGGCTAATAGACGCATGAAAAGATGCTCCACATCACTAATGATAAGGTGAACACAGATGACCAGTGCTGGACCTGAAACATCCACTCCCCAAACACCCACTCTTCTCGAACACCAATGGACTAGCCATAGCCACTTCTGCAACGACATTCCCTTCAGCTCCAGCTGACCACTTCAGCCTCCTCTACCACTTCTTCAGTCAGTCCATATAGACAAGCACACCTCCAATGGTGGAACATTAGCTTTCAACACCTAGTTTTTTTTCCCCAACTTTAAGCATGACTTTCAAAACCCGTGGGTT
>JAVSCE010021305.1:0-53677 GCA_032199065.1 Smutsia gigantea
TGCTTTTCAGCATCTATAGAGATGATGATGTGGTTTTTGTCCTTCTTTTTGTTGATGTAAAGGATGATGTTGATGGATTTTCGAATGTTGTACCATTCTTGCATCCCTGGGATGAAACCCACTTGATCATGATGGATGATATTTTTGACATATTTTTAATTCAGTTTGCTAATATTTTGTTGAGTATTTCTGCATTTATGTTCTTCAGTGGTATTGGTTTGTAAATTTCTTTTTTTGTTGTGTCTTTGCCTGGTTTTAGTATTAGAGTAATGTTGACCTCTTAGAATGAGTTTGGGTGTATTCCCTCCTCTTCTACTTTTTGGAAAATTTTAATGAGGATGGGTATTAGGTCTTCACTAAATGTTTGATAAAATTCAGCAGTGAAACCATCTGGTCCAGGTGTTTTGTTCTTAGGTAGTTTTTTGATTATAAATTTAATTTGTTGCTGGTAGTTAGTCTATTCAGATTTTCTGTTTCTTCCAGGGTCAGCCTTGGAAGTTTGTATTTTTCTAGAAATGTGTCCATTTCTTCTAGGTTATACAGTTTGTTACCATATAGTTTTTCATAGTATTCTATCTTAATTCTTTGTATTTATGTGGTGCCCATAGTAATTTTATCTTTATCATTTCTGATTCTATGTATGTGTGTTGCTCCCTTTTCTTCTTGATAAGTCTGGCTAGGTGTTTATCTATTTTGTTTATTTTCTCAAAGAACCAGCTCCTGCTTTCATTGATTTTTTTCTATTGTTTTATTCTTCTCAATTTTATTTATTCCTGCTCCAATTTTTATTATGTCCCTCCTGTTGACTTTGGGCTTCATTTTTTCTTCCTTTTCTAATTTCATTAATTGTGAGTTTAGACTGTTCATTTGCAATTGTTCTTCTTTCTGAGGTAGGCCTGTATTGCAATATATTTCCCTCTTAGCATGGCCTTCACTGGGTTCCACAGATTTTGTGGTGTTGAATTGTTGTTGTCATTTGTCTTCATATATTGCTTGACCTCTGTTTTTATTTGGTCATTGATCATTGATTATTTAGGAGCATGTTATTAAGCCTCCATGTGTTTGTGGGCTTTTTCATTTTCTTTGAGTAATTTATTTCAATTTTCATACCTTTGTGATCTGAGAGGGTGGTTGGTACAATTTCAATCTTTTTGAATTTACTGAGGTTCTTTTTGTGGCCTAGTATATGATCTATTCTTGAAAATGTTCCATGAGGATTTCAGAGGAATGGTGTATCTTGTTGCTTTTGGATGGAGTGTTCTTTAGATGTCCGTTAGGTCCATCTGTTCTAATACGTTGTTCAGTGCCTCTGTCTCTTTATTTATTTTCTCTCTGGTTGATCTGTCTTTTGGAGTGATTAGTGTGTTGAAGTGTCCCAAAATGAATGCCTTGCATTCTATTTCCCCCTTTAATTCTGTTAGTATTTGTTTCACATATGTAGGTGATCCTGTGTTGGGTGCATAATTATAATAGTTATATCCTCCTTTGGACTGACCCCTTTATCATTATGTAATGTCATTCTTTGTCTCTTCTGACTTTCTTTGTTTTGAAGTGTAATTTGTCTGATACAAGTACTGCAGCTCCTGCTTTTTTCTCCCTATTATTTACATGAAATATCTTTTTTCATCCCTTCGGTTTTAATCTGTGTATGTCTTTGGGTTTGAAGTGAGTTTCTTGCAGACAGCATATACATGGGTCTTTTTTTTTTTAATCCATTCAGTGACTCTTGGTCCTATGATTGGTGCATTCAGACCATTTACATTTAAAGTTATTATCGAAAGGTATGCACTTATTTCCATTGCAGACTTTAGATTTGTGATTACCAAAGGTTCAAGGATAATTCCCTTACTATCTAACAGTCAAATTTAACTCACTTCATATGCTATTACAAACACAACCTAAAGATTCTTTTTTTCCTCCTCCATTCTTTGTATGTTATGAATCATATCCTATACTGTTTGTCTATCCCTTGGGTGACATCTGTTAAGCCTTAGGAATACTTCCATCTATAGGAGTCCCTCCAAAATGCACTGTAGCGGTGGTTTGTTGGAGGTAAACTCTCTCAGCTTTTGCTTATCTGATAATTGTTTAATCCCTTCTTCAAATTTAAATGATAACCTTGTCTGGTTGAGTTATTCTTGGTTCAAGGCCCTTCTGCTTTATTGCATTAAATATATCATGCCACTCCCTCTGGCCTTTAATGTTTGTGTTGAGAAATCTCATGATAGCCTGATGGGTTTTCCTTTGTATGTGATCTTTTTTTCTCTCTCTACCTGCTTTTAAAAGTCTGTCTTTATCCTTGATCTTTGTCATTTTAATTATTATATGTCTTGATGTTGTCTTCCTTGGTCCGTGTGTTGGGAGATCTGTGCATCTCAGTGGCTTGAGAGACTGTCTCCTTCCCCAGTTTGGGGAAGTTTTCAGCAATTACCTCCTCCAAGACACTTTCTATCCCTTTTTCTCCCTCTTCTTCTTCTGGTACCTGTATAATGTGAATATTGTTCCGTTTGGATTGGTCACACAGTTCTCTCAATATTCTTTCATTCTTAGATATCCTTTTTCTTTCTGTGCCTCAACTTCTTTGTATTCCTCTTCTCTAATTTCTATTCCATTTACCGTCTCTTCTACTACATGTAATCTGCTTTTAAATCCCTCCATTGTATGTTTCATTTCAGATATGTAATTTCTTAGTGATTTAATCTCCATCTTAAATTCATTCCTGAGTTCTTGAATATTTTTCTTTACGTCCATAAACATGTTTATGATTTTTATTTTGAACTCTCTTTCAGGACGATTGGTGAGTTCAGTTTCATTTGGCCCTTTTTCTGGGATTTGCCCAATTTTGGTCTGAACCATGTTCTTTTGACGTTTCATATTTCTGTGTGGTGCCCTCTAGTGCCCAGAAGCTCCAGTCTCTGCAGCTGCTCAGCCCCTAGAGTGAGGTTGGGGTTCGTAGGGGAACAGAGCTGATACCCTGTTTTGTGAGATCTGCTCTGTTCTTGAGGTCTGTATGTAGTTTGGTGCAGCCTTTCCTGTTGCTGTTTTAGGGTTACTTATATTAAGTATAATTTTGCACTATCTGTGGTTTTGGGGGGAGTTCTCTGTCTCATCACTCATGCCACCATTTTGAATCTCTAGAAAACTTTTTAATATGCATGTTCTAATTTGATCCACGTAATACCTTTGTGAAAAACTTGGAAGGTTTTTGTAAGCCACATTTTATATATGAGAAAACTTTCAGGCATAAAAGTTAGTAAGTGATCTAAGATGTACAATACATAAACACCAAAGCCAGGCCTAAAAGTAGAGTCTACATTTCCATATCTCATGGAAAATTAAGTTTGACTACTTTTAGACACTAACAACAAATTATTTTTCTATATTTAGGCTATTTTCAGGAATACAGATGTTTAAAATTTGTAAAGCACTTAGAAGAGTAGAATTCTTTTTAGAGTAGAATTAAAGAACATCAGCTATATATTACCCTGTTCTATTGGAAAGGTGGCTTGTTAGTTACTGAACTATTATCTCTGTGACCCAAATGTACCCTTTTCCCCCTGCTTTATGTTATTGAAATTGTGTCTCTGCAAACTACGTTTCCTTTCTCAGCAAGCTCCTTTTTATTTTCTGCCAATAAAGGTTCTAGTTAGAGGGAATCTGGAAAGCCATGAATAACCTTTCACCTTGGCAGAAGTAGTTGGCTCATTGCTGTTTTTATTTATTTTTATTTTCCCCCTTTGATATGCCCAGATACAGCCTCTTGTGTTCCCTCAGGGGTAGCACCATCAGTCAGCAATCTGCTCCTCAGTGTCCTGCGCCTGGCTCTGTGGATCCTTTTTGCCAGGATCCTAGGTTCTCATAACATCAGTCGCCACCCTTTGCTGCCCCACCCCTGGGGGTGGCCACTGTCTCCTGCAATTATCATACCTTTGTCACAGCGGTGCTCCCTTTTTATTTTCAAGATCCCCAAAACTTGTTTAATTGACTTCTTATACTAAATGACTGTAAATAATATAACTGGTGTGGTTTTTATCTGGTTTTGTTGGGGTACAGGAGGACATGTAGTGGGAAAAGCATTATTTCCGTATATTAATGGACTTATTCATAACATGAATGATTTTGCAGAATTCAAATGTATGTTCAAGAATATATAAACATAGCTACTATGATTCTGCCATATTTATTTATTGTCAAGTCATGATTTATTGATTTTAGAAACAAAGTAAATTTTGAAGGTCCTTCTCCTTTGAACAAAGTAAAAGGTCTTTTTAAAAAAAAACAACCCTATTTACTCCTGAATTCTATTAATTTGTAGGATAGAAAAATTAGTTTCAGCAGAATAAGTTTCATGACATATGCATTCTTTTCCTGATGAAATAGTTTCTTCAGTGTAAATGAGATAAAATTGGGGTCCACAAAAGGGATCTCTACTTTCTGAGGCTTCTTGTATCTAGTGTGCCTCTTTTCGGCCAGGGATTTACTGAACTGATGCATCTGCCAGCACACCTTGGACATAAGCTAGTGAGGTAAACACATAGGTAATATAACATATCCCTTAAATTAAGGGTGGGAGCAGTGACCAATCTGTATCTGTTTCCAAAGAGAGTAGACTTAGTAGTTCAATGAGTAGTATCGTCTCTAGGGCTGATCTCTAGGTGTGTAGTAGCTACAGTATCGATACCTTCTGAACCAGTTCTATGTCAGTAATCTGAGGTGTTTTTCCTTCTTGATATTCTTGGAGCTGCACAGTATCCTTGTAATACATTCCTTTTTTGGGGAAGAGGTTGTTAATTAGACAAATTAGTTTCTATTGCTTGCAACTGAGAAATATGAATGATATACTCAATTTGAACTGTCACCAAAATATCACAAGAAAAATTTAATAACTAAAAACAAATATGTGTATGTGTATATATTAATAATAACATAAATAGGGTTAGTATGTATATATAGTAAACTATATACAACATATATGTTCATATATTTGTGTGTGTATATTTCTGTACACACAGACACATAATTTATGAATTAATTGTGGACAAGTACAAACATATATTTAATGGGTATTACTTTTTTAAAAGTTCCTATACATTTAAAAAATAAAATAAAATAGACTTAATTCCTTGTAACTCCGGGAGGGAAGTATTTTCCCAGCCTGGCGCAAAATACGTTTGAACCAAAATCAGTCAAAGCGAGAAATAAAGTGGGAGAAACCTGTTTATTTCTTGTAAGCAGTCGTCCCATGTCTCTCTCAACCCAGCTGCAAGAGAAGAGGTCCCACCCAACCTCTCAGATCCAGATATGCCCTTGCTCCCATGTAATTATTGATATGGAGATGGACTCCTTCTCTCCAGCCCTTGGAAATACCTACTGATATGGAGATGCACTAAGGCCAGGTGAGGGATTATGGAAATATTGCAGTTTTACTCACATTCCTGTATTAAACTTCCTTCCTTTTCTCATTTTTCTCCCAGTTCCCTTTAGACTGGGGACAGCAGAGAGACTAAGAAGCATCAAAAAATTCAAATCTGTGATTTACAATTTAAGTGAAATGTGTTTTTCTTGTGTTTAAAACCAAGATAACATTTTTATTTTATTTTTTTAAGTAAGGCAGCACCTTTCTATTTTCCCTGACACAGCAAATCATCCTGTGTCAGAGCTCTGAGACTTTCACTTGGAAATAAACTTTGCTAGAATAAAAGCAGATGTAGGAATTAGGAGCTCTGCCAAAGTAGAAATGCCAGTAAGAATACACGATATGTTGCTGAGTCTGATAATGCCTAAGGAATTTTGGGCTGTTATCAGCACTTTGGGTCCCAGGAAGCAGCTTGATAAGGAGAGTTTATATAATACCAACTAGAGTTATAGCAATTTTCAGCTACCTATTCATCTCAGGTATAGTGTAATAGGTTTGCCATAAAACCAGTACTTCTAAAATCAAGTAGATGTGAAGAAAAGTCCCACTATCTGCAGGGGTCAAGTTTATGAAGCTGGGCAAGTATCCATGCAAATGATCACCCCATCCCCAACTGCAGTCATTATTTCTTGTTCAAAAATGCTGATTAAATTTTAGGCTGAAAAAAAATTGCTATCCTATCATATCATGTCATTTCTTGGGTTCTGTCCTTGATTAAATTTTGATTCCTTTGATGTTTTTCATACTTCATATCCATCAACTCCCTCTGGTATGTTAGTCCTTTGCTATGCAGCTTACATCCCAATCTTTACTACTTCAAATACACTCTTGCTGAAGTCTTATATTTTCTTGCCTTCCTGTCTTTGCTTTTCTTTCTCCTTGAGGTGAAAATGATTAACTATAACAATCAGCTGTTTTCTCTGTTCTTACATCGAAGTGTTTTCTTGAAGGAATTCATTGTATTCTCCCAGATTAGTGCCACTACCTGTCTCTATCTTCGACTGGTTTACAAGTTTCTGCTGTGAAATTATTGTAATTTATTTAGTGAATTATTTTTCTTCAGTAACTGTTTTAAATTTTTCCATCCAGTTTGCTAAAAACTTACCTTTCTCTTTACACTCAACAGATTTCACCTACTGAGTGGAATGAGTGCCCTCAGTAAACGTTTCCTTAAATGACAGCCCATCCATTCTTCCTTCCTTACAGCTTGTCACAATGAATCAATTTCTTTCCTCAGTTGCATGGCCAACAGCTTCACCTGTGCCCTGCATGTTGTTCCCTTTTCCTGCATGTATTAAATATGCCCTTACTTTTATGCATTAACTACATTTCTTGCCCAATGTTTCTTTTCAGTCTTTGTTTTAACAGCTGTAAAAGTGTCGTCTATCACAAAACACCCTCTTTCCACCTAAATTCACTTCCAATTTAGGGCTCTGTTTCTCTCTTTCTCTTCATGACTAAGTTATCTAAACATGTGATTTTCACCTTTTTACCGCACATTGCTATACTCCCTGAAATCTGTGTTTGCTCATTCTGGTGGCTTCTTTGCTGCTAAAAAGAATGAAAACATTTTGTTCTCTCTCTTCCTTTCACTTTCAGTATCTTGACACTGCTGACTACTTCTTTTATGAAATTCTGTCTTATTTGATTTCCAGTGTCCTTTCTTCTCAACCTCTTTTGTGGCTTCTTGTTTTTTTCTCACTCCCTTAGATTCCTGTGTTCTCATGAATACTGCCTTCTGATCTCTTCTTGCTCTTCACACACTTCCTCTGGGATAGGATACCAATGCCAATGACTTCAGTTACCAGCTCTGTATTAATGGCATTCAAATATATAATTCTACTCTGATTTTCTCTTCCAAACTCCTGTCTTATTTACTCAACTGCTCATCATTATTTCCTGCAACACTTTAAAAGCAGTGTGACTCAAACACCCATATTTTCCCTAGGCAACTAATGCCTCCTCTTTTCTGGATCTTGGTGAATGTCTCTGCCACCAGGGCAGGTACCTAAGCTAGATCCTAACTAAACTGAGGGCCTCCTTCCTCTGGTTCAGTATCTACCTCGCCTCCAACTAGTTAATCACTAAGTCGTATTTAAAATATTTCCAGAATATCACTTTTTCCACCCTGATTGTCATTCTCTTTGTCTAGGCCCCTTTCTCTATTGCCTACATTAATAATAAGCTCAGCCTTTTTATTTGGCACCCTGACTCCAAGCTTGAACATTTTTTGCTTACTCTCTACCCTACAGCCATTGGTCATCTTTTGGAAATTAAAATCTGATCAAGTCTCATGCCTGTGTAAGACTGTTTTTGGTGTTCAAGATAAAACAAAAACTTGTTGACCAAAATACAAAATCACTTAGTATACGTTAACCCTTGTTTACATCTCCAACAATCTGTTCATTTTTTTGTTGTTGTTGTTAAGTCATTTGTTCTTTTTTGGTATCATCAATATACAATCACATGAGCAACATTGTGGTTACTAGATTCCCCCCATTATCATGTCCCCACCACATACTCCACTGCAGTCACTGTCCATCAGCATTGTAAGATGCTGTAGAGTCACTACTTGTCTTCTCTGTGAATCTGTTTATTTTTTCAACAAATGTGAGTTTATTAATTAGTTATTTTAGGAAATATGTACTAGCTTATTTGCTTATTCAATGACAGATGAATCATTATTTGTTCATTTATATACATGGGTTTGGCATATATTACCTGTCAGGCATTATTATATATACTGAGTTTATTGCACTGAAAAAAAAAGACACATTTTCTACTCTTATGATGTTCATATTGAAATGGGAAATGAACAGAAGCAGGGTGGGTAATGGAGTGATATTGATGCAGTGGGGTTCTATTTGACATAGGCTGGTTGGGTTAGCCCTCTCTGAGGAGCTAGCATTTGAACAAAAAGTGGAGTGAAGTCACAGTCCATGGAAATTTTCAGGGGAAGGGGCTTCCAGGACAGAAAAACACCCAGTACAAAACCTTTGTTGTAGAGTATTCCAGAGATAAAACCTATGTTTTAAAAAGATTACTATGGTTGCTTAGGATAGAGTGGACGTAGAGATCAATTAAGATTTAGCAGCTAAAGAAAGTTGGTTTTTTAACGCCTACCTTTTGCCAGAAACTCTTTCAGAGTTTGCCAGAAATTTTTTCAGAGTTCTTACTACACATTAACACACGCCACAGTTACTATTCTCCAGTCATTGTGTAGTTCTTCAATGGCCATATTCTCTTCCACTTTTGAATCTTCTAATCTCTCATCACTCGCTTCTAACATCAACTCATTCGCTAAGATGCAGCCTAGATACCTTCTGTCACCTCCAAAGCTTGCATAACATGTAATTCCTCTATGTGCTCAATTCCTATCCCTATTTAATATATATCTGTCTTCCTGTTTATTGTGAATTAAGGTTCTTTTTTGATGTGGTATCTCCTGTACCTTTGCACGGGGAGCAGGGGATATCTGAATAAGATTAGAAGGAACCAGTCATGTAGTCAAGTCAGGAAATAAAAGAAGCAGATGGAGAGATATCAGCTACAAAGACGTTAAGGTCAGTAAGAGCTTGGTGTGTTTCAGGAACAACAGAGAGACAGTGCGGTTAGAACGCAGTGCAGCCGAGGAGAGCGATAGAAACAGATGTGCACACTTGCCACCAAAACATAGTTTATTTTTAATGGGTTTTTCATCTGTGTATAATTAATTCCCTTGGATTTGTGTAAGGCATTTGAGGTTACAAAATGAAATTTATACCCAATATTTCCATTTTCTCCTATTTACCATCCACACACAATTTTTTTTCTCCTCCTATGCCTGAAAGTTCCCAAATCCAGGCTCATTCCCATCCACAAATACCTTGTTTCTCCTAACGTCCCTTATACTTAATGAGTATATGCTTTCAAAATCGCTCATTTTTATTTTTAAAGCTATTTTTATTTCCTCATATCACTACTGAAATTTTACTTTGCTCTAAAGATACAACTTCTCTTGAAATCAGCAAGAGAAAGTATTCCATCCTCCAATTCAAGAGGATTAAGACCTGTCTTATTCCTTATTCCTTATTGCCATTTGTCTATCACTGTTCTTCCACCATAATTCACAAACCTTTCCTTTTAAAAATTCACTCAAAGAGTCAATCTATTTTTCTCTCTCTCCTCAATACCATTATTTGTGAAGATACAGAAACATTTATCTAGGCTTCAGTGAAATGAATAACTGCTTCCCAGTCTTTCATCTTCTACCTCCATAATGATAACATTTAGGTTTCCTCGTTCCTTTGCTCCATATACTTGAGTTACACTTTCTTTCATTGTATTTTACATGCCTATAAATGTTCTTTATAACATTTCATTACAAAAGTCTTATCTACTGCCAACAGTTGAATCAGATCTCCGAATCTCCTTCCTTTTCTTAACCACAATCTCCTATTCTTAAATCTATTATTCTCTTCTTTTTTTATCTATTGATGGATGGTTCCTCAATTCATCTCTAATCTCCCAATCCACATATTTTACCTGCCTCCTTTCCAAGTCTGGATATAATGATAAATTATACAGAAGATGTGCTCTGAAATTTTTTCTGTCTTCATTTTATTTTCATTGTGGAAGGAACTGGGTCCATTCATTCAACAAATATGAAATATGTGATGAATACTCACATTTTCTCAGGCACTATTTGAGGGACAAGCACTATAGTCATGAGTCAAACAATAGCAGCTCTCCTAAAGCTTTAGTATAGGCTGGGAAGATAGACAGTGGGGATAGAAGTACATATGGTGGTAAGTATATGATGGTAAGATGTGCTGCAGAGAGAAAGTGATAGAGACAAAAGGTGCCAGTGTTTAAAAATAGAGGGTGGCCCAGGAAGGGACATTTGGGTGGAGAAATGAAGGAAATTAAGAGTGAGCTATGTTCACATCCAAGGGAATAGTCTTCTAAACACAAGGAGAACAAGTACAAAGGTCCTCATGAAGAAATGTGTTTAACTTTTATGAGGACAAGAGAAGAGGTTTATGTGACCAGAGCAGAGTGGGCAGATGGAAAAGGGTAAGGGAATAAATTCAGAGGGGTAACATGTCTTTTTGATGTTACAGGTTTCTTCTCTGCCATATCCACTCAGATATGATATCTGATGATATCATATCATCCCTTGCTTTTGGTTTGCTAACATTGATTTCTCATTGGGTTCAGTGGTAGGTGATATTACTTTACTTCAATAATAGCCATTGATTTTAAACATATTAGTCAACCTATCGTGATCTCCAAAACGAACTTTTCAACTTTCATATGCCTCTCCACTTAGCATATGTAGCCTACGTATTTTACAGTGAAAGTCCAAAACTTCCACAGAGTTCTCTTCAAAATATGTATCCACATTCACCCATTTTTTTCTTCTTTGCCTCTGTTTTGAAGGAAGAAATAAAAAAGAAAGGAAGGAAAGTATGGGGGATAATTAATGTTTGAATTTGCCCTCTTCCTACTGTGGGCTCCAGTGTTACCCTGTATTCCTATATGGTCTTGTGTCATGGGATCTCATATCATTATTATGTCATTTCTTTGAGATATGAGGCCTGGAGATACTTTTTAAGGTAAAAATTGGGGCCACAAAGAAAGGAAAGCAAATATTGTGACATGAAAAAATATCTTGGTTTTGTGGAAGAGTATTTCTATGAGCAACATCTCACTTTTTTAGAAGGAGACAGATTTTTGCTTGTTTGTTTTTCAAGCCTGAAGTCCCAAGACTTATGAAACCCTGAATTCTGAGTTATAGAACTAATCCTGCTTATTTAATAGTTTGGTAAAGTTTAGCGATGTCATTTTGATTGCTTTTCCTCCAAACTATTTTACAAATCAGTTATTTCATTACTTACTGTATTGATCCGATAAAATAAGTGTTCTTTCCTTCTTCAGCTGCTTGCAAAACATAATGCTGTTCACGACTCTCACGAACTTAGGATCAGCACGAAGACTTACTCCAAAGTAATAAAGATATTGTTCAGAAACATTATATTCAAAATATCCTCAAGCTATAAACAGATTGCATAGTCATTTCGAACAATATATGAAAGAACTATTTCCAGGACAATAAGATACATAAAAGCTGTTCCTTGAAGTTATGATAAGTTTGATTTATAGCACATTTTATTGGAACACTCAAAATTGGTATGTTTTCTAATATTATTGTCCAGAAAAATCACTGCAAGGGCCTGGTGTTTTAATTAGCTCATAATAAAATTTGCCTTAATAGTGATAAAATAATTTAAATAATATTATCAATACTAATAAATGTAGCATTGATTCCAATCATTATCATCTAATTAAAAATTTTTAAATTTGCCTCATGACAATAATTTTTAAGGACCCTGACAAACATTTATAAAATTTTATTTTTCTGATATGAATATTAACATCAAAGAAAAATAACTTCATGGTGAAACTCTTCTGTAGGATAATGTAATGCTGTATAAATGACATTATTCTATTGTTCAAACTCCCATGGAACTTTACAACACAAAGAGTTAACATTAATATATAGAATCTTAATTCTTTAGGAGACTGGAGTGTCCCAGGAAAGAATGCAGACTGTGATGAGGTAATCTCATTGTATTATAAATGTATGAAAAGCCTTTTAAAGTGGGAGGGGGAAGAGGTGCTGACCTAAGTAATTTTGGAAAAGACTAAAGGCCAAACGAACTGTTCAGAAGCACTGTACTTATAAAGTCGCTTTTTTGATGAGGGCATAAGGTAACAATTCTGATGCTGTTATACATATACTTGAATTGAAAAATCATGTAAATGGATGACAGATCCATCCTACCTGACTCCTATCTGGTATCCAGGTTTCTTCATGTTAAGAATGGAAATTTACAGATAATCAAGGGAAGGAGGCTAGAGTGATCAATGTGGTAATGGATTAGAGTCAGAGACTTCAATCAGAACTCATATGTAATTTATTGTTAAGATGGTTACATATAGGAGCATCTATTGATATGTGTGTATTACATGGGTAAGTGTACACCCTTATATTTCTTTACTCTTGTCAGCTGAGATAGCCTAAAAGAAATGGCTTCCCAGTATCAATGAGCCACCCCTAGCACCCAGGACTTGATTTCTAATACCATTCTGCTTCAAAATAAATCCGGGATCCTTAGGGAAATGGCTAATTCTGGGACTGGGACAGGAAATACACCATCAGAGCCTGGAGCATCTTAGAGTGTCACGAAACTAATAAAATACACAAGCAAGCAAACAAAACCATTGATGGGGATATGTTAAAGGGGCATTGGAGACAACTGAATGAGCTCCCAGTGACCAAAGATAAAACAATTTCAGTAACAAAACAAAGAAATAGTGTTGTATTATAACCCAGAATATAAAATAGATATCCATGATTTCATACTGTTATGAATGAAAGACCAAGTAAATAAATATATATAGGAGAAAACTCTCCTGTGACGAAGAATTTTAAATACATTTTGTAGATACCCCAGCTGAAAAGAATGGTAGTATATCCTACTCTATTAAGTGCAGATTGTATATAGTGGTTTTCTTCCAAAGAACAGAGTGTGGCAAAGGGGGAAATGAATAATTTTAAGGTGGAGAAAAATGACAGACTCCATTTCAGTCAGTGATCAAGGTCACCATCAGAAGCCATAAATCATATTGATAGCACGTTCCCTTGATAATGATGTGATGAAAATGAATGACATTTTATCTCTGTGATCTTCCTCTCAAAAACCTATAGCCCTAGTCTAATCATGGAAAAAAAATCAAACAAATTTCAATAGGGAAGCATGTTATACAATACACCTGACCAGACCTTCATTAACCCATCAAAGTCATCAAAAGTAAAGTCTGAGAAAATGTTGCAGCCAAGAGGAGCCTAAGGAGACAGGACAACTAAATGTACTGTAGTAGCTTGCATGGAACCCTGGAAAAGAAAAGGGACATTACATAAAAAATAAGGAAATCTGAATAACCCATAGCCTTTATTTAATAATATGGTATCAACACTGATTCATTAATTATAACAGATGTGTCACGTTACTGTAAATGTTAGTGATAGGGGAAAACTGTGCGGGGTTATATGGGGACTCACTGTACTGTATACTCAATTTTCTGTAAATCTAATAGTGCTCTAAAAGACAAAACCTATTAGTAAAAATAGGTTGAATATAATTAAGAATTTCCATTTTAATATTCCTAATTTGTAATTCACTATCCTCACAGAATTTATACAAATACTTAAAGTTTCTAACTTACTAATGAGTTTTTCCATGATGGATAATCCCTTGCTTCATATTTATAAAATACATAAACACATTACTGTGTTTAACACCTCAGCAGACTGTAGCTCCACACTTTGTTATTGGAAATCACTATAGGAAAACATAAACATTTTAGTTATTGGAAGACTTATTGAAATAATAGACAGGTTCAGAAAAGTTTGTGCAGTGATATTGAAAGCACTTTTTAATCTGGACTATGAATCATAAGTGATACCTAATGATGCTTTTACCATTTTACTGAATGGTTAGCTTCCTGCAGGAATACTGTTAATATTATTCCAAACACTGATGGTGCTATAAATGGATCTAAATGAAATAATACCAAAGTAATCCAGCTACCATTATAAACATTTTTTGGGGATCAGATTATGTATGTTTTAGGAAATTATACTGATTCGTTGTTATATTACTTGTATATTTCATTTTTAAGATGAGTAGGCTCCCTGGAAATGGGAGAGTAGTTTGCCCTCCTTGTTGGAAAAATTAAAGAGAGCTATTTTTAAAGAAGGGAATATATTTAGCTCTGAATATGTATAGCCTCTTGATATACATGTGAGTATAATTTTAGGAGCTGAAAGTACACATTGAAAACGTGATATTTCTTTCATAGGCAGCTTACTCTTATTCTTCCTCACAGTCATGACACTGGCATCACACAGGCTAAATTTGTACCTAGGAGGCTGCATGGACTTTGGACTCTAGAGGAACAACGTTTAAGTCCTGGCTCTTATATTAATTAACTCTGTAATTTTAGGTAAACAGCTTAACCTCTCTGTGACTCAGTTTGCCCATTGATCCATTGATTTTGTGCTGTCTGCCCAGATGATGAGTGTGTTAGAAATAAGGCATGTAAAGTTACAGAGTAGGTACTCAAGTCAGTATTAATGAATAATTAATGACCATATATTTTCAGAATTGTTGCTGCCAACCATTTTTTTAACAGCTGATTAATAGCTTTTTCCTCCCTTCCTTCTCCCCTCCCCCAAGAGTCTTCTATCATTTATGCCTACATAGGGTATTACATTAAATTAAGGATGATACTTGAACCACATAGAATTAAATAGAACATTTTTTCTAAGAAATTGAATGGATGCAGTTGAGAATAAAGATGGAGATTTTAGTTTGGAAAAATCAAGGTGTCAAAATATCTTAGTAAGCTTTGTCTGGCCTTTACTTATCCTTCTAATCTCCTTACAAGCCAGCCATATTGCTTCATTCCAGCATCCCATAATTGCTGAGCTCTCTCCTAAAACAAGGCCTTTACACACACAATCTCTTTGTCCTAGAGTGCTAAGTGTACACACGTATGTAAACACACATGTATGCACTTTTGCTTAATTAAGTTATCAGTGTGTGTCACATCCTCAGAAACGATTTTTCTGATGTCCCTGATTACGTAAATTTTCTATTATTTGCTGGTATGATACTGTATATCTTACCTTTTTAGTCCATTTAACAGCTTCATATTTCAGTTGCTTTGTGTGATTGATTAAATGTCCATCTTCCACATAACTATGAGAATATCTTCAAGGCAGGAACTCTATCTTGCTTTACGTATCACATAGCCCTTAGTGCCTTATCACTGCCTGTCACATAATCCAAGAAAAGCAGTTTATTGTCCATATTCTTCCACAACAGACTGACATCAATTGCTTCTTGAGAAAGAAAAATAATATGTATCCCTCCCCACCCCTCAACACACACGCACACACACACACACACACACGCACACACTCAGACTTAATGTCATCGATTCTTAGAAGACTGACTTTTCTGTTGTTTTATCATCAGTATATACATTAATTCAGATTTCTTTCCAGAGAAAAATGATGCAAAAATTGATTCTAAGGAAACTGCTCTGCTATATATTTCACCTCAAATTTTAACTGGAATGCATTTAAATGCATTCCTCATGAACAGCATTGCATTTGAAGGGTGTTCCAAATATAAAACAAGAGCATTAATCCATAAAAAAAAAGAAAAAGAACTGAATGTCTTCTAACAATTTGCATTATATTACTTTTTTTTAACATTTCCTCTTAATGTAATAGCTTTTTCAAAGATCATACCATATGCATATCAATAAACATCTTTGAAATCTTTTAATAACCAGCTCTGTCTGGAATAACATTAGGTTTAGTCTGGGGAAATGCTATTGTAATTAAGGTTGCTTTGAGTCAAATGGAGTTCAAAGGAGATTAATTTTAAGCTTTGAAAATCCCATGACACTTAGTATGGTAGTATGCATCCTAAAGCTAATCTGATTATTTGATAATTCCAATATTGAGGATTATTTCACTTAATTGTTTTCATTTTGCCTCTTAGGGGAATCTATCTGAAACAAGGTAAGGAAGGTCTTATTTTTTTCCTCTAAAGGTAACTGGACCTACTCTTTGAAGTGATCAGCTGACCAACTATGTCTCTCCTTTTGTTATAATTAATTTGAATATTTTCAATTAGTTAATTGAGTTATTTTTTAAATTCACTTAATAAATATACTATAAACCCATCCTGTATTAGGATACTGATACCATTTATGGTATCAAGAAACTAAAACAGAAATATAAAACAAATCTAAGCAGCTTACTTCTTACTTCTGTGATGTTCGCTGTGAGCCTCAGCATCTCTCCATGAGAGTGGTTATCCACGTGATGGCTCATCGTGTATGTGCCTCTACACATCGGGTCAGAGAAGAGGTGCCTGGGAAGTTGAACAAAAACAGTTTCATGATTCCACACAGAAGTATCAAATACAAAGTCCACTCATATTTAATTGCTCAAAACAAGTCATGTGACCATGTTTTACTTTACGGGTGGGAAGGTACAGTTCTCTCATTTGCCTGGAAGTAGAGAGAAATAGGATACCAATGAATTTTGGCAATATGTATCACATAATCCCATCAATAAAAAATAGAAATTTGATTCCCTTCTCTTTCCCCTTCCCAGTTTATGTGGGCTCTGAAGAATGACTATTGAAGTCATTTTCTCCATCTCTTTCCCGGTCATAAACTTGGCAAAAGCATCTGGCAACAAGCATATTCTCTATTCTTATGACCATCACCTTTGGCAACTAGACAGTCAGTGATTACATCTTGCATATTTATTCCTCATTCTTTGGCCAACAGTTCTCTTTAGGTCCATTACTATCCTCTTGGGAAGTATTCCAAGTAATTCTTAATGTGGAGATCTAGGTTGTGTTTTGGGGATTTGTGTTTTAAATCATCCTCAGGGATTCTAATTAATGTTATCCATAAGTGATACTTTGAGGAACACTGACTTAGCAGTTTAAAATTCTCACGTGCTTACTCAGTTGAAAATTAAGTTCAGCTGTACTATTTTAAGCAGAGGGTTTTAATCAAAAATAGGAGTGGGGCATCAACGACTGCATCAGCTGCTTTTCCTGTCAGCAAAGCAGTAAGTAAGAAGGGCAGAAAATTTGGAGACTGACATATCTGGATTTAAATCGGTCATTCTACTAACTGGACATGTGACATTGAGAAAGATGTTAATATCTCCAACTCAAAGTATCTCTCATGTTTAAGGAGATATTAAAGTGCCTACCAAAAAGTCTTGTGAAGAGAATATAATGAATTATAACTGTAAAGCAATTAGCACATTGATATTAGTCATCCCATGCAAAGTTTAATGTTTGCCGCCAAAGTATCAAATATTACTCTAAATAAGAAAACATGTTAGAAACAGAATTCCAGGGTTTAAAGCCAAGTGAAGATAAATAATGGTACATAGAAAAGTGAGAGTCACATTATCTGGTTATTACATTTTAGATATGTAAAGTAACGTCTGAGGCCACAGAATTTAAAAAGTGTATTTGAATATTGATTTGAGTGCTGGCAGCTCAACTCTACAATGCTAAACACAGAAGAGAGGCTGCCTGTATATGCTAGAGAGCTTTTTTTTTCTTAAAGACTATGGTGAACTGCTGAAATAATTTAAGGAGTACTGTTATATCAGTTTTATATTTTATAAAGAGCATTTTGAAAGCAGTAAAAGTGGCTTTTTGTTTTGTTTAGTTTCATTTTGATGGAAGAATTCTAGAGTCAAGGAGAACTCTTAAGACTATTGCAGAAATCCACATGAGAAAAAGAAGAGATTGCACTAAGGTAGTGATGACTGAGGGAAGAAATACTTTTCAAATTATGTACAGTGCAGATCTATAGAACTAAATAAGTAATTATACACACGTATTTAGGAAGAATGCATATTCAAACTTGGCTCTCCAATTTTTCTCTTGGCAGTTGTGTCTTTGTTTTTTCCATTCACCAAATGATTGGAAAAACCACTAGAGAGCACCAAAGGGTGAAGGGGTGGTGATATTGCATTCATATTTGGACATGCTGGGGCTGAGATTTGGTGTAACATTCAAACCATACCTGTCCACTGAATGTATGGTACATCTTCTGGAACCCAAAGAGGGCAACTTTGACTAAAGATAGAAAGGGAAGTCATCAGAATTTGATGATCAAATTATATTTTTGGATAAGTTTATGCATGGATAGTGAGTAGAGATGAAAAGACAAAGTGTTAATAACAAATAATAAACACCCAAGTTGTATGTTAGAATAGTTGAGGTGATCAAATATGAGTGAAAATGAATACTAATACTAGGTAAAATATGTGTTTACAGTGTTTCAGGCACGATGTTAAGTCATTTATTTGAGTTACCACTTTCATATTTATTCCAGCCTTGGGCGGTAAGTAATATTTTAAAACCATTTGTTGGAAAGGAAGTTTAATCTTTATAATATTAAGAAATTTCCCAAATGTCCCATATACAAAAAGTGAGGAAGTTGGAATTCAAATTCAAGCATTTTTTACCTATGTGTTATCATGTTTACAATGAGTAATCAATCCTGCTTCCAAAGAATATACACAGAAGTGAGTGAGGAAGAACAGCAACAAGAAAGATTTAGAGCAAACAGAAATGAATTTTGTCTGTAAGTCCTGGCCAGAATGAAGAAGCAAGTTAGAGTTTTGAAGTTAGGTAAAGAATAGGCATTTGTAGCTGGAAAGTAGAATAGATGTGTTTAAGACTTAAGAAGTAGGTCCCTATCAGATTATCAATGATGTTTTTCAGTGAAGTAAAGCAAATAATCCTAAAATTTATATGGAATCATAAATGATATATCTGATAAGGGACTAATATCAAAAATATATAAAAAACTCATATAAGTCAAAAAAAAAATCCCAAAACACGAATCAATTAAAAAATGGGCACAGGACTTGAACAGATATTTTTCCAAAGAAGACATACAGATGGCCAAGAGACATATGAAAACACATTCAACATCACTAATCATTAGGGAAATGCAAATTAAAACCACAATGAGTATCACTTCATACCAGTCAGAATGACTGCTATCCAAAAGACAAAAAATAACAAGTGTAGATAAGAATGTAGAGAAAAGGGAACCCTTCTACATTGTTGGTGGGAATGCAAATTGGCCCAGTGACTATGGAAAACAATAGGAAGGGGTCCTCAAAACTCTAAAAATAGAAATATAAGACTCAGCAATTCTATCTCTGGGGAACCCAGAGAAAACAAAACTGTTCATTGAAAATGACATATGCACACCTATGTTCATTGAAGCATTATTTATAATAGCAAAGCTGTGGGAGCAACCCAAGTGCCTATTGATAAATGAGTGGGTAAAGAAGATGAGGTACAGATGCATAATGGAATATTACTCAGTCATAAAAAGAAGGAAATCTTGCCATTTGTGACAACATGGATGGATCTAGAGGGTATTATGCTAAGTGAAATAAGCCAAGCAGAGAATGACGAATGCCGTATGATTTCACTTATATGTGGAATCTGAAAAACAGACAAAAAAGAAATAGACCCCCAAAAATATAGACAACAGACAGTTGGTTACCATAGGGATAGGAGGTGTGAGGGCAGGTGAAATAGGTGAAGGCGATAAAGAGGTACAAACTGCAAATTGTAAAATCAGTTAGACATAGGAATGAAGTATAACATAGAGAATATAACTAATAATATTGTAATATCTTGGTATGGTAATGCAGAAACTACATCTATTGTGGCAGGCATCTAGTAATGTGTACAATTATTGAGTCACTTTTTTGTTCATCTGAAACCAACATAATATTGTATATCACATTTATTTCAATTAAAAAAAATGTCCTACACAGACTTAAAAAAAAAAAGACAAGAAGTAGGGAGTTTAAGGAAATGAGAAGATTGTGGGTGTGGAATTGGGAGTGAGTGGCTGAAGTGGAACAGAGGTGAAGAGCATAAAGTAAACAATGTGGAAAAAAAACAGTGTGTCTGTGTTGCTAAATGTTACAGAACAGTAACTCTAGGTTGCAAAATGCTACATGCACAGAATTGAGGGCAGGGCGAATGCTGAGTTTCTTGAAGAGAGAGTATTATATCAGTGATAACATTGTCAATATGAGTGAAGCATCTATATGATGTGAGGATATAAAGAGATGAAAATGATTATATGGTATAGTATTGAATTTTCAAACTTGTCCTTTGTACCTCTCACTTGAATGTTCAAGTGCAATATTACTCATTTTTTTTCTTCTGACTGGGCAAGAAAAAAGGAAGAGAACTGACTAAAAAGTCAAGTTGATTCTCCTTCTGTGTGTTTAATTCTGTGATTTTCCTCTTTAACATCTTCAGTCTTTATTGACCTCTACTTTTGAGGAACTTCTAAGACTCTGTCTAATCTGATCTTGGGGTGTTAAACCTACAGGTTTTATTTAATGTGCTCTGTCTCAAGCGTAATCCTGACTCTGTTTATTATAGACTTTCAGCTACTTTGCTGACCTGCATGCTGGCAACTTTCTGCTCCTTTATTCTCCTTGGTCCTGACCTTGCTCGTCTTCCTGACACTTCCTGTTTCTTGTTTTTTTCTGGCTAGAAGAAAGATATCTACTTGCTCTAGATTAGAAAATAAATCTACAAAGGAAGCCCCTACAATACAGTAAGACTAAAATATTTTAATAAATAAATACCGACTAAGCCATATGTAATTTATGTCTTGTCCCCTAAAAATATTTGTTTTCCCTTAAATTGATTTATGATGTATGATGGAGGATAAACAGCTCTGATTTAGCATAAGAGGCTTTTGTATTTGCAGCTCAGTGTGGCTTTGTCTTTTATAAACTTTCATTATGAAATTAATTATTTAAATAATTACAACAATGTTAGTGAACCATCATCTCAAAATAGAACCCAATTTACTTCCTGCTAGTCCCCTAAGGGGCATTTTTCTGTAGTTCAGTATAACCATGTCATTGCTCCAATTCACCAGTTTGCCTTTCCTCCTTTACGGATTAAGCACTGCAGGGGCTGTAATATTCTAACTACCTTTGTTTCTCCATCTTCTCGAGTGCCATGTTAGTATTTTACCAACAACTGACAAGGTTGGGTGGGAGGAAGGAGGTGAGAACAGCATGTCTGCAAAGTAATTCAAGTTAAATATATGTACATTTAATTATTTATGCTTGGATTTACATATTGTAATTTGGAGTTCTGGAAAGCCATTAAAATAGCAGTTTATTGCTAACAGCATGGCACTTAGGTATTCAGAGAAGAGTTGATACGGGGCTAATGAGATTTATTATTGGATATTTGGCTTTGCCTGAAACTGCCTTCTTCACTCTCTCAAGAAGTAAGATTTCGCTAAGTCCCTTATCTCAGGAAGGTTGCTTTAAATTGAGACCCTAATGCTACTAAGTGATTAAAGAACTAAGTTTTGAAATGTATCTCGAGATTCTTTACTTGTGAAAACCTTGGAAGAATCAGAGCAAGGTAACTACTTGTTTTTATTTGTGTGTGTGTTGGGGGCCACAATTAAAGGAAAAAGCAATATGATAGATAAAAAAGAAAACATACTTTCAAAAGACTTTCTTATACAGCACATAAACAAAGGAAAAATGTAGCCACTTAGGAGCCGACTGAAATATGTGATAGCTAGTAAGTACAGGGAAAGATAAAATCTCAACCAACTATTCCTTACTAACTCCTTAAAATTTAGGTTGTCAAACTAATCATGATCTAATACAAATTTCATAGAGGGAGATAATGTGATTGGAATTAGCTACAGTTTTGCCAAAAAATGATGGCTTTGTTATGGTTCCACATTGCTGACGCCCAGGAGGTCATATTGACGTCCATGAAAATTATGAGTCTGTCAGTGGTAAAAGTGTCTGAAATGCTGAGATTGAAGGCCTGAAACTTGGTCTTACCTATTTTTTAACAATGTTGGCCACATTTGTATTTATTTCAGAAATGTTTGTGTAACACAAGTAAATTTGGGTGATAATATGACTTCTAGAGAAACACAGAAAGATGCATTTTCAACCATGGGATACTTTACAGTTTCCTAGAAGTTAAGATAGCTATTAAATCTATGAATGACAAGAAATACACAAAACATAGGAAAATGGGAAAAACATATCAAAAGTAATTATGTCCTAAAATATCCTCTCAACTTGCGTATGCTCTAACTGAGTTTCATGTTTAAGTTTTTGTGCCTCTCTATAGCACTCTGCATGATATCTCAGTATTAATTCCTAATTCATTAATGCTGTCCCTCACTGGTTCTACTTATTGGTGTATATCTGTAACTTGCGGGGGGGAGAATCCCGGGACAAAATACACCAAAACCAGTCAAAGGGAGAAATAAAGTTAAGAAACTCATTTATTTCTTACAAGCAGTCATCCCATCTCTCTCTCTTGACCAGTCAGAAGAGAACTCCACTCAACCTCTCCAGTCCAGATAAACCCTCACAATGCCCTTGTAATTATCCATTGATATGTAAGATGGACTAACTCTCCACCCTATGGAAACACTTATTGATATGCAGATGCACTAAAGTCAGGCAAGAGATTCTGGAAATACTCCAATTTTACCCACAGTATCATCTATTGAATCCTCTTAAAAAATTTTTAGAGTCTCTGTATGTTTATTTCTAACATTTTAATTGGATTTACCACAATTTTTGCTTATTTTATTTCTATTTTTTGTTCATATTGTTAAATATATCTTCATTTAAATTTGGAAAACATGATAATTTTAAAGTATTTCTTCAAGTTTTATACAATTATCTGAATCTGGAAAGAATTTTGAAAAAAAGAAAAAATCAATGAACTTACTCTAATTGGAATACATGGAACATCGAACCTGCCAGTGACAGAAAATACATTCTTTTCTGAAAATGCTACAAGAAAGTCTTCAAAATTAAGTATATAATGCTTCATAAAATAAGTCTCAATTTCAATTGATTGAAATAATTCAAAGCATATTCTCTGATCACATTAAAATTAGCTAGGAAGTCCCCATAGCTACAAAATGATACAATGTATTTCTAAACGACTCAAAAATCAAAGAAAAAAATCAAAGCAGAAATTAGAAAATGTTTAAAATTGGTATATAATTAAATGTATAGTATTAAAACTTATAAGATTCATCCAAAGGACCCCACAGAGAACTTTAGGCTTCAATTTGTTTTTGGAAAGAACACAGGCTGAAAATCATAGCTATAAAAAGATCGTAAGAACATTAAAAAGAATTCAATGCAATTTAGATAAAATAAAAAAAAAACACCTTACAGAAATGATGTAAGAAGAAATAGAAAATAGAAATAGTTATACTCATTTTAAAAAATTAAATCTGAAATTAAATACTTTGCTGTGAAGAAAACCTCAGCCTCATGATCCTTTGTTTTGTGCATTTGAGAGATAATAGCATCGAATTATATGATTGGAAAGTGCCAAAAATAAATGGAAAAATAGACAATTGCTAACTTTATAATTCAAGATTTTAACATTGTTTTCTCAGCAATTGATAGAACATTGAGTTTTAAAAAAATCCATAAAGACATAAATAACATGAATAACATTATCAACCTTGTCCAAATTAAGATCTGTAGAACACTACTAAATCCAACGACTGCAAAATAACATACTTCTTCCAAGTCCAAAATAGGTAAGCCAGAAAATAGATTACACATAGATCATTATGTGAATTGTAATAAAGGTAACATAGCAATGTAATGAGGAAAAGATGGACTTTTTTTCCATGCATAGTGCTAGATTAATCAGTATAGAAAAAAAATATTTGGCAAGTACATCAAACTATACATACCTGCATGTAATTATAAAACAAATTATTAATGTTTCAACAAGAAAACATAAGAGAATATTTTCATGACCTTGGCCCTAGGCAAAGTTTTCTTAAACAATATACTAGCAACAGTAATCATGAAAGACTAAATTGTGAAGTGGACTGTATTAAAATTAATAATTTCTGTTGACTAAAAGATATTACTAATGGGTATAAAAATAAGCAATATAATGGACTGGATATTATTAGTAGTACATATTTCAAATAAAGAACTTGGTTCCAGAATATATAAAGAACTTCTATGAATCTACAAGAAAAAAAACCAGAACACACAACAACAAAAAATTGCTAAGAACTTCAGCCAGGTCCTTCACAAAGGAGGATATCAGAAAAACAATAAAGATAAAAAAATGCTTAAGTTTTATTTTCCATTCAAGAAATGTGACTTAAAACCATAATGTAATAATACTGCAGTCACCAACCAGGCATATCTGAAAAGAAAAAAAAAAACATAGAAAATATAAGCGGAATCAACTGAAATGCTCAAAATACTGCTTTTAGGAGTGTGCATTCTTTAAAAACATGACACCTGTTTGTTAGCAGTTTTATTGAAATACAGTTTTACATACTATACTGTTTGACCCTTTAAAGTGTAAAATTAAATGGATTTTAGTATATTCACATATCACAGATATGTGCAACCATTACTATAGTTTTAGAACATTTTCACCATTTCAAAAAGAAATCCCATAAAATTTGTTTTCTGTCTCTATAGATTTCCCTATTCTGGACTTTCTTATGAATGGAATCATAAAATATGCAATCTTTTGTGACTGGATTTTTTTTCACTAAGCATAGTGTTTTCAAGGTTTTTTAATGCTGTAGTGTATATTAATATTTCATTTCTTTTTTATGCCCAAAATATAGTCCACATTATGGACATATCACATTTTGTTTATCCATGTTCTGTGGACATGTTTTCATTTTTTGGGGCGATAATGTTGAAGAGTAGAATGACTGGGTCATATGGTAACTCTATGTTTCATTGTGTGAGAAATTGCAAGGCTATTTTCCAAAGTGGCTACACTATTTTACATTCCTATTAGCCAATACTTGTTATTATCTGACTTTTTGATACTAATCATTTTATGAGTGTTTGTGGTTTTGATTGGTACTCCCTTGATGACTAGTGATGTTGAGTGTTTTTTCATGTGCTTACTAGTCATTTGTTATCTTACTTAAAGAAATGTGTATTTGAATCCTTAGCTCCTTTTTAATTGGGTTACTTGTCTTTTTATTATTAAGGTGTATTAGTCCTTTATGTAGTGTTCATACATATCCCTTATCAGATATATGACTCGCAAATATTTTCTCTAATTCTCATGGGTCATATTTTCATTTTCTTAATGGTATCCTTTGAAACAAAAAAATATTTTTACTTTGATAAAATCTAATTTATCTTTTTCTTTTTTTCTTTTTTGCTCCTCATGCCTTTGGTGTCATATCTAATTCTTTGACAGATCCCAGACTATGATGATTTATCTGTTTTATTTTAATTATTTTATAGTTTTAGTTCTTATATTTAGGTCTTTGGCCATTTTGAGTTAATTTTTGTATATGGTATAAGTGAAGAGTACAATTTCATTATTTTGCATGTGGGTATGCAATTATATCAATATTTGTTATCCTTGTCAAAAACATCATTTGATGATAGGTATATTGGTTTATTTCTTGACTATCAATTTTATCCCATTGATATGTAAGTCTATTCTTGAATATTCTTTTCAAGTCACACTGTCCTGATTTGTTTTGCTTTGCCCTAGCTTTTGAAATCAGGAAGTGTGAATCCTCCTCTGTCCCTTTTCTCCAAGATTGTTTTGGCTTCCTGAGTCCCTGGCAATTCCACATGAATTTTAGAATTAATATGTCAGTTTCTACAATGAAGTCAGTTTGGCTTCTGATAGTTATAGGGAAATATTTACAAGGTCAGCAGTCTAGTCTGGGTGGCTCCCTTCTGCTTCTCTTCTTTAGCAAAGATATCAGAAACTCTCATTTCCCTCTCCCCTTCACTACCTCCTCCACCAGGCACTCACTCCCCAACTCCCCTTTCCCCTTGCTTGCTGCCTGCTTGCTGCTGGGCACGTAGAAATATTGCAGATACGGAAGCAGAAATACATATATTCCTTCCCTTGCCTTTGTTCAGGCCTTAGACCTTGGGAGATTACTCCCCTCTGAACCTGCCAGTGTAAAAATAAAACCTCAACCCTCCAAGACCTCTGAGTGCCACTTGGTTCTTCTGTCAGCAATCCAGTCCAAGTTTTTCAAGTTTTTCCCTAACATTTGGTTCCCTGACCTGGAAACGCAACCATGCAGGCCCATTGTTGCCACCTGTTTGGGGCAACAGCGGGGCGATGACAGAACGGGCAATTGCAATGGAGAAGGCATGCCCTGCCTGGTCTTTCGGCAGTGTCCCACCCGGTCGTGTCAGGCCAGCCCCACTCCGCTGTTCCCACCAGACTCAGGGAGGCTTGGCAGGTGAAGACCTGGTTCCGACGTTGGATTATGGTAAGGCTCCGAGGCCCCTGACCCAGCCAGTTCCCACCTGTTGGGGTGGAAGGGGAGCCTGGTCATCTTCTTAGAAGTCTCACAGGTAGACATTCCCAGGGGCAGACTGTTTAAACTCTGGTCTGAGTGTGTGAGTGAGTGTGCAGGGTGGCTGAAGCCATTCAGTCTGCACTGAATCTATGATTCCATTGCCTGCACTGTGGAATCTGAGTGGGCCATTTGCTCCTGTATTCACGGTCGACCGCCACAACATAACAGTGACTCAGATTCGGCTGACCTGGCCTGGGACATATACGGGTGACCTTAGTCAAGGCTGACCAAATTCTCTGCGAGGAGAGTGAATGCACGGGCATCTGACCGGTCTCCTCTATGAGGGGGGCACCCTTCCCTTGTCTGTTATTGTGGCACCAATACACGGACACATCATGGGGTCAGGGCACAGCAAACCCACAGTTCTTGACACCACGATCAAAAATTTCAGGAAGGGATTTTCAGGAGACTATGGGGTAAAATTAACTTCCAGCAGGTTGAAAACTCTGTGTGAATCTGAAAGGCTCACCTCTAGTGTAGGATGGCCTCCAGAAGGAACCCTAGACAGCCCAACAGTCCGGTGGATCTGGTGGGTCATCACTGGGGATCCAGGTCACCCTGACCAGTTCCCATATATTGACTCCTGGTTAGGAGTTGCCAAGACCCTTCCCCTTCGGGTGCGATTTGCTTGAAACAGTCAGGGACAGGGTAGGGTCTTAGTTGCCTCAACACAGAAGCCTGCAAAAGATCAACAGAAGCCTGAGCCTTTGCAAATTCTTTCTAGTGACCCAGAAGAATAGCTAATATTGCCCCCATCTTATACGCCCCCAAGGCCGTCAGCACCCAGCCCCCCAGTCCTGGACACCCTGCCACCTTCGGCCTCCCTGCCACCTCCTGAACCAGCAGACCCACTCTCCCCTAGTCCAGAAGCCAGACTACACCCTTGGCTGGGAGCAAGCGCCTTTCAGATGCCAGTGCAAGAGACGGGAGAGCCTGAGAGGCGTGATAAAGAGGGAACCACCCAGCCAGGCTGGTCCATGCTTTAATATCAACCCTTCTCCATGACTGACCTCCTCAATTAGAAACACAACACCCCATCATACTCAGAGAAGCCACAAGCCTTGGTTAATCTCATGGAATCCTTCTTCCAAATCCATCAGCTGACCTGGGAAGACTGCCAACAGTTTCTCCACACCCTGTTCAACATGGAGAGGAGTTAGATTATAAAAGGGGCTCACCAATACCTAGAAGAGCATGCACCAGCCAGGGTCCTTTATCAAGTTGCATGGGCTAAAATCACCATTCCCGAGGAGCGCCCCGAGTGGGACTTCACGACCCCTGAAGGGCAGCACCAGATCCGCTGATATTGGGACGCCCTCCTCCAGGAGATCAAAGCCGGGTCCAAAAAGCTTATGAACATGACCAAAGTCTCTTCAGTCACTCAACAACTAGGAGGGTCTCCTGGGGACTATTATGAAAGACTGTGTGAAGCTTATCGCATCTACACTCCCTTCAATCCTGTGTCACCAGGGAGCCAACACATGGCCAACACCTCATTCGTAGCTCAAGCCGCCCCAGACATCAGACAAAAGCTCCAAAAATGTGAAGGCTTTTCCAGGGTGAATATCACTCAATTGATTGAAATTGCCCACAAAGTATATCTGAACAGAAAAGTTCATGCTGCCAGAGAAGCTGAAAGAAGAATAAAGAAAAAGGCCAACCTGCTAGCAGCTGTCCTAAAATAAAGGATGACCAAAAGGCAGAGAAAAGGCAGCCGCCAAGAGAGGGAAACCTAGGACCCCCCTAGCCAGGGACCAGTGTGCTTCTTGTAAAGAGAAGGGGCATTGGAAGAACTAAAGCCCCAACCGAGGGAAAGCCCTGAAGCCCAGTCACTACTGGGAGAACCCTCACAGAGAAAGGCTCATTGGCCTGGCAGGAACAGACTCAGATTGACAAGGACTGAGCTCTCTCATTATCAGCCCCCATGAGCCCATGGTCAAAATAAAAGTGGGGGGGGCAAAACATGACTTTTATGGTTGACACAGGGGCAGAACACTCTGTGGACATGTACCTGTAGCCCCCTTCAGTCAACTGCAACTATTCTCAGAGCCACTGGGACAAAAGCATTTCAGCAACATGTTTGCCAAGCCTGCCAATGTGAACTTGGAGGCCGCAAAGTCTGACATGAGTTTCTCTACCTGCCTGAGTGCCCCATTCCCCTCCTTGGCCAAGATATATTCTCAAAGCTCAGAGTCCAAATAACTTTTGAACCAACTGGATGCACCTGCCCCAAACTAAACCCAGGCCAAGAAGAGTCAGGGTCTCTCGTAATGGCAATAACCTCACCCAGGGAAGAGCAATGGAGGCTATTCTGTGCCCAGACCCTATCAAGTAGCCCACATGAATTCAGAGATGCCTTCCCCTCAGTATGGGCCGAAGACAACCCACCTGGACTTGCTCATAACCAAGCCCCTATAATTGTAGAATTGGCTCCAGGAGCTCAGCCACAAACACAGCGGCACTAACCCCCTCACAAAAGGTGAGAGCAGGCATCCAGGGACACCTGATCAGACTCGAAGAGGCAGGCATTCTAACTGAAGGTCAGTTGCCCTGGAACACTGCACTTCTACCAGTCAAGATGCCAGGAGGAGGGTACCGGCCTGTTCAAGACCTGCAAGCCATTAACAAAGTGATTGTCTCTTTACACCTGGTGATCCCAAATCCATACACCCTCCTCAGCCAGATCTCGGGGTCTGCCAAATGGTTCACTTGCCTAGTCTTAAAAGAAGGCTTTTTCTGCCTCTGGCTGGCCCCTCAAAGCCAGCTCTTGTTTGTCTTTGAATGGACTGAACTGGATATGGGGCAGCAGATGCAGTTAACATAGGTGTGGCTTCCACAAGGGTTCAAGAACTCACCTGCTCTCTTTGGAAAGGCATTGGCTGCAGACCTTGCCAGCTTTCTGAGGGAAGCCAGGCATAGTGCCATCCTCCAGTATGTAGATGACCTCCTCCTTGCCAGTAATACCCAGGAAAATTGTGCAAAGGCGCAAAGGCCCTCCTGCAACTCCTGTCAGACTCAGGATACTGAGCCTCATGAAAAAAGGCACAAATCTACCAGCAGCGAGTCCGGTACTTGGGCTTCCTCCTCACCCAGGGAGAAAAGGCTCTAGGGCCGGAGAGGAAAAAGTCATTATCTCCTTACCCCAGCCTCAGACAAAGAAAGGCATACAAGAGTTCCTGGGACCACTGGGTTCTGCAGAATCTGGATTCCTGGATTCTCAGCAATGGCAAGACCCCTCTACAGCCTCCTAGGGGGGCCAAACCGAGAGCCCCCTGCCTGGACAGAAGAGGCAAGAGCCACCTTCCTGGAAATAAAGGCTGCTTCAGAACAGGCACCAGCCCTAGGCCTGCCAGATATAGAAAAACCCTTCAATCTTTTTGTACATGAAAAGAAAAAAGTGGCCCTCAGGGTTCTCACACAGACTGTTGGGGTCTGGCAGCGCCGGTCACATGCCTGTCAAAGACACTGGGCCCAGTTGCAGCAGGATGGCCACCCTGCCTCAGGGTGCTGGCAGCCACAGTTCTACTCATTAAGGAAGCAGATAAACTCATCCTGGGACAAGAACTAAATGTCAAGGTTCCCCACGCTGTTGTGTTCCTCATGAACACACAGGGACACCGCTTTCTCTCCAACTCCCAGCTGGCACAATATCAAGGGCTCTTCTGTGAAAGCCTGCGGGTCATTCTTAAAACAGTATGGACACTGAATCCAGCAACTTTCCTCCCCACCAAAGAGGGGATACCTTTACATGACTACTGGGAAGTAACTGGTGAAGTATACGCAAGTCATCCGGATTTGCAAAATCAAGCAATACAAAATCCAGAACTCACACTGTTCAGTGATAGCACTTTTTTCTACAAGAAAGTATCTGGAGAGCAAGTTATGCAGTAACTACTGCCACTGAGGTCTTAGAAGCAAGAGCCCTGCCAGCCAAATAGCACAATGCGCTGAACTGCATACCTTAATTCGAGACCTCACCGTCAGCAAGAGCAAGTGAACCAACATTTACACTGACTCCCAATATGCCTTTTCCACTGTACACATACATGAAGCAATCTACAAGGAAAGAGATCTCACAGAAGCAGGAAAAGCAATTAAGAATAAGGAAGAAATACTAAAACTCCTTGAGGCTGCCTGGCTCCCAAAAGAAGTAGCAATTCTGCATTGCAAAAGACACCAAAAAGGAAACATCCCTACAACACAGGGGAATCAGCTGGCAGATAAAGTGGCTAGACCAGCAGCCAGTAAGGAGACAGGTAAAGCTCCTTCCCTCACTATGGCTCTAACACCCCTTTGCAGGCCCCTCCACCCAAGTGCACTGAAAAGGAGAAGAACTAGGCTATAGCTGAAGGAGTCACCGTAACCGTAAAAAGATAGTGGATGCTGCCTGACAGACACATTTTTATCGCAACTGCAACCAGAAAGCTTTTGGTCAGTGAGTACCATCAGCTCACCCAAGAAAAACTGCACTGGAAGCCCTCCTCAAAAGGCAATGCTACATCAGCCAGTTGCAAGCATTGTGCTGAGCAGTAAGTGAGTATTATGTAACTTGCAACAGAAATAACACTCGATCTGCACCACAACCCCTGCCTGGTGTCCAAAGAGCAGGAGTTGCCCCTTTCCAAGGATACAAAAGCGAGCAGCTCCAAGCATGGTTTTGTTGGGTGCGGGAACACTTGCAGGAATTGCAGCCGAGGCAGCTAGCTTCGGCTCTTTGCTCCACTTTTATCACAAACTTTCTCAAGAACTAAACGAGGACATGGAAAAGGTTGCATACTCCCTCCTTTCCCTGTGAGGTCAGATTAATTCCCTTGCGGCAGTCATGCTCCAAAACCGACAAGCCCTAGACCTGCTCAGGGCTGAAAAGGGGGGAACCTGTGTATTCCTAGGGGAAGAGTGCTGTTATGATGTAAATCAATCAGGAATAGTTGCCACAAAAATCAAAGAACTGAAATAAAGAATATTGAAAAGGAGAAAGGAATTAGAGACAGGGGGGATGTGGGGACTCAGCCAGGGGTCCTCCTGGTTGCTCCCCCTGGCTGGGACCCCCATATCCACCATCCTCCTCGTCACTATTGGCCCCTGTGGACTAAATGCCCTCATAAAGTTCATAGAAAACACTGTCTATAAATGGAGCCACCGCTCGTGCACAGGCTCTGCAAGGCTCTCGGTCTGTCATAGATCAGGGTGATGCCCCCTGAAAGCAAAGTGTTTGAAGGGGCATAAGATGGGGGGTGATAGGGAAATACTTTCAAGGTCAGCAGTCTAGTCCAGGTGGCTCCCTTCTGCTTCCCTTCTTTAGCAAATATATCAGAAACTCCCATCTCCCCCTCCCCTTCACTTCCTCCTCCACCAGGCACTCACTCCCCAACTCCCCTTTCCCCTTGCTTGCTGCCTGATTGCTGCTGGGCAGGTAGAAGTGTTGCAGATACGGAAGCAGAAGGATATGCATTGCTCCCCTTGCCAAGGTTTGGGCCTCAGATCTTGGGAGATGACTTCCCTCTGAGCCCGCCGGTATAAAAATAAAACCTCAACACTCCAAGATCTCCCACTGCTGCTTGGTTCTCCTGTCAGTGATCCAGTCCAAGTTTTTCAAAATTTTCCTTAACAATAGGGATTGCACTGAATATGTAGAACAGTTTGGGGAGTATTACCGTATTAACACAGTTTAGTCTTCGGATCTATGAACATGGGCTGTTTCTCCAATTACTTAGGTCTTTAATTTCTCTTAACAATAGAAGTAGTTTGTATGGATTAAATCTTAACAGTAGTTTTACTTTGAGTGGTTTAAAAGTTGAGCAGTCCTAAAGTAACTGAGAAGAGAAAAGAGAAGGTCCACCCAAGTTTGGGAGGGATTTTGAGCAAAAAAAAAAAAAAAAAAAAATCAGTCATTTGCCTTATTTATGTACTCTACACATTGATGCTATAATAACTAGTTTTGTCAAATTAAAAACAAGGGTACACTCAACCTTGCCTTTTTCTACAAGATCAGAAAAGCTAATTTATATTAAACATTAGCACCAGGAAATATCAAATGAATAGCTTATTCAGAGTTAATATAAGAAAAGAAGAATGAATAGAATAACTTCCCTGTAGATAACAAAATCATCTTAGAGTAAGATGCTCATGTAGCAGAACTTCTATTTCAAAATGAGCTTAAAGGTATTAAGAAAATGATGCAAGATATGAAAGAAAAATTCACATCAGAATTAGAAAAACCCCAAATTGAGATGATAGAATTTAGTGAAGAGTAATATGAAAGAAAAAAATATTTTGAGAATTTAAGACTATATTAGAAAAAATACAATAACTAATTAAGAAAGTAGATGCTGCTTTAAAAGAAATATTGTAAAAAGGAGGAATTTTTTAAAACAACTAGAAATGAAAGGGCAAATATTGAATAAGCAAAAAGATCCAGTTACAGATCAAAGAAGTCCCTGAAGAAAATCAGAGTAAGGAAATTTAACAAATACTAAAAAATGTAAGTGCAGGAAACTTTCCTTGAACAAAAATTTTAAAATATTTTGAAACTACATATAAAAGAGCATATCATATGCTTTGTATAACAATATTGACTGAGAATAATAACCTATTTCAATATGTATTTTAATAAAATTCCTGTTCTTTATAGAACAAGAAAAACAACAAAAACCTTTTGGTGTTGAGAGAAGAGTAGCAAGTGAATTATAACAAAAGAAAATTAGGTTATCATTAGATTATTTGACAGCCATGCTCCATTACAGATCAAAATGTAGTACCACATTTAAGTTATTTAATTAAAAAAAATGCTCACTGCTGGTTCCTTGAGAAAATGAACAAAATAGACAAACCCTCGGCCAGACTTATTAGGAAAAAAAGAGAGTATACAAATAAACAAAATCAGAAACAAATAAACATATACAATGGATACCACAGAAAAACAAAGAAATATTAGGAATTCTATGAAAAATTATATTCCAATAAATTGGACAACCTAGAAAAAATGGACAAATGCCTAGAAAAATATAACCTTCCAAAATTGACCCAGGAAGAAACAGAAAATCTCAGCAGAATGTTTACCAGCAATTAAATTGAATTGGTAACCAAAAAACTCCCAAAAAACAAAAGACCAGTATCAGATGGCTTACCAGCTGAATTCTATGAAACATTTTAAAAAGAGCTAATACCCATCTACCTTGAAGTATTACAAAAGTTAGAAGAGGAGGGAATACTTCCAAACTCATTCTATGAGGCCAGCATCACTATAATACCAAAACCAAAGACACTATAAAAAAATAGACCAATATCCATGATGAACATGGATGCAAAGATCCTCAACAAAATATTAGCAAACCAAATTCAAAAACAAATCAGAAGCATCTTCTATCACAAACAAGTGGGATTTATTCCAGGGATGCAAGGATGGTACAATATTTCTAAAGCAATCCATGTCATACACCACATTAAAAAAAAAGAATGATTAAATACCATATCATCTCAACAGATGCCGAAAAAGCATTTGACAAAATTCAGCATCCATTCATGATAAAAACTTAACAAAATGTGTATAGAGGGTGCCACAATGTAATAAAGGCCATATATGATAAACCCATAGCTAACATCATACTTAAAAGTGAAAAGGTGAAAGTTTCTTCTCTAAGATCAGTAACAAGACAAGGATTCCCACTCCCATGCTTTTATTAAACATATTACTGGGGGTCCCAGCCATGGCAGTCACACAAGATAGATAAAAGACATCCAAATTGGTAAGGAAGAAGTTAAACTGTCACTGTTTGCAGATGACATGATATTATTCATAGAAAAACCTGGACTCCTCCAAAAAACTGTTAGAACTGGTAACTGGATTCAGCAGTTACAGGATACAAAATTAATACACAGAAATCTGTTATTTTCCTATACACTAACAATAAACTAGCAGAAAGATAAGTTAGGAAAACAATTCCATTTGCAATCGCATCAAAAAAAAAAACCTAGTAGTAAACCTAACCAAGGAGGTGAAAGACAAGGTAACTCATGAGAGAAATAAAAAAAGACATAAGTGGAAATCTATCCCCTGGTCATGGATGGAAAGAAAGAATACTGTGAAAATAGTCATCCTGACCAAAGTAATTTACAAATTCAGTGCAATCCCTGTCAAAATATCAATGGAATTTTTCAATGAACTAGAGAAAATAATCCTAAAATTCATATGGAACCACAAAAGACCCAAAATAGCCAAAGCAATCCCAAGAAAGAAGAACAAAGTTGGTATACACTCCATGACTTCAAAGTATACTACATAGCTACAGTAATCAAAACAGTATGGTACTGGCACAAGAATAAACCCATAGATAAATGGAACAGAATAGAGACCCAGATATGAACCCATATATATATATATATATATATATATATATATATATATAGTCAATTAATATATGATAAAGGAGCAATGAATGTACAATGGGGAAAGGACAGTGTCTTCAATAACCTGTGTTGGGAAAACTGGACAGCTATATGTAACAGAATGAAACTGGATTATTGTTTATCTTCATACACAAAAGCAAATTCAAAGTGGTTCAAAGACCTAAATATGGGTATGAAACCATAAAACTCTTAGAAGAAAACATAGGCAAAAGTCTGTTGAGCATAAGCATGAGCAATTTTCTTTTTCTGGCAACATCTCCCTGGGCAAAGGAAAATAAAAAATGAACAAGTGGGACTACAACAAACTAAAAAGTTTTAGCACAGCAAAGGACACCATCAACAGAACAAAAAGGCAACAACATACAGTATGGGATAACTCATATGCTTCAACACCAAAAAACAAATAATCTACTTAAAAAATTGGTTGAGGATCTGAATAGATATTTTTTCCAGAGAAGAAATATGGCCAACAGGTACATGAAAAAGTGCTCAACATCACTAATCATCAGGAAAATGCAAATCAAAACATCAACGAGATATCACCTCACACCAGTTAAAATGGCCAATATCTCAAAGGCAAGGAATTACAAGTGCTGGTGAGGATGTAGAAAGGAACTCCCTTACACTGTTGGTGGGAATGTAAATTGCTACAACCACTGTAGAAAGCAGTATGGAGGTTCTTCAGAAAGCTAAAAACAGAGATACAATAAAATCCAGTAATTCCACTTCTAGGAATTTACCCAAAGAAAACAAAATCTCTGATTAAAAAAGATATATGCACCCTATGTTTATTGCTACATTATTTACAATAGCCAAGTTATAGAGGCAACCCATTGTCCATCAATAGATGAATGGATAAAGAGGAGGTGGTACACATACACAATGGAATATTATTCGGCCATTAAACAAAAAGAAATCCTGACATTTGCAACAACATGGGTGGGCCTAGAGAGTATTATGCTAAGTGAAATAAGCCAGGCTAAGAAAAACAAATACCATATGATTTCACTTATTTGTGGAATACAAAAAAAAAAAAGAAAAATGAACAAAATAGCAGTATACTCACAGACACTGAGAAGTGACAGGTGGTTACCATGGGGACAGGGATTGGATTGGGTGGGTAGAGAACATGAGGGGATAAAGGGGCACAAAATATTCTCAATTGCAACAAAAGTTGGTCACCTGGGATGTTAGTACAGCATGGAGAATATAGCCAATGATTCTGTAACATCTTCCTGTGTTGACCAATAGTAACCGCACTAGAGGGGGTGAAGTTTTAATAATATGGCTGTTGAACCACTGCATCATATACTTGAAGCCAGCATAAGATTATATATCAACAATACTTCAGTAAAAACACAACACACAAAATGTTTGCCAAAGATTTAATAAATAATAGAAATGACTTTAAGTATAAAGGTAACACATAAACTATTGTGATAACTCTACCGTTATGATGATGTTGTTGGGATATCCAATCTGGGGACATTTCCCTGTGGGCTAGGTGAGACCTCAACCTAGGAGAGAGATATTGACTCTGAGAAATATTGCATGAGCCATTCGAGCTGGTGTAAGTAGAGCAGGTCAGTGCAGCAAAGCACATACTCAAGAAGGGAGTGCAGGCTGCTCGAGAAGTGAGCAGCACAGAGGGGTTCGGCTTGGATGCTCTTGCAGCTAGAGATGAAGCAGCAGGCGGGATGCTTATCGAACCAGGTGGTGTGGTGGTTTTTTTGAAATAGGGAGGGGATTTGGGGGAAATAGGGTGATGCCCTCTTTTTGTCCCTAGATTGACTGTCTCAGATCTGACATGACATCGAGGGGTGTGTTTTTAGTATGCTAATGAGCATATAATGAACTTTGAGGTGAAGTCAGGGTTAACTTCTCCTCCATGTTGGAACCAGTCCATTTTGACAGTCTGTTATCTCTCCCCCTTCCCTCCCCACATCCCGTGAGAACAGTTTTCAATGAATGTTTAGAATATAAATGAGCACCTAAACAAATGTAAATACCAGCCAAAGTCACCAACTTCCCCCAACTACTGTCTGGCTATCTACCTACCATGACAGTGAATGAGACCCTTCTAAAATTCCATTACAGAATTAGCTTCAGGAAACCAAAAAAAAAAAGTATCTATCTATATATATATATAGATATATAGATAGATAGATAGATAGATAGATAACATGAGGGCTTGTGTGAGCATGAAATATTATGACTTGTACAAGTAAGATTAAATTGGGATTAAAAAAGGTAAGATAGGTAGTGTGCAACTGCTTTATATTCAAACAATGAATACAAAGTTCAAGTATAAAATAGGGGGATTTGGGAACATGATAATCAGAAGAAAAATGTAATTGTTCTCAATAACTATTTTGGGGGTAATAGTATTATTACTATGTAATATGAGATAAAGTAAATGATTATCATTAAAATTATTAACTAAAAATTGTAATTTGATCATCCCCTGTGTCCTTGATAACAAAGATTCTTGTGGAATGAAAGAAATACAGATATAATCAGAAAACATTAAGCAAAAATCCTATAGTCTTGGATTTTAATTTCAAATACAGGAGTATCAGTATAGAATGATTGTATATACAACATTCAGTATAGAATTAGAGTTATCAACATTTCACCGTATGTAATTATTTAGGCCTTAACATCAATGGCTATTAACATCACACATACAAACACAACACCACATACTTTGTGTTTCCTTAATAAAAGAAAAAACACACACACACCATCACCTGTAGCCTTGACTAATGGATTGAATGTGAGTCTTATCAAAACTCTCAATATAGCTGCCAACTTGTAGAAAATACAGTGGACAAAGGTCTATGTTGAATTGTGTTATGACTATGAAATCAGCAAAACCTATATAATGTGAGAAAATCTGTAGGTTTCTTCAAACACTAAATTATAAGACAATGAGATAGAGGGAAATGTTAAAAATTAAGAGAGACTTAAAGGACATTTTTTCAAATGGACCAGCCTACATTACAATGTCTGGGGATGCACACATGTCCTAAAACGTAAGAAATACAAGGAAATATTCCTTAAAAAATCAGAGTAATGTTTACTTTGTGGAGTGGTAGAAAGTTGAAATAGAAACAAGGTACGTGGAGGAGCTCCTGAGGTAGTTGGCCAAGATGTTTACCTTAAATTGTGTGATGGTTACAAGTGCATCTGCCTTATAATATCTCATTAAGCTACACTTTAGTGTGGTTTTTTTGTATTATTAATATACAATTACATAAGCAACATTGTGGTTACTAGATTCCCGCCATTATCAAGTCCCCACCACCGACCCCATTACAGTCACTGTCCATCAATGTAGTAAGTTGCTATAGAGTCATTACTTGTCTTTTCTATGCTATACTACCTTCCCTGTGCCCCCCTCCTAAATTATGTGTGCTAATCATAATGCCCCTTATTCCTCTTATCCCTCCCTTCCCACCCAACCTCCCTGGTCCCTTTCCCTTTGGTAACTGTTAGTCCATTCTTAGTTTCTGTTTTGTTCCTTCAGTTTTTGCTTTGTTCTTATGAAGAGTGAAATCATTTGGTACTTGTCTTTTTCAGCCTTGCTTATTTTACTGAGTATAATACCCTCTAGTTCCATCTATGTTGTTGCAAATGGTAGGATTTGTTTTCTTCTTATGGCAGAATAATATTCCATTGTGTATATGTACCACCTCTTCTTTATCCATTCATCTACTGATTGACACTTAGCTTGCTTCCATTTCTTGGCTATTGTAAATAGTTCTGCAATAAACATAGGAGTGCATATGTCTTTTTCAAACTGGGCTGCTGCATTCTTAGGGTAAATTCCTAGGAGTGGAATTCCTGGGTCAAATGGTATTCCTATTTTGAATTTTTTGAGGAACCT
Source organism: Smutsia gigantea (assembly GCA_032199065.1). Taxonomy (NCBI): domain Eukaryota; kingdom Metazoa; phylum Chordata; class Mammalia; order Pholidota; family Manidae; genus Smutsia; species Smutsia gigantea. The sequence continues at coordinate 38,781 of JAVSCE010021305.1, forward strand.
CCATACTGCTTTCCATAATGGTTGAATTAATTTACATTCCCACCAGCACTTGTAGGGTGGTTCCCCTTTCTCCACATCCGTGCCAACATTTGTTGTTGTTTGTTTTTTGGATGGTGGTCATCCTAACTGGTGTGAGGTGATATCTCATTGTAGTTTTAATTTGCATTTCTTTGATGATTAGTGATGTGGGCATCTTTTCGAGTGCCTGTTGGCCATCTGAATTTCTTTTTGGGGAAGTGTCTCTTCAAGTCCTCTGCCCATTATTTAATTGGATTATTTGCTCTTTGTTTGTTGAAGTGCATGAGCTCTTTGTATATTTTGGATGTCAACCCTTTATTGGATATGTCATTTATGAATATATTCTCCCATACTGTAGGTTGCCTTTTTGTTCTACTGATGTCCTTTGCTGTACAGAAGCTTTTAAGTTTGATATAGTCCCACTTGTTCATTTTTTGCTTTTTGTTTCCCTGTGGAGATATGTTCACGAAGAAGTTGCTCATATTTATATTCAAGAGAGTTTTGCCTGTGTATTCTTTTAAGAGTTTTATGGTTTCATGACTTACATTCAGGTCTTTGATCCATTTTGAGTTTACTTTTGTGTATCGAGTTAGACAGTAATCCAGTTTCATTCTCTTATATGTAGCTGTACAGTTTTGCCAACACCAGCTGTTGAAGAGGATGTCATTTCCCCATTGTATAACCATGGCTCCTTTATCATATATTAATTGACCATATATACTTGGGTTAATATCTAGACTCTCTATTCTGTTCCACTGGTCTGTGCATCTGTTCTTGTGCTGCTACCAAATTGTCTTGATTACTGCGGCTTTTTGTAGAGCTTGAAGTTGGGAAGTGATATACCCCCTGCTTTATTCTTTCTTCTCAGGTTTGCTTTGGATATTCAGGGTCTTTTGTGCTTCCATATGAATTTTAGAACTATTTGTTCCAGTTCATTGGAGAATGCTGTCAATATTTTATAGGTATTGCATTGAGTATGTAGATTACTTTAGGCAGGATGGGCATTTTGGCAATATTAATTCTTCCTACTCAAGAGCATGGGATGAATTTCCCTTTTTTGTGTGGTTTTCTATAAATCTGTTTTACAAAGTATTTTCTGATTTTTTTCATTAATTTTTAAAAAATGTCATTATTTAAAAAAGTGATAGTTTAAAACAGAGGTAACATGTCATTTCTATGGTAGTTTTAAAAGTAAGTTCCCTAAGTCTTAGGTTGTTTTTGAAAAATAATAATTTAAAACATTCCAAACTGCAACTAAATGTGAGTATTCTTTGGGAAGCATGTCTTAAGAATTAAAAAATATAATAAAAGGAAAATAAATGTACTCAAGAGTATTAGGGAAAGATAAAAAATAACTGCAAGATTTTACTGCACTAAGTAGACAGACTTTATAAAAAAAAAATAGAGAAAATAATACAGACTCTATGAAGATAAGAATCTGGCATCCTGTAATTCCCAATACTTTATTTTTCCTCTTGTTATTACCTAAAATAATCCTTACCTTAACTAAAGCTAAGTTATAAATTATTAATTCTAAATAGTGCTTAGTTGGCTTAGCTTAGATTGTTTAGTTTAGGTAAAATTGACCCAAAAATTGTCTGTATTGGATGTATGGATAGACATACATTTGTCTTTTACGGTAGAAATTAAACTTTTCTTTTAATAAAGTATGTAATTCATGTATTTAACTGCATTTAGATTATACTAAGGAAGCTTTTAATACATGAGTGTTCCCAACATTTTTCTTTGCTAAGAAGTTTTGAATTATTTTATTTCTTTTATTTTCCTTTTTCTGACCTCAGACAGGAGTCCTAGTTTGGCAGACTGGTTATAGGATTTATAATGTAGAATTTGTAGGAGTAAAAAATGAGGGGAAGTATGCATCCTGGAGTTTGATTAGGGTTTGAAGTGAGTGGTCTCCTGTGGTATCTGAATTTGGTGGACAAAAATAGAATTTTTGGAACATAGTGCTTTATAGATTGCTTAAAATATTATAGTTAATTTGATATTACTTTTCATTTCTGTATATGACCTGAATAAAAGATTTTCATTCAGTATGCATGCAAGAGTAGAGACTTGTATCAGTAAGGTCCCATTGAGTAATAAACCGTTCCAAACCATAATGACTTAAAACTATTATTTCTCACTAGCTTTTTAGTTTACTAAGGAGTTCTGATGCAGGCCGGGTTCTGCTGATATTAACGGGGATCACTTATGTATTAGCTAATATTAGCTCTGCTTCCAAGGTTTGTGTACTTCAGCTTTCCTCCATTTATTCTCTTATCCTCCTGTGAGCTAGTCCATGGCTGAGACGGGAAACCCATAGGGTCAGTAGCACACAAGTTCTTTTGAGCCTGGGCTCAGAAATGGTACAATTTCACTTCTGCTGCATTCTATTAGGCAAAGTAAGTAACAAGTCCACTTCAGATTCAAGGAATCATGGGGGGAAAAAAAATCCCCCAAACCAAGTCTCTACCTCTTGAAGGAGGAGTTTATGAAGTCACATATCATATGGAGACAGAGAAATAATTTTAAAAGATCTGTGTATACATGGTTAGTATATATTCATATATTATCTTGTTCTATTTACTGAGAGAACCCAGAAACAGTTATACCTCCTCAGAAGCAATAAGCAAATCTAGCACCCAGATTTTAGTTCCTAAATCTCATTTCCATAGACAAAATCTGGGCTTATAGGAGAAATGACTTATTCTAGAGTGGGGACAGGGAAAATATGAGATGATTCTGTAGCATTTTGTAGTTTAAGAATGTAAGAGGGTCTTAAAAAATCCCCAGAAAGATGGTGACACATCATAGAAAAATTGAAGACAACTTCAAATAGCTTCCAATGGTCAAAATTAGAATAACATGAGCTACAAAATGAATAATGTTGTATTGGATTATAACCAAAGTATAAAATAAATATTAATGAGCCATAGTGGTTTCAATAAACGATTGAATAAATAATTAAACGGAAGAGATGGAATAAATCTTTCTTACTTCCTTACAAACTCCCATTTAAAATATGTGTTGCTTCTCTACTCCAAGAGGTGGAGCTTAATCCCTTCACCCTTAAAGGTATACTGGACCTTTTCTTGCTTATCGTAACTTCCTTCTATGACATCAAGAAATCTGGCTTCCACCATCATCTCTTCATTTACTTACTTGTCCAACCCTATTCTACACACCATGCCCTTTTAATCTCATTATGTAAGATAAGAGCCTGCCTGGTCCATGCAATATGTTGGAGGTAGGGATGGAGAATTACAGGCATATGACACATGAAATTTTTTTCTAGAAACTGTTTCCAGAAGTTTCCTTCAACTTTTCTGCTGACATCCCATTGGCCAAAAATTAGTCACAATGCCACACAAAGCTGAAAGAGAGTTTGGGAAATGTAATTTTTATCTGGGAAGCAGAATGGCAAGCTTAAAATCAAAACAATAAACTATTACTATGAATGATGGGAAATTAAAGGGGAAAAAAAGTTGGCAAATAACTAACAGTCCTATCCTACACATTCCCTGGATATTATGTTTTCCTGAATATCTTCTTCTTTATTTCTCTTCTCTCTTTTTTCTTTCTTTCTTCACTCTTTCTTTTCTCTCTCTTTCTTTCTTTGCTTTCTTTCCTTCTGTCTTTCTTTTTCATTTTTTCTTTTCTTTCTTCTTCTGCTTCTTCATTATTATTATTTTAATGAATGAAACAAGGGAAGAGGAAATGGTCAATTTTGCAATTGATTTTGGAATTATAGAAGGTCATTTAAGTAGACTGAGACAATGGACTTTTGCGTCTTTTAAATCTGTCTTTTGTTTTCCTTTATCTTTGCCAGTTGACTTTAAGGAAAATGAACAAGTGATTAATATATTTCAAGTGCAAATGGTCTAGGAATACCTGCTGTCACTAAGGAGTCTGAAGAATTTATTTCACCACATTATCTAAAATTTTCTTTAAATATGTAAATAAATGGTATTTTATTTTTATCACTGTTTCCCCTTTTTCCTAACAAGGATTGTGAGCAGTGACATTAATCTGTTGACTGTTGCTGAATCTATCAGATACGCTTCATAAATGTGCACCTGCTGTGCTGATGAAAGAATCTGGTATTTTCTGATGCTCCATTGAATACAATGGACTGACAGCTTAAAGAGGCAGAACAAAGATAGGTGGGAGGGAAGACCAAGAGTAAATGGGTTAGTAATATACCATAATGCACTCTTCATTGAAACCAGCTATTACTGCAAAGAATGTAGAAGAAACAAAGTCTTAAATAAAGGCTATCTTATGAAATGTAATAATACCGAAACTCATGCTAAAATGATATGCTCCTCAGACTGAACTGATTATAAATTCTTAAATACATGGTACCGTGGCTTTTGAAAAAATGTCTGAGTTATTTAGAAGTGATGGCTTTGAGTGTGAGCCAGCCAAGTTATGCATATTACTTATATATTTAAATGCAAAGAACTTACATCAGAAAAAAATTGGCTTATCATACTCCCCTATGTAGCATTACCTTTTTAAAGTTTCAACAAAAGGCCTATAAAACCTCTGTGTATAGCTGCATAATGGTTCCCAATTGTTCTAAGAAATAGCTCAGTCCATGGAAAACATTATAAAGAAATTTCATTCAGCCCGAAATATGTCTATTCCTTTGACATAGTCATAGCAATTCAAGCATGAGAATGAATACAAAATAGGCCTTACTAAACCTGAAATGGGATTTTTCTATGTTTTTAAATTACATGCCCCTTCTAGGAAGTGAGTAGATTTAGGGATAATTCAATTTAAGCTACTAGATACATGAACCTTCATTCAGTATGAAAATATTCCAGTAATTAGTCTTTCTTAATAGTAACTATGGAAATGTACTTTTTTCTTTTTCCATTTTAATTTCTGAATATCTTAGTACAACTATCAAACTTAGAAGCTCATATATTAAAAACAACTTAAAGTTTTACATTTAAACAGAATATAATATGTCTACAACCTATAAGTTTCTGTTTATCATATCAAATATGTTAATAAGTATGAATAGCTCTCTTCTTATAGAAAGATACCTTAGATTTTGTCAATCAGTAACAATAATAATAAAATACTATCAAAATAGAAAAATAGCTTTCCTACTCAAGTTTTGTTAGATTTTTGAGTGTCTTTGTTGGAGTGAAATTTATAGAAATATTGCAGTTGTAGGCTTCTAGTATTTTTTAATTGCAAAAATATTTCACTTTTAATATGTTTTGCTGATTCACACTATCATTAGTCACTTTGGTCCTTGTTTCATACCTGGAACCACACTACAATCTTCTCAAGATTGTTAAACTTTCCACACATTTCTGCATAATTATTATATCTCCCTTTAAGCTCTGCTTGGCCAAACTTTATATATTTAATTCTTTATCATTTATTTTCTCTTCTAAGAACTCTGGCTCATTCAAAGCTCTAAGGACTGTTCTCTAAATTTCTTTCCATTTTCTTCATCTTTTGGGACTAATATTTGCCTTTTCAGGTATAGGGATGGTAGGGGGTAGCTGATTTGTAACATTTTCCTTTTTTGTGGTGTAAATATTCCCACCAAACTACTTAACATTTCAAGCTAAGGATACACATTTGTCCTTTGAGAGCCTCTAGGAGAAAGCTGTGGCTCACCATTGAATCTACCTCTTTTCTTCTCTGTGGTCAATTGCTTCCTAACCTATTAGACTGTGCAATGATTATTCAAGAGCAGATGACCACTATTAACCAAGTTTTTTTTTCCTTTTATCCCCACAATATATTTACATGATTTTCCACACTAGAACCTGACAGCAAGTAGGAATTCTATCTCTGAGTAGATATTGTATTCTCTCAACCCAACTTCCTATTCTTTTAACAGTGTTTGCCTTTTTATAAATTTCAGCATATTAAGACAAGATTATTATTCCATTATTTTCTTTATTTCTAGTGTCTGATTCCTTGAGTCAGCACATGAAATGTTCTCTTCTTAATTACCTCTAGTTTTTCTCCCAGTGTGTTGACTGCTTTTTTAAAGCTCCTTATTGCAGGTACCTCCTCCTTTATCAACCCTATAACTGAGTGGTTCTCACATTTTAGCACATGAAAGAATCAAATGAAGATCTTTAAACAAGGTAGTGTTCTGGACCTGACTAAGATTCTTATTTACTAATTTTGCCTCCCACCCCAGGAACAACATTAATATAAGCACCAAGATGACTTTCAAATGTGTGGTTCCTTTGGAGAAATACCTCTTAAATCTTGTTCTTTTCCTTCAAGGCTCTGTCTCACATCCTTTCCTTTAGTGATATTACCCTCTTTAGTTTAAATATGCAATGGATTTAAATATCTGTATCTTGAACCTTGTCCAAATATATTCACCAAACACCCTCTTTAAAGCATTGCAGAAGTTAGAATAATATTAAGACCACTGGTTCACTGTGACAAAATCCTTGGTGTGCATCTTTCCACAAAAATAAACTTAGGCAGATCAAAGTTTTAAAAATTTCTCCCCAAAAGAAGAGAGATAATTAAATTCAAAAAAATAAAAAAACAATGTTGTTACAGTCAAACAAAAAAAAAAACAATGTAGTAATAATTAAATGGGCTGTAGCATTGCTCTGAGTAGAGAATAAATGGGCATTTGAAAAAATATTTTAATTAATTTCCAGGTCTCTGGTTGTATTGAACTGTCTTCATTGTTTGTCAGTATGTGGCATCTCACAGAAGGGGAAAAATGCTATCAAATTACAGCAGCCTTCTGTGGTTCTGCCAGGGCTGGTTTTGTGAATTAGGTAAGTGCCTTCAGTATTCTAACCTTTCACTAACTGAATGGAAAGAAATTCAGAAAACAAGAAATTCAGAGGCACAGAATTTTCTACTTGCTTAGCCTTACTAATCTAGCTCATGGTTCAGTAGCTACAGACTAACAGACTCTTCGGGAACTCAGTAAGGAAGCAAGCTACCTCACTAAATTGTCACTCATCCACGGTCTTTTTTTTTAGCCAAATTAGTGCATCTCTTCCATTAACATCTGTTGCTAACCTGGAAGGCATTGTGTTCCCCCATCACTGTCTCATTCTCACAGTCATGTCTCCCCTATACATTTAATGCTCCCCTTAACATTATATGTATAAGTCCACTAATGTTTTATGGGATCTTGTGTTTTTAGGATCAGAATATCCTCATTCATATCTTGACATTTTAATTTAAGTAATTTATTCACTTTGTAATTTATTTTGTGCCTGATATATAGTGCGGGTAAAATGAGATTCCTTTTCTAAATAACCAGATATTCTAACAGTATTAAAAAATTTTTTTTCTTTCCTCACTCATTTTGATACTTTCCCAAGTGTTAATGAAGTATACTTTTGTTTTTATTCTAGAGTAACAATTTCCTCACTGATCTATATCAATTTTTCCATCAATAAAACATTGATTTAACTATTATTATTTGATAGAATCATAATATCTCTTACCAGTATGAATTTACAATTTCACATATTGCAACCTGCTAATTTTCCAAATAAATTTTTGAATATTTTTTACAAATTACAAAACAAAAACAAAATCTGGGTAATTATATTGGAATTAGTTTAAAGCTAGAAATTATTTGATAAGGAATTCACAAATACTATAGCTCAGTCTTTCCTTGGTTTAGATATATAAGAATTTTTGTTGATTCAGTCTGATAGCACATCTTTTATAGGTAAGGGAAGAAATAATTATTATAACCAAGAGGTCTGAAGACATGGCACTAGAGCCATAGGATTGGACAGGCTGACCAGGCAAGTGAAGGAATCTTAGACCTCAGACCAGAGATGAGGGATACTGACAGTTACCCAGTAGATAGCAGGATGACAAATAATAACCTGCGTAGGCAAAAGATACAGAACCAGAACCAACCTCATGTCTCTGCCCACTCCAACTTTTGTGTCTTTTAACTCTTAAGACTTCCAGAAATTGAGAACTAGGAATTTGAGGATAAAAGGAAGGATGGAAAAAACCTAAATTGATTAAGTTTCTGAATTGATTTGGTTATATGTTTCCAATTCATAGAATGGGGGCTTGGGACAGAAATTTTATTTAACTTTTTGTCTTTCTACCAATTTCTAGTTGGGGCTCAAAAAGTTAATGTTTCTTTGGGGAAAAAAAACAGAATTATGCTTTAGCATCCAGTCTAATTCTTAACAGCATTTTGGTTTTACTAGGTTGGAACCCATCTTGGAATCAATAAATATTAAAACATTTTTCTTTTACACTGACACATAAATACTCCTGACATATATTCCCATCTTGGAATCAATAAATATTAAAACATTTTTCTTTTACACAGACACATAAATATTCCTGGCAGATCACACACTCAACTTTTGAAATGAAGTTCCAAAAAGACTTCCCCCACTCTTTTTATTAATGAAAGTTTCATGTTGGAATTAATTGTTTTTAATTGTATACTTAGAAGGTGACTTTTCCACATAGGCAAACATTTTTGAGGCTCTGAATGAACCTCAGAGCACTAATTTTAACTTAATTAATTTATGCATTTGTTCATATCAGTTTCAAGGTCCTTGCCTTATTTCAGAAATTGCACTTCCTTATCTGTAAAAACAGAAAGATTAACTCACATATATTAAATAGAGTTGCTCATGGTTGAAACTGATAACATAAGATGTGTGTAAGCATAGAATTTTAATTTGTATTGTGTTCAGCCTTTTTTTTATTAGCTATTCCTATAAGGACAGGAGGATTCTGGATAGCCAGAACATTTTTTTTCCCTTTTAGCTCTGTGCACTCCCCATCCAATACCTAAGATTCATCTACATCTAAAATATTGGAATTTATCCTTTCTTTTTAGTTCCTGGGTCAGGATCTTTATCATTTTTAAGCTGAAATGTGGAGATGCCTCATTAACTGATGCTTCAAGTGATCATCTTCTTGACCACCAAGTCCACTAAGAATCTGTAGTTGTATATGTTCCACAACCTTCCCCATTGCCAGTTTCTGTTTCTTTATTACAAATGCAGAAAGTTTGTCTCCTACTTTCAAGCTTTTTGATATGCTTTTTGCATGTCACCTAGATGATACCTAAATGCTGGAAAAAATCTCAGGAGGCTTTTCATTTCTTGTGAGTCCTCTGTAACACAGTAAGCTACCATTCCCCATTTTTGTCCTCTGTCTTGATCAGAGGAGATGTGAGGCCAAGAGAATGGAGGGATACCAGAGTAGCAAAGATCTTTCATTGCCTAGATGTTCACGTAAATCACTCTACAGCTTTGTTTCCCGTGACAAGAGGAGAACGGAGTGATAAAGGAAGTGAGAAGGGAAGAAGCTCTTAGGTTCTCTTCACTTCAAATTTTTTTCTCTCTCTCTTCTCTGCGTTTTGAATGTACTTCCCTGGAGCTCCAACAGATGTCAGGAATATGAGCCAAGCAGCTCAGTTCCATAAGGTCTGATGAGGCCCTGAATCTGTGAACCTCTTATTCCATGTCCTCACTGGATTGTTTAGGTACATACCGAAGTCAGGAGTAGATTCCTTCTCTATGTCAGGCTTAATTTTGGGGACAGAAATTCTAGGATAAATTATACCTAAAGGTAGCAGAATATTTTTTCTATCTCTCTATTTTTTCTCAAAACACTATTCCATGATTTCCTGATATTACCACATTGGTTTCAGCTCTCCTCTTATGCAATGGACCATTTCAAAACTCTTTTCTAACTGGATCCTTTACATTTTGTGAGGGAGTAGAGGGAGAATTTTGCTTAGAAATGGATTACTTTCTCAAAGAGAAGGAGTGTTCTATATACTTTATAGTCTATCCCAGGGAGCACCCTGTTACAAGTTCATTACCTAATTAAAACAGGCTTAATGGTCAGGTGCTTCCCTTACACTTCAGTTTGAGCAGTAAAAGCAAGCAGGTGGGATTTTTGAACCCAGGTTAATTAATGGAACACTGCAAGCATTGCATGCTCAATTTACTGTAATTATAGAAATTTACCTTTCTGAGAAAAGTACACACATATTTTGAAATAGCTTTCTTGAGAAAAATAGCTAACAATTGCAATTTGTTATATTTATCTTTTTTTCATTTCTCCTAAGAAAGATAAAAGCACAAGAGTGAGTGGTAAAGAACTACAAGCCCATAAAACAACTGACTAAGTTCTCTTGGAACTCAGGCACTGAAGGAAGTTCTACTAATTCAAAAGAGAGATAGGACACCCAGAGAGGTAGGTTGCCTCATGTATGCATTTCAGAAAAAACTGAGCAATCCTCAGGTCATCAAGTAAATTAGGAAGCCACCTCATCCCCTCTAGGCAGGTGGGAGTCTACTGCCGTATTCCTTTTCTGGTGGGAAGATCAGATCAAATACTCTTTTCTCTCCTTTCCAATTGTACTTTTCCTTCTTTCCCCTACCTTTCTCCTCGCCCCTGCTTCTTTCTTAATTAGAAAAAATCAATTTAAAAATCCATCTTCTAAAACATTTTATGTGGACATTAGGAAAGCAGGGATGGGGAAAGATGAAATATAGCTGGATAATTTTTAGGCACGTTGTGCAGACTTTTCTTAATAAAGGAGTTTACACATTTATGTTTCTTAAATACATTTTGTTCATGCTTTTGTGATTTTATTTTATATTTTTCTCATTGCTTCCTAGTCATTATCCTCAGTTTTTACTTTTATGATTTTTGCTAAAGTTAGCATCATTTTTTAAAGTGACAAGATTTATCCATTGTATTTTTAACTTCCTCATGTTTTTTTTAAATATTTTACAAGATATCTGAACTCATTAAGTTCAAGTATCTTGGATAAAACAAGGTATATAACAGTAAGTTCGGTGATGATGATGAAATATTTAACATGGTTTTATTTTTCCCTCACCCTCTTCCCAGCTTCCACATTAACAGTATCAGTCACAACAGTGGCAGTGACATCATCAATTCATTTTAGCTGCTTTTTTTTCCTTTTTAATTATTTTTTTAAATAAGAACAATTTTGTATGCTTAACTCCAAGTTTTACTTGTTTTTTTGCTCATCACTAGGTTAATAGAATGATATTATCTTGAACCAATGTTAATAAATATGTGGGTCTAAGAGTATGTTATTCATTGTTGCTTCAGTACTGTGTTTTCATACACAACAATAGTAGTACAACTCTTTTTGGGTTCCCAGAACTAATTCCAATGCATGTGTGTGCAGGGTGGGAAAGGCGTCGTCTCACACAAAAAACAACAAGCAATTCTCAAACACCAGCAGGGTGTCTGAGAACTCAACTCAATTCTGATGCTATCTGCCTGGCGACAGCACCAGATTCCCCAGGTTAAGGGCTCCATCCTACAAGACTGCCCTCCACCCCCCGCTCCAGACACCAGTTACAAGCTCTAGGCAGTTATCTGAGTTTCTGATCAACCTACAGACTGCTACAGACTGGAGGTTCCCATGACCTCCCCCTTAGGTTTGATTCATTTGCTAGAGCAGTTCACAGAACCCAGGAAAACACTTAGGTTTACCAGTTTAATAAAGGATACCATAAAGGATACAAGTTAACAGCTAGATGAGGTGATATATAGAACGAGGTCCCATGTAAAGAAGCTTCTATCCTTTTCAAGTCTGGGGCCTGCCTGAGTGGCACATTGAAACTTTCTGGTTCTGCAAGCAGGGGTGCTCTGTCCAACAGAGAAGCAGGGTACAAGAGAGAGATGTGCTCTTCTCTGGGAATTCTGTGAAGGCTTCGTTGCATAGTCATGATTGATGGCCATTGGCGGATCCCACCTCCAGCCCCTGCCCTTGTGTGGGGTTCAAAAGTCTCTCATTAACATGACAAGACACCCATTTCATCTTTAAGGTTCTGAAGTGTTTTCAGGAACTGTGGATGAAGACCAAATATACCTGGGAAATATATATTTGGTCATCTGAATGACCAAATATATATTTCTTATATCTCATTACATCTGAAGTCCACATCACCATAACCTTTGAGAAACTCAGTTTTTCATTAATTGTCAAACCTTTAAAATTTTTCCTGACCTAGGCAAAGCATGAATGATTTTTAAGGTGTTGAAAGTACTCTGTATCATCCTGTAGTGATAGATACATATTCTAGGTTTGTGCTAACCCATAGAATGTGCAACATTAGCAGTGAAACCGAAGGTAAACTATGAACTTTGGGTGATTACGATGTTTCAATGCAGGTTTATCCTTAATAAAAAATGTACCACTCTGTTGATTGATGGTGATGATGTGGGAGGCTATACATGTGTAGGGGCATAAGATATATGGGAAATCTGTATATTCCTCTCATTTTTGTTGTAAAAAAAATGAAGTTAAAAAAAAATTTCTCCTGACTTTTAATATAATTATTACTGTGGCAATGGGAGGAAGGGAGTTTCCCATGGAGGGCAAGTTCTCTATGAATGCTATAAGACCAAAGGAAGACAAGGAAGAGAACTTGGGGAAAGGGTAAGTCCAGGCAAGAAATTCTGGTCAAAAACTTCCATTTACCCAACAATTACCCTAAGGAGTTTCATCCTAAGAAGATAAACATGAACATGGCTAAGACTTTTTGTTAAAGGAATAATATAGTTGAACATTTTAAAAGTGATAGACTATTAGAAACTTTCTTCATGTATATTAGTTTTGTGTTTTTAAATTGATGATATAATTTTCATAAGGTCAAAAAGAATGTTTATGGATTGCATTGGTAAATATTTAATGACATGAATGAAGGATCACAATGTGTGAGAAGAAAATGCACATTTACAAAACATGAAGTCTAATTCAACCTAAATGTCTACAGTATAACTATCATGCAGCTATTTAAAAGACCTGAATGGATTTCCACGGTGAAATGGTAATGAAGAAAAATTGTTACCAAAAAATTAGATTTAACTGCATCATTCTATAAGTAAGCAACATAATGAAATAAAATATTTAAGTATTTATAAATATGTTTGTATTTGTAGCATAGCAAAAATTATGAGGCTATTAACACAGGTTACTTGTGATTCAGTAGGTCCTCTCTGACTCAGTGGCTCTCCACCATGGCTACATGATAGAACCACCGAAGGAGTGTGGCAATTCTGTCAAACCAGTGGTCCAATCCCAACAATATCACAAAAGCTACCTATCACCCATGTTTGGAGGAAGTCATTTTACCAAACTCCAGGGCTGGTGGCCCAGTAGGAGCTGGAAACCTAGCATCCCATTTAGGTAGTGATATAGCACCCTGGACCCTGGTGTCCTGGAATGCTGTCTCCATTTTCTCCCAAGCAGTTAGACTGCACAAGCCTGAGAAATCAGGCCCTCTGGAGAGCCCCTCAGGAAAAAGTTTAGGCATGGATGCGCAAAAACCAACTGCTTCCTTCTCTTGGGGGAAACTGGGAGCAGGGTGGGGATATCTTTTCTTGATCATATGGCACTGCACCAGTGCTATGAAACTGTGAGTACATCCTGAATGGTGGGTCTTGTTTTGTGTTTGTCTTGGGTGCAGGAGACTTTCTTTGTTTCTGAGTTTCTCACAAGATAATTTGTCTGTGAATTGTTGCTGAATTTGTGTATTTGTTGGGGAGAGGGTTTTCTAGGGCTTCCTAATCCACCTTCTTGCTGATGACCCTCACCTCAAGTGTGTTTTACAGTTTTTTATTCACATTTATGTTTTTAAAGATTTAGTTATGTTTTAAATTCAGCTCAAAACAAGAATAGCTATAGATTCAGTTTCTCTGCTGTATATAATTTCATTATAAGACTAAATACCAATATTTATCTGTTCTAGTGTATATAGATAGCAGTTACTATATAGTGTCTGTGTGTGTGTCTGTATGTTTTGTTTGTTTTTCTATTGCTAATGATGTTGTTATGCACATGAAGAGGAAACTTTCCAGGAAACCACATTCCTTTTTTTTTTAAAGGTATTATTGATGTACACTCTTATGAAGGTTTCACAAGAAAAACAATGTGGTTATTACATTCACCCTTATTATCAAGTCCTCCCCGCATACCCCATTGCAGTCACTGTCCATCAGTGTAGTAAGATGCCACAGAGTTCCTATTTGTCTTCTCTGAACTACACTGTCTTCCCCATGACCAGACACATACACCATGTGTATCAATCATAATCCACAATCCCCTTCTCCCTCCCTCCCCATCTGCCCTCACTCACCCCTCCCCTTTAGTAACCACTAGTCCTTCTTGGAGTCTGTGAATGTGCTGCTATTTTGTTCCGTCAGTTTTGCTTCATTGTTATACTCCATAAATGAGGGAAAACATTTGGCATTTGTCTTTCTCTAGCTGACTTATTTCACTGAGCATAATACCCTCTAGCTCCATCCATGTTGTTGCAAATCGTAGGATTTGTTTTTTCGTATGGCCGAATAGAATTCCATTGTGCATATGTACCACCTCTTCTTTATCCATTCATCTAATGATGGACACTTAGGTTGCTTCCATATCTTGGCTATTGTTAATAGTGCTGCATAGGGGTTTATATGTCTTTTTGAATCTGAGAAATTGTTTTTTGGTAAATTCCTAGGAGTAGAACTCCTGGGTAAAATGGTATTTTATTTTTAGTTTTTGGAGGAACATCCATATTGCTTTCCGCAATGGTTGAACTAGCTTACATTCCCACAAGCAGTGTAGGAGGATTCCCCTTTCTCTGCATTCTTGCCAGCATTTGTTGCTCCTAGTCTTTTCTTTCTTGGCCATCCCAACTGGTGTGAGGTGATATCTCATTATGGTTTTAATTTGCATTTCCCTGATAATTAATGATGTGGAACATCTTTTCATGTGCTTGTTGGCCATCTGAATTTCTTTGGAGAAGTGTCTGATCATATCCTCAAACTATTTTTTAATCAGATTATTTGCCTTTTGGGTGTTGAGGCATGTGAGTTCT
>JAVSCE010021306.1:0-148405 GCA_032199065.1 Smutsia gigantea
AGCTGAAAGCTTTCATCTAAGATCGGGAACAAGACAGGGATGCCCACTCTCTCCACTGTTATTCAACATAGTACTGGAGGTCCTAGCCACAGCAATCAGACAAAACAAAGACATACAAGACATCCAGATTGGTAAAGAAGAAGTCAAATTGTCACTATTTGCAGATGACATGATACTCTACATAAAAAACCCTAAAGATTCCATTCCAAAACTACTAGAACTAATATCTGATTTCAGCAAAGTTGCAGGATACAAAATTAACACACAGAAATCTGTTGCTTTCCTATACACTAATGACGAACTAACAGAAAGAGAAATCAGAAAAACAATTCCATTCACAATTGCATCAAAAAGAATAAAATACCTGGGAATAAACCTAACGAAGGAAGTGAAAGACCTGTACTCTGAAAACTACAAGACACTCCTAAGAGAAATTAAAGAGGACACTAACAAATGAAAATGCCTCCCATGCTCTTGGCTAGGAAGAATAAATATTGTCAAAATGGCTATACTACCTAAAGCAATCTACAGATTCAATGCAATCCCTATCAAACTACCAACAGCTTTCTTCAATGAACTGGAACAAATAATTCTAAAATTCATATGGAACCACAAAAGACCCCGAATAGCCAAAGCAATCCTGAGAAGGAGGAATAAAACAGGGGGAATTACACTCCCTGACTTCAAGCTCTACTACAAAGCCACAGTAATCAAGACAATTTGGTATTGGCACAAAAACAGACCCACAGACCAGTGGAACAGAATAGAAAATCCAAACATTAACCCAAACATATACAGTCAATTAATATTTGATAAAGGAGCCTTGGATATACAATGGGGAGATGACAGCCTCTTCAGCAGCTGGTGTTGGAAAAACTGGACAGCTACATGTAAGAGAATGAAACTGGACTACTGTCTAGCCCCATACACAAAGGTAAACTCAAGGTGGATCAAAGACCTGAATGTAAGTCATGAAACCATAAAACTCTTAGAAAAAAACATAGGCAAAAATCTCTTGGACATAAACATGAGCAACTTCTTCATGAACACATCTCCCCGGGCAAGGGAAACAAAAGCAAAAATGAACAAGTGGGACTATATCAAGCTGAAAAGCTTCTGTACAGCAAAGGACACCATCAGTAGAACAAAAAGACATCCTACAGTATGGGAGAATATATTCATAAAAAACGTATCTGATAAAGGGTTGACATCCAAAATATATAAAGAACTCATGCACCTTAACAAACAGAAAGCAAATAATCCAATTAAGAAATGGGCAGAGGACATGAATAGACACTTCTCCAAAGAAGAAATTCAGATGGCCAACAGGCACATGAAAAGATGCTCCACATCGCTAATCATCAGAGAAATGCAGATTAAAACCACAATGAGATATCACCTCACCAGTGAGGATGGCCAACATCCAAAACACAAACAACAACAAATGTTGGCGAGGATGTGGAGAAAAGGGAACCCTCCTACACTGCTGGTGGGACTGCAAATTAGTTCAACCATTGTGGAAAGCAGTATGGAGGTTCCTCAAAAATCTCAAAATAGAAATACCATTTGACCCAGGAATTCCACTCCTAGGAATTTACCCTAAGAATGCAGCAGCTCAATTTGAAAAGGACAGATGCACCCCTATGTTTATTGCAGCACTATTTACAATAGCCAAGAAATGGAAGCAACCTAAGTGTCCATCAGTAGATGAATGGATAAAGAAGATGTGGTACATATACACAATGGAATATTATTCAGCCATAAGAAAAAACAAATCCTACCATTTGCAACAACATGGATGGAGCTAGAGGGTATTATGCTCAGTGAAATAAGCCAAGCCGAAAAAGACAAGTATCAAATGATTTCACTCATATGTGGAGTATAAGAACAAAGAAAAAATACTGAAGGAACAAAACAGCAGCAGACTCACAGAACCCAAGAACGGACTAATAGTTACCAAAGGGAAAGGGACTGGGGAAAATGGGCGGGAAGGGAGGGATAAGAGGGAAAAAGGGGCATTACGATTAGCAGATGTAATGTTGGGGGGGCACGGGGAGGGCAGTACAACTCAGAGAAGACAAGTAGTGATTCTATAGCATCTCACTACGC
Source organism: Smutsia gigantea (assembly GCA_032199065.1). NCBI lineage: Eukaryota > Metazoa > Chordata > Mammalia > Pholidota > Manidae > Smutsia > Smutsia gigantea. Next base: position 2,110 of record JAVSCE010021306.1, read on the forward strand.
TGATGGACAGTGACTGTAATGGGGTTGTTGGGGCGGACCTGATGAAGGGGTAGTTTAATAATCGTAATATTGCACATGTAATTGTAAATTAATGATAATAAAATAAATTATATTAAAAAAAATTACAAATTACTTGAAAGGCTGAACTAGGGATTTCAGAAGCTTTAAGCATGGGTGAAAAAAATCTGATGTAATCAGTAGGTATGATATTAAAACTGTGACATTTTCATCATTAATTATGTATTTCATAGATATCAAGTGCCCACTACATGAATAACATTACATAAATTAATTAATAACATGTCCCATGCTATCATCATTTTAGGACAAAAAAAAAATAATAAATTATATTAAAAAAAAGAAATGGGCAGAGGACATGAATAGACACTTCTCCAAAGAAGAAATTCGTATGGCCAACAGGCACATGGAAACATGCTCCACATCGCTAATCATCGAGAAACTTAAATTAAAACCACAATGAGATATCACCTCACACCAGTAAGGATGACCAACATCCAAAACACAAAGAACAACAAATGTTGGCGAGGATGTGGAGAAAAGGGAACCCTCCTACACTGCTGGTGGGACTGCAAATTAGTTCAACCATTGTGGAAAACAGTATGGAGGTTCCTCAAAAAACTCAAAATAGAAATACCATTTGACCCAGGAATTCCACTCCTAGGAATTTACCCTAAGAATGCAGCAGCCCAGTTTGAAAAAGACATATGCACCCCTCTGTTTATTGCAGCACTATTTACAATAGCCAAGAAATGGAAGCAACCTAAGTGTCCATCAGTAGATGAATGGATAAAGATGTGGTACATATTCACAATGGAATATTATTCAGCCATAAGAAGAAAACAAATCCTACCATTTGCAACAACATGGATGGAGCTAGAGGGTATTATGCTCAGTGAAATAAGCCAAGCCGAAAAAGACAAGTATCAAATGGTTTCACTCATATGAGGAGCAAAAGAGCAGAGAAAAAAACTGAAAGAAAAAAACAGCAGCAGACTCACAGAACCCAAGAATGGACTAATAGTTACCAAAGGGAAAGGGACTGGGGAGGATGGGCAGGAAGGGAGGGACAAGGGGGAAAAGGGGGCATTACGATTAGCAGACGTAATGTTGGGGGGACGCGGGGAGGGCTGTACAACTCAGAGAAGACAAGTGATTCTATAGCATCTCAGTACGCTGATGGACAGTGACTGTAATGGGGTTGTTGGGGGGACCTGATGAAGTGGGTAGTTTAATAACCATAATATTGCACATGTAATTGTAGATTGATGATACCAAAATAAATTTAAAAAAAAAGCATCACCTGCCATTTTTTTGGGTACTGAGTTATGTCTCATCTGAATGGGAATTGTCCTGACCGAAAAAGCACAGCCAAATTTTCCCCGAAATGTTGCTAGTGTTCCCTGAGCCTGGTCTACGTCTCCGTTGGTAGTCCTTCATTTTCTCTTCTTTCCTTCCAGGTATCTATACCACGTTTTGACCAAAAACACCACGGTCACAGAACAGAACCGGAACCTGCTCGTGGAGACCATCCGTTCCATCACTGAGATCCTGATTTGGGGCGATCAAAATGACAGCTCTGTATTTGAGTAAGGGTTTCTAGTGTTTTTTGTTTTATCATTCTTATTCCTCTGAATGATTTTCTAAATGTATACCATGAGTCATTCCTGATGATGTCAGGATTTGGTGCCAATTTGGTCTTGCACAGATATTATCTATATCTCCATTTATCCATATAAAATGTCCTTGAAACTCTGTAGCAATACAAGCTGAAAATGGGGAAGTTATGGAAATGAGTATCTCTAGAAAAATCTGAAAATATCGCGGGTAATTTTCCAAATAGTGTCCGATTATCTCCCCAAAGGAAGGAGAAAATGTCCTGGGTGGTTAGAGTCTAAGAGAAATGAAAGGACTGGGCCCTGGGGAGACACTCAGGGCTGATATTTATTGTGTTGACCCATGGGCAGGTACAGTGCTGGGCTCTCCATGCAATAATCCATCTCCATCTCCCAATCACCCCAGGGTAGAGGCTATGTATTACCCCCAACCCTATTTATGCTCAAGGTCACACAGCCAGTAAGCAGTGAAGCAGCAGTTCATGCCCAGAGCCCATAAAGGGGTGTCTCCTCATTCTTATACTTCCTAGATGAGCCATCTTAAGCCATCCTCAGTTTCGTCATCTTTATAGGAGAGTGAAGTTCTCTGCCTAGTGCCTGTTACAGAGCAGGCACTCAAGAAATGTTAGCAAATGATAATTCAAAGAGGTGTCGCTATCGGACAGTTAAAAAGCAAAGGTTGTAAACAATGAACTACTTCCCCAATAGACCTGTCTTAGTGTCTGCATACAGAAAGATTTGGCTTAAGACAACCACCAAACACAAATTTTATTTTTATATATAGTAATCTCAATTGTAAATATTGAGGCCTCTTAAAAACCCATTTAAAACAAATAAAGGTGTTCCATTTTCAACCTGGCTTCTTATTAGATATCCTGATTTTCCGGATAGCTCTCTATTTTTCATCAGTAAGATAATCTAAGATAATGCTACTTGTGGAAAATGCAAAGTCTTTAAAATGGAAATCTGGGACACTGGCCAGGATCTTCAAAGGAAAACATGGTTAATGAAGTGAACTGTGCTTGCAAACAGGACTAAGTTTCCTGTAAGGATCCGTGGGGAATTGGTTGGTTGGTTGGTATGTATCTGTTTTTGGAAGTTCGAAAGACCCTTCAGTTGAAGATTAGAAGCTGTGTCCCCGTTTACTGGAGGAGACTACTAGTCCATCTGTCACCTTAGAAAAACTGAGCTCCTAGGGGCCTAGTGGTTCTTAAATGGCTCCCCAACAGAGTCCCGAAGATAATTTGTTTTTAATACATTTTTTTTTAGTTTGGGATAATTTTAGATTTATAGAATAGTTGGGAAGATAGTACAGAAAGTTCCCGCGCACCCTCACCCTGTTTCTCCGTTGTTAATATCGTACGTGATCAGGAAGCTAGCATTGGTGCATTACTGCTGAGTGATGCCTGGCTTGATTTGGACTTAGCCATTTTTGCATTAATGTCCTCTTTCTTTTCTCTGGTCCCAGTCCAGGCTCCCCAGTCTATGACTGTTTTTTCGTCTTCTCTTGTTTTTCGTGTGATGGTTCTGAGTGGTACTGGCCAGCTGCCTGTGGAGTGTCTCCCAGTCTGGGTTTCTCTGATGGGTTTCTCATGGTTAGCTTGGGGATTCTGCGCCAGAGTGCCACCAAGGTGAAGTGCCCTTCTCATCCTATCGTGGCAGCATTCATGACACGCATGTGATCCTCATGATGGTAACCTGATTGCTTGGATGAGGTGGTGGCTACCAGGTTTTTCCACTATAAAGTTACTCTTTTCCCCTTTCCCTACACTGTTCTTTGAAAGTGAGCCACTAAATATAACCCACCTGGGGTTGTGGGAATTAAGCTCCACTTTCTGGAAGGGGGGCAGTGCCTACAAATATTATTTGAAATTCTTATGCATGGAAGATTTGTCTCTTCTCCCCATTTATTTATTCAATCCTTTATTTACATCAGTATCGACTCAGGGATATTTATTTTATGCTTTGGATTGTCATACAATAGTACACTGTTTTATTATGTTGACCAAATTGTTCCACCTTTGGCACTGGGAGCTCTTTCAGGTTGGTTCCTGTGTCCCTTTGACATGCACCATCCTTCTGTTTTTTTCTAGCACTGCCTTACTTCTGGGTGCTGAGAGGTGCACCAGGCTCACCTTGCATTTTCCCTGCCCTGGCCTGCAATTGGCCAGTTGTCCAAGGAGCCCCCGCTTCCCTAGGGAATTTTAAAAATCCAGGCTCCTGGACTCACACTAGATGTATGGAATCTATCCCTGGGCAAGTCTAGGTACAAATATTTTAATGAGTCCCCAAGTTGGTCATTGTGCTGCAGTGAGCTTGTTGGGTGATACTCGGAAGTCACTGATTTCTACAGCCCGAAGCAGAGGAAGACAAAATAGGTCAAATGACAGAAATATTCGGGGGATCAACATGAATGGCATTTGTAGGCAGTCAGGCTTCCAGAGTCAGAGTTGGAAAAGATTTTAAGAGTCTTTTTTAGGTCATATTTATTCACTCATTTACCTTTCAGGGATTCAGAGAGCAGTTATGCAACAGTGAGCAGGTGCCAGGCCCATGGTCTTGCCACTGTGGAGCTGACAGTCGAGGGGAGAGAGACACCCAAAACTAAGTCACCCAGCAGACACACGACTGTGGGGATTTGTTCTGAGTGTCCCAAGTGGGAGGTCATCTGGTCTTAGCTTGACAGAGAACTAGAAACATCATTTGCTTCCTTTAAAGAAAGGCATTAGAGGATTCTGTTTCCATTTCAAGAATAGAAGAGCCAGTGTGTAGCACAAAAGCCAGTGTCCCCAGGATGTAGACAAATGTCCTGTCCAGAACCAGAAAGGCAAGAACAGCTGCAGGGGCTGGCTTGGGTCCCACCACCATGGCGGCACCTGCTGTTTGCTGCCGCTTCTTTTCCCTAGACGTGAAAACTACAAACTTCACATTTTGGAAACCAAACATTTAAACATGGTCAGCATTCTCTTGCCCCTTTGTAGGGCTTCCAGCTGTTGTTGTTTAACACTCAGAGGTATGAAAGCCAAGGAAAGAAGCTTAGGGAAACAAAGGCTATAAAATATTTGATGGAAAATGCTGCTTGGCAGGTTTATAAGCATAGATATATTAGATTACTGTGTGATCATGTTGTAGGTCAGATCCTTCCCGTTCTGTCAGCTATCTAGTTCACTGCTTTCCAGAATCAGCACTGTTCTCACATCCTGGGAGGAGAGCTTGGAAGGCTGCATTTGCCTCGATGGAAGGCGCATCACGGGAGCTGGAGAACATGAGGCCGAGACCATGCAGGTGGTGTGATCTGGCCGCTGGCTCTCAGATGCTTTCGTGGGTGGGGGCAGTCCGCCCCAGAGGATGATTTCCAGTTCCACGTGTAGAAGCTAACCTCTGATTCTTTCCCATTCTCTCCCCAGCTTCTTCCTGGAGAAGAACATGTTTGTCTTCTTCTTGAACATCCTGCGTCAGAAATCAGGCCGCTATGTGTGCATCCAGCTGCTGCAGACCTTAAACATCCTCTTTGAAAATATCAGCCATGAGACCTCACTTTGTAAGGACAGCCCTTGACACTTTGCCGCCACACTGCTGGGCATGGAGCTGGGCATGGTTGTCATGTTGCTTCTCCAACATCTGCGTTTAGTGTGTGTCTCAGCGTGCTTGGGTAACAAATACCCCAGTCTGCGTGGCTTCAACCACAGAACTTGATTTCTCACAGTTCTGGAGGCTGAAAGTCCAAGGTCGGAATGCTGTGAGGGTTGTTTCTGGTGAGGCCTCTCTCCCTGGTTTGCAGATGGCTGCCTTCTTGTGTCCTTGCTGGCTATTTCTTTGTGCTTGTGGAGAGGGAGTTCTTTTACAAGGACATGAGCTTCTCAGATCAGGGCCCAGCCCTATGTCCTCATTTAACCACAGTTCCCTCCTTAAAGCCTCTGTCTCCAAACAGAGTCACACTGAGGGTCCGAGTTTCAGCACAGGAATTTGGGGGACACGCAGTTCAGACCATGTTCATCCCTGTGTCGTGGGGGCCTGCGAAGAGCTAAGAGAGGGCTCTCCTCTGCCGAGTGATTCTGGGAGTGTCTGCATTTCTTCTTTGTAACTTGTTACTGAAGAGTTGGGGTTGCTGCACCATCAGCCAGCAGAATAAGCGTTGAGAGCAGTGGGTGAGGAAGGACTCGGCCAAGGAGCATGCAAGGGCATATGGGCTGTGGCACCCTATCCACCTGCTTCAGCCCCACCGCCCGATCGGCGAGGGTACGCCTGGGTTTATGCCCTGCCTCACTCAGCCCCAGCTCTTCATCTGGAGCAGCCACCCTGAGAGGCAGATGCTGTGGGTGCCCTTGTTTTATACCAAGAGAGTTTGGGTCACTGCCCACGGTGAGTGCCCCAGCAAGGCCAGAACCGAGAAGGGGCTTCAGCCCGGGTGAGTTAGCTCAGTGGTCGTCAACAGGGGTGACTGTGCTCCCGGGGCCTTCGTCACTCTCCGGAGACATTCTTGGTTGTGGTAGTGAGGGGCTGTGTTGCTGCCAGCATCTAGTGGGTAGAGCCCAGAGATGCTGCTCACATCCTACAGTGCACAGGACAGACCCCCACATCAAGGACTATCTAGCCCAAAATGTCAACAGTGCCGAGGGTGAGAAACCCTGGTTTTAGTTCCTAATCCCCTGTGCTTGACCACTAGCTTTAGTATTCCAAGATGACTGCACCAAGCCCCAGGCCCTGCCCAGAAGAAGTAGGGAGAAGGCAAGTGACTGAATGTCAGCATCAAAGGCAGCCTCCAGGTCCCCACAATGGGTTTGAGAAAAGATTCTGGTTGGCGGAAGGAGGTAGAGGATGTGGCTCTCAGGAGGGAGGAGGCAGAGTAGGAAGGAGCTGCTCAGCTGTGGCTCCCAGAAGCAGCCACTAGATGGTGCTGCTGTCCCAGGAGCCTCCTTCCCCTTCCCTTCCCCATGAATGGGAGCAAATGAATTGACTCACCCTCCCTGAGTGGTTTCCCTTGTTACCAGCTTTTGTTACCCTGGATATGAATTGTGTGCAGTTGCTGAAAACTCCGAGAGGGGAAGAGCCAGTTCAGTGGTGCAGGCCCTGGGCTCAGACACATCTAGGTCCCAGACCCACATATGCCGGTATACTATGCCCCATACTCCCTGTATGTGTCCAGGAAGTGAACCCTCCTGGCTACAGTTTCTGTGTCTATGAAATGGTTAGAGGATTAAGTGTGCCAGTTGGTGTGTAAAGTATAGTGGGGGGTCTGACAGATGCAAGAGTCTTTTAGAGTTGGTTTTATCATTAAATACAGTGTTCTCCCACATGACTGTTTGCTGTAACCCTTTCTAAGCCCAGATTGCCAGCCATGGGCTCCTGGGTTAAAGGTAGGAGTTGGGACAATAGGAAATTCTGGGACTTCTGGACCATATGGCTATACTAGGACTGAGAACGGTGCTGTACTATAAGAAAACCAGGCCAGTGTTACTGGCTATATGGGGAATTCACCAGAGTGCTTTTATAAGCTCTGCAGAAGTGACAGAAATTGCTTTTTTTTTTACAGAACTTGGATTTATGGGGGTGGAAAGAATAGATGAGTTTTGCTTTTATTTTTATTTTCTAATTATAGAAAGAAGATGTCGTTATGATAAACAACAACAAAAAAACCAAGCTCCACAAAAATACAGAAAGCAGGAGTCCTGCAGATTCTCACCCTGACAGTTCAGTGGACACATAGCATTTTGCCATTTGCTTTATTTTTGCCCAGCCGCCTAATGTTATCTTAGATTTCCATATTGTCTGCTCATGCATCCCTACCAAGTGTGATTTGAGAACCGCATCTTGCTGGGCTGTAAGTTCTTTAACCTGACCGTGGGCATTTAGGTGGTTTCCGGGTTTCCGCTATTACAAAAGTGCACCTGTTGCCTGTTGGGTTTGGTGACCTAAGTGACAGAAGGCCTGAGAGACCAAGATTACTTACAGACTTCTGGGTTTATTATAAAAGGATACCACAGAAAGTCAGCCACACAGTGAGGGGGTAGTAGAAAAATCCCAGCCGAATAATAGCGGCACCGCTTCTGACCCCCTGATAGTCCCCACCACCCACAGAGTCACTCTGGAAAAGCCCCTGCTGGAGAATGATTGGAGCGTGTGGCTTTTCCAGCTCAAGAATATAGCCAAGAGGCTCTGGGCTACACATGTGAAGCTGCCATCATAGGCATCTGTGCCTCTGGTGGCCCGGAAGCAGCTAACCAGTCACAACAGGGCTTAACCGTGGCATCTCAGCAGTCCCTTTTCCTGCCAGCCCATTTGTCCCCAGCCACAGCAGCAGAACGACAAAGGAGGGCTCTGGGTATCCGCAGCACCTGGGCTGCCTGGTGTAACCTAAGGTTCTAGGTGGGTTGGTAGTGGACTCTTCAAAGAATGAATAGGATATAGCAAAAAGCTAAAAGGGCATGGACTGCTGGGACATGCAGCAACGTGGCTACCTCAGATGTGGAACTGAGCCTAGGCGGTCAGGTGCCAGAAGAGTGCCTACTGTATGATTCCTTGTATATGAAGTCCAGGAGCAGGCAAAACAAGCCTGGTGATAGAAGCCAGACCAGGGGTTGTGTTTGGGGAAAGGGTATCGACTGGGCAGGGGTGTAGGGGAGCCTTCCGGGGAGCTGGAAATGCCACATGTCTGATCTGGGTGCTGCTTACGTGGTGTAAATATTTGCAGAAATTCATCAAGCTGGCACCTAAGGCTTGTGAGGTGTGTGTGTGTGTACATATATGTATATGCATACACACACACATTGGTACGTATACTTAAGATTCATTATATTGGTACGTTTCCACATATATCAAGCTATACATCTAAGATGTGTAAATGTCTAAGCTCATTTTCAAATACATTAAGATTCTTGGGACCCCACCCCAGACCCAATGCCTTCTCTCTTAGAAAGGGCCTTGAGATTTGCCCCAGGAATTATAATCAGGAGATTTCGAAAACGACAGACTTCCCAGCCTGCCAGCAAAGCCCGCTCTGAGAATACCCAGTGCGTTTTCTGAGTGCAGTGGCTTTCTTGGGGAGCTGGCTTCTGATGAGCACCTGGCCGGGGGCCCGTGCCATGACCCTTCTCGTGGCCTTGTGCTCCTGGGTGGCTCTGTGTTCTTTTTAGTGATTCTAGCCTTTTCAGTAATATTTTAATTGGCCTAAGTTGGTGATCTTTGGCACCACATACCTTAATCGTTTATTTTTGTTTCACCCAAGAGCAACTGTGTTCAGTCCTGGTGGCCAGAGGACTGGTCATGGGGAGTGGGAATCTCCAAATAGTAGTCACCTGAGGAACAGTGGCAGCTCCCATTGTTGAGGGCTGACCTTGTGTTCCTCACTGTCCTTAACGCTTTTTGTGCGTTATCTCCTTTAATCCTCACAGCAAGTCTGAGGAAGGTATTGTTTTTCCTGTGCTCAGACAAGGAAATTGGAGCCTGGGAAGGGTAAGTGGCCTGCCCAAGGTCACCCAGCTGAGAAGTGGAAGAGATGGTGTGGATCCAAGTTCACTTTTGAATCTACTGCCTCTGAAATAGGAGCATGACAGGAAGCCATGGGGGGGCCTCTTAACACACAAAGTGCTGGGCCCGCCCCTGAGATCAGAGCGGGTGCTCAGGGCTGGGGCCGGGATTCTACATGTGTGACAAGCTCCAGGTGATGCTATGCTGCCTGCGAGTCTGAGGACCAGATTTTGAGTAGCTCCTCTGTGAACCACTCTACCGCCTCCCTGAATCTGCCTGTAGGTACAGGTGTTGATCATAGCCTGCGTTTAACCATTTGTGGGGAGGCAGATGGGATGGAACGGAGCTCACAGACTGGAAGCCCAAAGGACAGACAGTGGGGGTGGCAGACCTGCCTTTCAGAGTGGCCAGGAAGGACTCAGTGGAGAACATGTCTGGCAAGGACCCAATGCCCAGATTTTGAACTACAGGCCCACCGGCTGCAACTGGTCTATAGACCTGTTTTTCTTGGCCAGTACAACTTTAAAAACTAGTTGATCTGGTGGCCAGCATTTCGAAGTCAGGAGATGCAGCATTAAAATCTGTTTCCAAATGCCCTTGCATGGCTGGCAGCTCTCACTGTGCATTTCTTCAGGGGCCAGGGGCTGGGAGCTTGGAGGGGGTGACTCTTCTCCATCTGGGCCCAGTGACCCCAGGCCCTCATCATCCAGTCTTCAGTAGTGGCCCCTGTTAGTGTGTGATATTAATGTAGGCTTTGACATTGGACCTGAGTTCAAATCCCGTCTTTGCTACTTAATGCTTCTGTGTCCTCTGGCAAATTAAGCAACCTCTCTGAACTTTTTTTTACTTATATGCAAAACAGGAAGAATGGGACCTATTCTGCAACATTGTGAAAATTAATTATAATATAAAGAAAGCACTCACCCTGGTGCTGGGCATGTGGTAGAGGTTCAGCATAAAGTGATGCCTTTTGTGAACTCATGTTACTATATAGGGAGGAAGAAACTCTGTATAGCCCTTTGTGGCATTCAGGGATGACAGTGTGACTTTGGTGGCAAAATGGGGCAGCTTTTGATAAAGTACAGTGCTTTTTACCTTCATCCGTGGGTAGTTTGTGAAAATGCCCACGTACCAACTCATCTGTTCCACCCCCAGCTCTATACTGAACTTTGCCAGCAATGACAAGAATGTTCAAGTTCAAGTGTTTTTTCTGTGTGGGAGGGACGGGTAACCCAGGCTGTTCTCTGGCAGTGCTCTTGAACTTTCTAGTGACTGTGCACAGTGGCTGATTTCTTTGCTGGTTAAAGGTTAAGCTGCCCCTGTTAGCCTGTTAAACAATGCTGAACCTTGACTGGTTCGAGTACATTCGCATGGTCATCTCCAGTTACCTGACTTTCTCTGCCCGTCTTGCTTTCAGCATGAACTCACCTGTCTGTTTTGCCTTGTTTTCTCTCCCTCTAGATTATTTGCTCTCCAATAACTATGTAAATTCTATCATTGTCCATAAGTTTGACTTTTCTGACGAGGAGATTATGGCATACTATATATCATTCCTGAAAACACTTTCGTTAAAACTCAACAACCACACTGTCCATTTCTTTTACAATGAGGTAAGTAACTGCCAGGGGGGTACATTTGGGTACAAAGCTAGCCAGTCAGAGCCACATCTTCAGGGGTGGCCTGGTGTCTGTTTACAAAGCACCTACTTGCTCACTGTTCCCTGATTTTCATAGCAACACTGTTTGACCTTGGCATGCTTTAATTTTTTTTTTTAATTTAACAAGCTACTTCTCTGTTTTTAATGTAAAAGTCAGTTTGTGCTACCTGAGAACATTATACTCTCGGTAAGGGTAAGTGCCTAGAAGTTAACTTGGGTTCGTGTTTCCCTGTAGGGAAAATAGGAACTCGAGTCAGACCCAGCTTTGCCATTTCCCTGCTGTGTGACCTTAGAGAAGTCCCAGTCCTCTGAGCCTCAGTTTCCTCATCTGAGAAATGGGGATGATAGTTTATACCTTAAAGAGTTTTCCAAGGATTGAATTAAATGAGATGCTATCTTCAAAGTACCTAGTAAGTACCTAGCTCCCTAAAATTGTAGCCATTGCTATTCTTTGTGAGCCAATGTCCCTGGTATTCCTTGGGAGAATTACTAGCAACTTAAATAAATAAACTGCTGTTGTTCTCACACTTAAAAGGAGCTTGAACAATAAGGTCATCTTACTTCACATACCAAAAGGGACAGATACCAGCCGTCCTAGGGCCGGTTCATCCTATGGCTCAAATACTTCATCAAGGACCCAGACTCTTCTGTCTTCTTGCTCTGCTGACCATACAGTTGGCATCTGTCCTCAGGCTCAACCCCCTCACAGTCTCAGAATGGCTGCAGCAGCTCCAAACATCATGTATGTGCCACTGCTGAAAACCCTAATGAAATCATTCCCTTCCTAACTTCCAAAAGAACTTCTCCCAGAAGCCTCCCAGTAGATTTCTACTCATGTCTGCCTGGTCAGAATTGCATCACATTTCTCTCATGGTGTGTCCAGAATTTGGGAGTGGCCTGGCAGGGCAGCTCTGGTTTGGTCTCTCACAAGGCTACAGCCTTCCAAAGGCCATCTGGATTGGAGCTGGAGGATCTGCTTCCAAGGGGGCTCATTCATTTTGCTGACCAGCCCGTGCTGGCCATTGGCAGGAGGCCTCGGTTACATAGGCTTCTCCAGGCGCTGCTTGAGTGTCCTCTGGCTTCTTCCAGAAGGAATGACCCAGGAGAATAAGGCCAGCTGTAATGCCTTTTATGGCCCAGCCTCAGGAGCCACACACCATCCCTCCCACCGTATTCTTTAGGCCACATTGGCTAGCCTGATTTGGTGTGGGAGGGGACGATGCAGTGTATAAATACAGGAGGTAAGGATCAGTGGGCCACCCACCACACAGCCATGTGCTGTTGGCATAGCACGTATCTTCTGATTGGCGGTGCACTGCACGGTCTGTATCTGAAGTCTGACCATAGTCCCAAACATATGCAAATTTGGGCAAAATCCATCCAGCTGTCCCCATGTCATATGGCAACAGCAGCCCGAACCTTGATTTTCTTTGTCTGGAGTAGTGGAAAGAGCTGGCCTCAAAGGGAAGAAATACTAGCTGTCAACCACAAAATGTGTGGCAGATTGAAAAACTGACACTGTGTGGCCCAGTACCTGGTGCATAGCAGGTGCTCATTAAACTTGTCCAGGGACTGAGTGGATGACATTTGCCTTCCCCCAGAGGCTCTCCCTGGTGGGGAAAAGCCACCTGTGAAGTTCAGACAAGGAGGGGACCAAGTCTCTCCATCCACTCAGGAGCCACTGGGCTTCTGTGCACCTGGCTTGGGAGGGCAGACTTCAGGGGTTCTGGGGCCAAAGTGAGGCTTCTGGAAGAATATTCTGCTGGTCACCAGAGGAGTGGTACAGCCTCATTTTGGGGCTCCTCTTTTATGTGGGCCAGTATGGTAACTACCACTTATTAAGTGTATACTTAATTGTAGTGCTCAAAGTGGCATTGTCCTCACTAGAAAGTTGTCACCTTGCTTTAGGTTGGCGAGTGCCTCTTCCCTGCGCCCTCAATGCCTGTGGGCACCCTCAGGTGGGACCTGAAGCCATGTGGGAAAATTGGCCAGGAGAGGGCAGCAGAGCACGCCTTCACGGCTCGAGGCCCAGCTCCTGTCTGCTTTTTTCTTAAGGCTTTACCAGCAGAGTTCTGTGGTTCCGAACTGTCTTGATCCATTCAGTGTCAGAGAGTTCTGAGACCCTCCTCCTCTGTGATAATATTTACACTTCTGGTATTTACAAATAGAGAAATATATCCTAGCCCAAAGAGATTCTGCATGTAATAAAACCTTACACTTCCAAGAAGGGACTAGTGGTTACCAAAGGGGAGGGGTGTGGGAAGGCGGGTGGGGAGGGAGGGAGAAGGAGATTGAGGGGTATTATGTTTAGTACACATGGTGTGGGGGGTCACGGGGAAAACAGTGTAGCACAGAGAAGGCAAACAGTGAATCTGTGGCATCTTACTACACTGATGGACAGTGACTGCATTGGGGTGTGGGTGTGATAATATGAGTAAAAGTAGTCACCACGTTGTCTTTTCATGTGAAACCTTCATAAGAGTGTATATCAATAATACCTTAATAAAAAAAAAAACCTTACACTTCCTTTTGTTAGTTGAAGTAGCATCTAATAATGACAACTAACATTACCACCGAGTGCCTCTGAAGGCAGGTGCTGTGGTAAGTAAGCACTGTACCTGAGATAATCTCATTTATCCTAGCAACCATGAAGGCGGTATTATTATCCCAGCTTTATAGATGAGGAAACAGAAGCTTAGAAGTACTACATCACTCAGCTAAGAAGTGGTAGAACAGATCGGGAACCCAGACCTAGCATTACCTGGACACTTTACTATCTTTTCTGAGGTCTTGCCTTCCCATCCCTTCCCATTCCCCATTGAGAATGAATCACTGGCTTAAGGTTCATGTGGGTAACTTTTTACTGAAGTCTGGCAGGATTCAGAGAGCCAAGGTTGGGGGCATGCCTGTTATATGGGGGCGTGTAACTCATTTTTGTTATTTCTTCTGTTTTAGCACACTAATGACTTTGCCCTGTACACAGAAGCCATCAAATTTTTCAATCACCCTGAAAGCATGGTCAGAGTTGCTGTACTAACCATAACTTTGAACGTCTACAAAGGTAAGTTTCCTTATGAGCTCATGCCTTGCCTGATTTCTAACTTGACATCTAGTGCTTGCCCTCATGAGTCTGTACATGCAGTTCCCCGGTGGTACCCGGGAGCTCGTTTATCATAGTTGAAGTCACACGTCTCATGAAAGGATTGTAGTAATTGGACAGTTAGCTGGCCCCTCGCAAAAAATTTGCCCCACTGCCTTCTCTCTGTGCACTCAGTTCTGCACGTTGAAGTCTTAGTGCTGATAAGCAGTAGTCATGTCCTAAGAGAGGCTCCTGTGGATTGAGTGGGGCCATGTGATAATTAAAGCAAAGTTTTTTTGTTAGATTTAACAAAGTTTTAAATGTTAGATTTAAGTTTTTGCGTTTTGGCCTCTAAAATATACTTCAACCCAGCCAGGGGGTGTGTTATCTTTACATAACACACAGAAGCATTTCGCACCACAAACAGCAGGAAGCAGTGTTGTGCTCTCAGCTGGCTGCAAAGCTGAGGAATCCCTCCTTTCTTTCAAGATCTACTTAATGCCCCAAACACTGCCTCCAGGAGAAAGCCCTTTCAGCTCCTGCCTGCACTAGCACAAAGGCTGGCTGGACACTAGTTCCCTGGCCTGGAATTGCCCTCCAAGGCAGTGACTTCCCTGCCTGCCACCAGGGTTGTTTCCTGGTAGTCCTCGCAGTGGAGTTAGGACTCCACTTTCTCAGGGACCGAGGGGCTTTGACCAGTACTCGATATGACCTCTAACTGGGAGAAGGTGGGAGCTCTCAGGCGTACTCCAGCCTAGTTCTGGAATTGCATTAAATTGAAGAGCCTTTCTAAGAACCTGGTGGGGCCCATCCACAGGTCCAAACTGAGGGGCCTGAGAGCCAGATGCAGCCCTCAAACATGTTTTAATTGGCTTAGATATTTTTCAAAAAAAGAGTTGCCAATATTTAAACATTGGGAGATCTTGGGTAACAATCTGGATTTCTGACTTGAACGTGTAGACTTGGGCTGTCATGGGCCCACAGTCCTGCAGGGCATTGGTGAGCTGGTGCTGAGAAGCAGCTGCCCCCTTGGGGGTCAAGGCCTGTGATCCCCAGTTCACATGCTGGGCCTGCCAGCTCATTCACTGAGTCACTGGCCAGCCCTGCAGGCCTCTGAGTTTTTCACCTGGTCCAGGCCCCCATTCTGCTGCCTCCTGCCTGTTCCCATCTAACCTGTACCTTGGGTTTAGATGCCCCATGCCCTCGCTCTCTGTCCCTCTAAGCACTGTCTGACCCTCTGGTTCCTGACCCTGTTAACTGTTGTCTGTTTTTTGTCTTTCCTTCAATGGTGACTCCTGTGTTCCTTACTCCAGTGTCATGTAAGTTATTAACTTCTGGTTTTCCAGTTTCCTAACTTAGCTTTACCTGTAAATACATACAGCTTGCTTGAGAATGGTGTAGTTTTCATTGTGGTCTAGCTAAACACATGGTTGATAAGTAGGCTTTCTAATGCACTGTTAATGTTTAGCCCAATTAATTAACTTTATTAATTATAAAAATATCATAAGAACTGCTTAATGAGTATAGTTTTATGAATAAGATAATAACTTTCAAGTATTTCCAGGAAAGACAGAAAAGATTCAGATTATAGTAGAGGGCTTTTTCATTGCGGTTTTTCTTTTGTTTCTTCTTTTTTTTTTAATCTTCCCAAGTTATTTTTGGTAGCTTGACGTTTTTCTCTGCTTTTGTGAATTTTCTCAGTGGATAACCAGGCCATGCTGCACTATATCAGAGATAAAACTGCTGTTCCTTACTTCTCCAATTTGGTCTGGTTCATCGGGAGCCATGTGATCGAACTTGATAACTGTGTGCAGACCGATGAGGAGTAAGTGTTTCTGACATAGACAGGGTGGTCAGTGGATTTGGGGGAATATCATCAAGGAAAAATAAACACTAGAACAAAACTTACCACCAAGGTGTAGGCAGAGAGTGGATTTCCATACTCTGAAAGGTTCCACCCACCTTTCTCCTTTTCATAACAGTGGAAAGTTGGAAACAGCTCAGATACCTCTCAGAGGGAAACAGGGTAAGTAAATTTAGTACACCCATAGATGAGGTGCGAAGCAGCTGGTAAAAATATTAAGATGATCTTTCAACTGGTGAATGGATAAACAAAATGTGGTATTTACATACAGTGGAATTATGTTTGACAATAAAAAGGAAGTTAGTACTGACACATGCTACATCATGGATGAACCCTGAAAACATTCTTGCTCAGTGAAAGAAGCCAGAGGCAAAGGACCACATATTGTATGGTTCCATTCAGATGAAACTCCTGGAATAGGCAAATCCAGAGGCAGGGAATGGATCAGTGGTTGCCAGGGGAGGAGGGCTTCTTGGGGAGGGTGGAGGGATAAAAAGTTCTAGGATTGTGATGATGGTTGAAAAACTCTGTGACTACACGAAGAACTATTAAATTTATTCTTAAAATGGGTGAATTTGTGGTATGTGAATTATATCTCAGTAAATCTGTTTAAAAAGAGGAAAAGGTTAAAATGGTGCTTTGGGTCCCACAGTGATGAGTAGAGTTCCAGAGCAGAATTTCCCAAACTCGTACTACTAGCCTTTTGAATGAGGTTGATCTCCGTTGAGGGCCATCCTGCGCACTGTAGGAGGTTCAGCGGCGCCCCTGGCCTCCGCCCACTAGATGCCGGCAGCCCCCCTTTCCCAGCTGTGACAGCCAAAAATGTGTCCTAGAAGTTGCCAAATGTCTCCTGTGAGGCAAAATCACCATCAGTTGAGACCTGCTGCCCAAGAGTGACAGGCACACCTAGATGGGGTCAGGATGGCAGAGATTCAGGGAGGAGGTCTCCTAGGGGGAAGGGGCTAGAGAGATGGAATATTAGCTCTGATGCAGGGAAAGAAGCAAGGATAGGTAGATGGCAGATCTGATGGAGCATTTGGAAAGATGAGGACCCACACGGATATGAAACATAAAGAGGCACTTAACTCTGGAGAAAACCAAGTCACACGGGGAAGGAGATGCACCCTCAGGCCTCTCTTTGGCTCTGCAGTGACTGGTCATGATGATGTCAGCACCAGTTCTCTTGCCTGTTGGTGGAGGGGTGGAGGGAACCCAGAGCTTCTGTCATAACAGGTCAGTATGTAATACCTAAGATGGCTCAGTCACAAAATAGAGGCCCTCTCAGGTTTTATAGAAATATGGAAAGAAATGTCCACAGAAACAAGTAAAAGAGTTAAAAACTGCCTTCTCTGGAGAGTGGGCAGGGGTGGGGAGGCTGGGCCCCGAGCTGCTGTATTTTATGAACAGCTTGTCATGAACCATCTTCATATATTGCTTTGACATTTTTAAAGTAAAGATTTAAAAAGTGAAGTTTATTAAACATCCTATAGAAAAATTTTCACTGCATCTTATTAAGTGGGGAAAAGGTTGCAAAATATTGTGTGTAAATGTTCTAGGTCTCAGGTGGGTGGTGCCTTCTGTGTCCTCGTTACACTACCAGGCTTTACAACATGTATTTGCTATAAATGTTTACTAGATAGCTCTTTAAAGTATAATAGGGAGTAATTATCCAAAATTATGTAAAAGAAGCAAAACTGATCCCATCTTTACTTTTTATAAAGCATATATGGGTAGATAGCCACATATGACACCTGCATTTGAGATGTGATTATAGGGAGACGGAAGCATGGAAAAAAATTATAAGGTCACAAGTCCGAAAATATAATCTCTTAATGGTGGGACTACGGGAGACTTTGATTTCTTTTTGCTTTTATTTTCTTGTTTACTTTTCTGTCTTCTAAAATGTCCATCTACTACTATGATTAATAATCATAATACAAACAAAATGCCTTACCCTAGCTAGATTGCTCTTTGTAACAGAGACCCCTTTGCGGGTGGTGAACATCTGCCTCCCAGCTGTTTTGGGGGTTCTGTCCATGAAGAGTGGGAGCCTGGCCTCCCCATGGGGCCCAGCCAGCACGCCTGTTGCCTCACTGGCAGGAGACAGAGGACTCCTGGGGTCTAGGGTGGGATGTCACATCCTTGCGTTATGCCCCACAAATGGTCGGGGCCAGTGGGACGGATGTGGCTACTGAAGCCTGCTTTTCTCTTCAGAACTCCTCTGGAGCATTTTAATTAGCGAGGGATTTATTGCTCCATTAATACTACTTATCTTGGGAGCCAGGAGATCTTGCCAAATTGACTAGTGGCTACTCTTGTGAAATGACTCACTAAGAGCTTAGCTGGGTTTTGCTTTGTTTACCCATTTTCTTTTCGGCTGTGATGGTTGGGTGATGATGGTGTTGGGGCCTTCAGAGGGTGACCCCAGAAGTCCCCTAAAATTGATTACAGTGGACCTTCCCATTGTCCCATTTTTAGTAGGGTCAGGTGTCTCTTGAGAGCCTGAATATTCTTTGTATGAAGGAAGTGCCCCCAGTGACCTAAGTCTTAGGCCAGTCATTCTAGGCCCAAGGACTCTTAGCTTTGGCTTCCAGGCTGAGGTGGTCATTGTTCCTGGCAGGCACCGGAATCGGGACAAACTGAGTGAACTGGTAGCTGAGCACCTGGACCACCTGCACTATCTCAATGACATCCTGATCATCAACTGTGAGTTCCTCAATGATGTGCTCACGGACCACCTGCTCAACAGGCTCTTTCTGCCCCTTTACGTGTACTCTCTGGAGAACCAGGACAAGGTGGGTTTGGCAGCCAGGCCCCGCTGCTCCTGTGGGCTGAAGGCCATCTTCTCAAGGGGGAAAACCAGTCCCCTTGAATAGGACTGAGCTTTGCAAAGACCAGGGCTTCGTGCCTGAGAGAGATGCATCTCCAAGCACACTGGTTTTCCTTTCCTGCTATTTCCTCAGAGAGAGGAGAATGAGGGTTGGAGAGAGAGTGAGTGTGAATGTGAGTGTGTGTATGTGTCTGTGTGTGTTTGAAGGCTGTGAAAGTGAATGCGAGAAGAATATTGACATCGGAAGGAGACAGGAAACCTCCATGAATTCAGGTTTTGGTTTCTGTGTACATTTCTCTTGGGGAGTTCTCATCCCAGGTAACTTTTTCTGATAGTTGCCAGAGCAAATTGATCTGGAGAAGCAAACTGATCCACAAAACTTACAGAGAATGGACAGGAAGGGATGGTATACTCTTAGGAGAAGATCCCAGGGCAATGACTGTCCAGGTTAGGTTCAGGTTCCCTTGAGGGGACTGTACCTGTTCAAATGCATATCCTGGGTGCCCTCTCCCTCTCAGGGATTCTGGCTCAGGGGGTCTGGAGTGAAGCAGGACTCTGCATCTTGAACCAGCATCCCATATAATTCTGAGCTGATGGTTCTCGGATTCTCCATGAGAAATGCTGCTTCAGTGAGGAGAGGCCTTTCACCCAGGCCCTCCTAGGGTTTAGTTTCTGCAGGAGGCAAGAGGCCAGATAGAGCCAGCTGGTTACTCTGTAGAGGCTTCAGGCTTTGCAGATGCATCCCAAGGGGATATGACTTTCTTTTTTGGAGATGGAACATGCACATTCTTGCTAAAAATAAGTAAATAAAAGGAAGTTATAGCCTAGATCTACAAGAGGCAGATCTACCAGAGGGCAGAGAGAAACAAGGGAATTGGAGTTTTCATACCTGGATTCAAATTCTGTCTCTTTCCTTTCCTTACTCTGCGACCATGGGCAAGGTAGTTAACCCTCCTGATCCTTACAGGGTTGGTGTGGGATGGAGCACATTGGAGCTCTGCATGAATGAGGGGCTTTTCCGAGGCCTGAGTGACCCAACCTCTCTTTGTCTCCTGTTTTGAAAGCTCTTCCTGAGAACAGGCCTCCCGGGCCCTCTCCTGCTGGCTTCAGGCTCTCTGTGCCCCAGCTGGGGAAAATTAACATTCTTGGTAATTTAAGGAGCTAGTTCTTCTCTTGGGTTCAGTTTTTAATACATGACTAATAGTGAAAGATTTCTCAGGTGGAAAAATAGTGGCCTTGCAAATGGTATTGAATGAGATTAGGTTTCGAATTTATTTTGCAGAGTGGACTTTTGACTAGCACTGGGAAAGAACACCTTGGGTTCATGGAGGAAGTCAGCCTCTCCTTCAGACAGATGACTTTGGCTTCATGTATTTTGTGCCACTCGTGTGTGACCCAGACTTCTCTCTTTCTCCCCCCACGAACCTTTACTAGGGAGGAGAGCGCCCGAAAATCAGCCTGCCAGTGTCTCTCTATCTCCTGTCGCAGGTATGTTTCATCATTTGCCTGTGTCCCCACCACATCTGGGAGTCCTTGGAGGGCTACTGCCCTCCTTAGTTTTGCAGGTGTTCCCCATCTTGAAATAAAATAATGAAAGGAGAGGGGCATTCTATTTTCCAGACACTGAGCAGAGGTGTAAATGTCTTCTTCATGGTAGTAGATAGACATTTAAAGAGAAATGAAAAATAAACCACATCTGGCACATGTGTAGTTGTTTTTCACCATGGGGACCAAGGTTTCCAGAACAACTAAGGAGTTGTAAAGACCCCAGGAATGTGGACTGCATGGGTCTTATTCACAGCATTTTGAGATAAGTCCCAAACTGCCAGACGCAGTGTGTGCATACGTGCAGCAACCTTGACTTAACAAACTTCTACTGATGAGGCTGTTTTGAAAGGCTTTTGTTGTGGTTCTAGTTCCCAGATTACCTTCTGGAAGGTATCTTGTAGCAGCCTCAGCTCCCAGATTTGTGTCTTGAGCCAATTTGTCTGCCTGCCCCCCTTAAACAAGTGTTTCCTTCTTATAATTATGTAATATTTACAAGAAGGGAAAAACTCCATGGTGACCCAGTTACATAACTTTAAAAATATTTTTATTACAAGCAGTCCAGACTTTCAGTCCATCTCATTAGACTGTCAAGTAGTCAAACGTTTGACCAGAGCCCTGCCCCCACTTCTGCAGTGGCACAGGTATTTATTTGCTCTGCTGAGAGAGAATGTCCTCTGACTTGGTCCTTGGGCCATTGCGAGTTTGAGGCGGGGCTGTCTCCTGCTCGCCTGGGAAGAGAGATGCCGACCCGACCTCTTTCCAGAGGCCATGCCGATGGGGATCCACACGTGGCCTGCTCAGTGTTCACATCTGGAGCCTTGTTCTGGGGGCTCTGTTTGCTTGGAGCTCTGCACTGTGCCGACTCCTTCTGAATGCCCCTCTTTATTGTGCAGTGTTGCTCAGCGCAAGCCCAGGCCTCTCCCAGCCTCTTTTTCCACTGCCTCATTACAAATCTGCCAGCATCTCCTGCTTGGGATTCTGGGAGTCTGGCAGGACCTGAACAGGCCAGATGCTCAGCTGTAGGAATCCCGTGGAGAACACTCTCAGGACCCTTCAGCTGTCGGAGCACTACACAGCAAGGTGTCTTCCGAGGAGCCCAGGGCCGGCCATGCCTTTTCTCTAAAAGCTCCTCATCTCCAGTTTTCTTAGTGACAGGCCAGCAGCTCCAGCACCTCATCACTTGTTTCCATGTCTCACCAAAAGCATAGCTTGTAATTTGTCTCCTCAGCTTGAATCATAGAGCCCCTCCTCCCCTGCATTTTCAATTAGCTTTATCATAATGTTGCCTAAACGAGTGAAAACCTCCAGTCAGGCATAAATCCCGTGTCCTTAATCCCTACATCAAAGCATCCTTACAAATTATTTTACAAGCACAATTACAAAACCAAGAAAATTCACCTTTACAATGTTAATTTAGCATGGCGAAGAATGCCATCCTGAAACTGAACCTTTGCTCACCATGTGAGCATGGCGCCAACAGACCAGCCTGGCTTTTCCAGTCTGGCCTGTGCATGCTTCCCCGTACTGTGCAGCAACTAGCTCTCGCTCTCGCCCACTTCTCTGCCTCCAGAGCCCAGGAGGAAATGAGCACCACGTGCGTCCATAGGCAGCGCTCGGTTGGCCCTTGTGCAGTGGGCCTTCGTAGGTCCTCACCGAGAGTTTGTGGACTGAATAAAAGAATGCAGAAATGACCGGTTATGGCCACGTTCATACAAGTGCACAATCGATCTCTGGAATGAATCAACTCAGCTCCTGGGGTTTGGTTTTGTGGCTGGATGAGCTGTGGCAGTAATCTGGCCATGACGAAGGTGAGGAAAAGCAGCTGCAGAAGCCTGAGCGTTGATGGCACCCCAGCCCCGGATATGGGTCAGCTAATCTGCTCCGCCGTGTAGCCCGTGATAGTATCTCCCATCTTCTATAAACAGACAGCATTGTTTTTTAGATAGGTACTGCTTTTGGCTATTCTGCCTGTACGTTTAAGTTGAATTGTGTTTATACACAGTATGAAGTGATAAGTAGGGAAAAGTCTCCCTTTACCCCTGTGCCCCAGGCACCCAGTCCCACTCTCTAGAGGCAGCCAGCATTTCTTTTTTGTTGTTTTTTTTTAGCTTATTTTGATATCATTAATCTACAATTAAATGAGTAATATTATGGTGATTACACTACCCCCTTCATCAGGTTCCCCCCACCCTTCTTTTTTGTTTTTTAACAGTGTTTATTTTTTTGAAAATTTTTTTGTAAGTTGAAAAGCTCCACAGGTGAAAACCAAGTCTCTTTTCTGCTTTTGCTCAGTGTCCTGGTTTCTGTCCCCAGAGGGGACAACTATAGTTACAGGGTTTTCCTGTGTCCTTCCAGAGATGTTCTCTGCCAGGGGTTTTCAGTTGGAGGTGATTTCACCCCCTGGGAACGTTTGGCAATGCCTGAACATTTTTGGTTGTCATGACTGGGGGAGGTGGTGCCACTGGCATCTAGCAGCCAGGGATGCTGCCAAATATCCTACAGTACACAGGACACCACCCCACAACAAAGAATCATGGCCCAACAATAGTGCCAAGATGTAGAAACCCTGTTCCATACACATACAAGCAAATATAAATGTGCACTGACAGCCTTTTTATATATAAATAGTAGATACTTCCCAAACTGATACACCCGGTTGCCTTTACATTTTAAAACAAAGTAGCAAGTGTGTGGGAGCCAGCTTTGCAAGGCAGTTTTGAATACCCAGATTCGTAAAGTTGTTCAGGGGCATGGGGCAAAAGGGCAAGGTAGCAGGGCCATCCCAGACAGCCCAGTGGCTTCTGATTTTGCATCCTGGCATGCCTAGGTCTGTCTCTGGCTTCTGTGGCTTTTCTTCCTCCAGTACCCCCACCTCCCAAGCCTGCCATGGAATCCTGGTGTGCTGAACCCACCACAGGGGTCAGAGTGTATTCCAGCGATGGAACCTCTGTAGAGCCAACCCTCAGCCAAGTCCTTGATTGGAATAAGACTCGTTGGCCCCTTGTTCCCGTAGAAGTGAAGTGTTGGGCTGGTGCCTTCTAGTCTTATCATAATCGAATTTGACACTGAAATGCCTGTGGAGAGGAAGGAGTGTGCTGGTTTGGCTGCTCCTTTCCCATGTTGCTCCACTCCAGCCGGATTTGGCTTCAGCCAGCCATGAGGGACAGTCTTGCTTTAATGCATTTCCTTCCGCTGAAGAGCAGCCAGCCAAGTAGGCAGCGGTCTCAATGAAGGAGGCGCCAACCTGAGAAGGAGTAAAGATAGTTCCCGGTTTCTCCTAAGTGTGACCTGCTCTTTGGATTTTGTGCTGTAGGGATTGCTGCTTAATACAGACCTTCTGTAGTCCAGCCTGGTTGTTTCAGATCGAGGAAGAAAGAGGTTGAAAGAGTTCATGCTTTAATGCAAATGCCATTTCTTCTTTCTCATCAGGTCTTCCTAATTATACATCATGCACCCCTGGTGAACTCATTAGCTGAAGTCATTCTGAATGGTGATCTGTCTGAGATGTACGCTAAGACTGAACAGGATGTTCAGAGAAGTTGTGTAAGTCATTAGCATTGAGACTGTTTCTCCACATTGATAAGAAGCCATTGCTCATTTTGTTAATGTGTGTGTTTGTCCAAAACCAGAAACCAGCATTCTGCTTGTATAGCAGTGATGATGCATAAACTGGTCCGGGATTCAGGGAACCTAATCAGAGTCTTGAAATTCATACTCAGGAAAATCTGGGGTTTGGGTATGGGTGAATTTGATTGATCATATGTTATTGAACATGGAATTATACCACTCTCGGCCTCAATTGTGTACCTGTGAGACACTGTTTTTGGGAGAGAATAAAAGAATACCTTATCTAAGGCACAGGTATCTAGAGGCAGGACAGGGGACATCTATGAATGCTACAGACCCTGTGAGAGTGTAGTAGGGAGTGGTGGAGACTGTGGCAAAGTAGAGACCACCTGCGTCCTTTGTGAGCAGCTACTTTTCTACCCTAGCCTGCATTTCTGCAAGAATATGGAGGCAGTATTGCCAGCTTTTCTCATGTTTCTGGAGAAGCTGGAAATCAGTGTTTTGATGTGAATACTCTCAAGTTTTAAATTATCACCTAACTGAAGCCTAAACAAAGCATATTTGTGGCTTGTGGATGTTTGTGCCCTTTGTGCGCTGCTAAAGGAAAACACCTGAGACCAGTGTTATGACTTATCCTGAGACTTTCCTAGCTTGGCCCTGCCTTCCCACTGCCATCCTACTCACATGTACAGAGCTCTGGGCTACCTTATTTTTGGTCCAGCTTGCTTTTCCCCAGTGCGCCCTGTGTCCTGCCTCTGTCCCTGTGCCCTTAACATACCACAGCCTGGAAGGCCCTTGCTCTTGTGATCTCTGTCAAAGATCTTTTCTGTTTAAGCAGCTGTGGCAGGCATCTGGTCTGTCATTGTATCCGCTGCAGCATGGGCTTGGCATACACATTCAAGAGGAGCACAGTGTGAGGACTTTGTCCCTGCAGCCAGGCTCTCAGGCAACAGGCACATAGGTGCAAGGGCTGGGCTTGCCCCTGGGCTGTTGACTCTGTTGCCGTGTCTGAGTGAATGGGTAGAGACTGGAATCCTGTAGCATAAAGGCCAGAATTGCATGGAGTTCAATTACAAGAGTTCCCTGCCCTTCTGGTTTTTCTGGTGTACAGTGGCCTGGCCAAGCCATTTTGTTCTCTAAGAGAGCATTAGAGCCTCTGAAAAGGTTCCCAGAAACTTCTGTCCTGGTTGGCAATGGCATTAGTTTGACTGAATTGAGTGGGGCCTTTTAATGGCCTCTGTCTGGCCTATCCTTTCTTTGATTCGTTCAACAAGTGTTTATTAAGCCCTTCCTTTGCATCAGGCATTTTGTTAGTTGTGGGGATGTACAAAATCCTAAATAGTCTCTGTCCCATTGGAGCTTTACAGTCCAATAGGAGAGACATGTTGATCAAATACACAAACAATGTATTATCTCAAGTCTTGTAAGTGCTCCAAAGGGAAGGAGTAGTGTTTGGTGAGAAGATGTAACCGAGAGGTGACAGGGGTAACAAGTATTGAGCAGGAAAAACTCCCCTAGTGGTCCAGGTCATGACAACATGTAGTCGAGAAAATGTGGAGCCGACTTGGTGTTTATGGACCAGATTTCAGAATTGTCTTGAACAGTCAGAAGATCTGGTCCCCACTGAGCACATACTCCTACAGAGAGCTTCTCAGCGGCTACCCCACTAGATGATGCATGTGCATGCCTTCAGATCTGCCTGTACCCACCCAGCCTGCTTTACTGCTGCGTGTATGTTAGTAACAAAGTGGGATGTACTGGGTCCCTTTGGAATTTCCTCTGTCGCATGACCTCCAGACCCCATGAGAACTGCCAAGGCTTTGTCACAGAATGTCTTGCTATACGACACTCACTGCTGAAGTTAGACTTGGTATTCCCACAGGTGAACCCAGACATCTTTGGGGTACTGGGGTTTACAGGGTTTTTTCTTCCATTGAAATTGATTTGCATGTAGTTATAAAAAATAATATGGAGAGATAATGTGCTCTTTCCCTAGTTTTCCCCCAGTGCGACTTCTTGCAAAAGTAGGACAGTATCACAGGCAGGAGATTGACAGTGATGTGTGGGGTTTGTGATTTGAGCAAAAGCAAATTGGGGAAAGCTACAGGTTAGGGTCCCACTTGAGTTGAACCATCTGATCAGAGGGAGCATTTAGGAGATCTGCTCTTTCTCCTGATGGCTTCTTCTTGGGATGAAGTTCCTGCCTCCACTGTGACAGACACATGACCTGAACTGAAAATGAGATTCTTTTGAGTATGGAAGGAACTGCCAGCGCAAGTGAAAGTGTCAGCTTTCCGCTTCCGGGTGTTGCCACTCACTGGGTACGAGATCGAAATTTGTTGTGTTCTCATGACTGCAGTTGAAATTCGGGAAGAGGGGAGGTGAATCTCATTTATGGCTTGTTTAACAGTAGTCCTGGTGAGATTTACCTTCCTTCCCTCTGAGCAAGCACAGTCTCCTATTGTTTCCTGCCTAACTCGGATGTGGTTTGATCAGACTTGCTTTAAGTTTCTTGGTCTTTTTTAACCTACTTTCTCCTTCCCGTAATTTGTAGATAAGTTACTGGTATTGCTTCATTTTTACCAGCAAACCTTTCACAAAACCAAACCAAAATTGAAGAGAGAGAGGCAGAGGGTACAGCAGAGTTATTTGAAAAGTCTGTAATTTAGGGTTAAATTTAAAACACATCAGCATGACTAGATAAATGTCTAATTGAAATTCATCTGTGCATTAACATCGTATGGTTTTATGGTTCCTGCTAAGGGATAATTCTTGCTCTAATTCTATTGCAGAGCAGATCCTGTTTCTTGTCAGGGGAAATAGAGTAAGAGAACACTAATCCTGAAACTGCTAACATTTCATTATTTTTGCAGAATGAACATATAGATTAGATTATGGGATATGCATCATTACCTGTGGGTATTTTTTTGATTTTTGTTTTTAAAGGGACTTTTTTCATCCTGGGTTTCTGTGGAATAGCTTCCTAAGTTTTTACATTCGTTCATCCATTCCTTCAACAGGGATGTGGTGGTGCACAGGAAACACAGGATCCCCACCCTCACTGGGCTTCCCACTGCCTACCAGGACAGGGGACCGTATCTTGAAGGCACCTGCTCACCTGTGCCATCCTGGGGCTTGCCAGAGATGCTCAGGGGGCACTCATTGCAGGAGTGAATGATGCGATGGCTGAAATGGTGGCGGGGTCACAAGGGCTCTCGTGTAAGAGCAGAAATAGCCTCAGAGCCTGAGGCTCACATGCCACCTTCTCTTTGCTCAGGGCAGGCTTTGGGGGAGGAGTGTTGGGGCTGGGGCTGCTGGTGCCGCTCCACATTCTTGTTCAAGAGGCAGTTGATGGAGTGGAACCCTGGAGCCACACTCCTGGGGTCCTCAAATCCGGTCTGCTCGTCTTACTTAGGTGTGCCCCAGGCCAAGTCAGTCCACCTCTCTGGGCTTCAGTTTCCTCAGTCAGCAATTAGGGTTTGCAGAGAGGATTGAATGCAGTGTATAAAATGCTTATTGCAAAGCCTAGCACATATCAAGGCCTAAATGTTAGATGTCATCATTATAATGATCTTAGTTTCTGAGGCTGCAAAACAACCCTGCGTCCTCTACTTGAGACCTCCCTTCTTGGGCTGATTAACGAGGAGGCACACTTAGTGCTCCCTAGGGAGACACGTTATGACCAGACACAAAGACATGGAGGGCCCAGTGTTAGCAATAGTGACGATGTCTGTGGCGGCACTAACAGTAAACGTTGCCTTTAGTGACGGTGGGCTGCGCCCTCTTTGTGCATTCTGGGCCCTCCAACTCAGCTGGCTCCAGATCCCATCTCTGCAAAGTGTAAGTACTTAACCAGCTGATGTATGTAGGTTGGCTGGCCATGAATTCAGAATGGGGCCTGAGAATTCCAGGGTAGAAAAGGCTTGTTGTCCCCAAATGAAGATGTTGAGCGTCTCTCTCACCAATGCAGCCAGTTGGGATGGTCTCCAGATGATTCTCTGGAGATCCAGAAGAGTGAGCACACACCTAAAACCATTAGCCACCAGCTCTCCGTGTGATACCTGTCCTTCCAGGGACTGGGCTTTCTGCCAGCAGAATGTTCCATCGGACGTGACATGTGGAGCCAGCAGCTTAGAAAGTAGCAGCCTGGCTTCTCTGACCTGTGTGTTTGTAGAAGCAGAGCATTAGTCATTGGCTATGGTCCCCCGTCGCTGCTGCAAGGCTGTCTTTCCAAGCCAACCTAGCATCAGACAGCAGCCAAGCCTCCCATGTACTGAAAGCATCAGGCCGAATAGCCTCCCTTGCAGCCCAGATTAGAGTTCCCCTGAGTTTTTCAGTGACCCTGACCTTACTTGTGACCCTCAGTTAATCAATGCCAGTTACGAAGCACACACATTCTTCTTCCTGAAAGTGGGAACGGGCTTCTGGGAGAGTGTTGACTGTGAACACCGAAGGAGAAAAATAGACTACTATAAATCAAGGGCCTTAACTGGCACGGTTGCAAACATTCCCACAAAAGAATTAGAACTCATTGTGTACCCTCCCTTTTCGCCTGGCCGTTGTGGTCTGTCCTGTAATTCCTCAATGGAATTACAGCTCGCAGTCTCCATTACTGCCTACAGAAGTACTGAGTGTGGCAGTGCCGGGTCACGTGGAGGCGATACGATGGAGTCAGAGAGAATCCAGGGAGAGCATGCCCCACATATCAAATAGGCGGCATCGTTCATGAGAGACCTCTTAGAAACAGCTGCCTCTCCCTTTCCCCGGTGCAGTCCGCAGTGTGGAGGCCTAAGGAGGAGCAGCCTTTAGCCAGGGTTGCAGGTGACTGGACCTGAGGCCGGCACTGCGGTCCTTGTCCAGTGGGCCAGGGAAGAGCCAGGTTTCTCAGAGTGGCCACACCCCAGAAGGGCCAATGGGGAAGAACAGTGGGCAAAGTGGGGGTGGGGAGCAGGGGTGGAGAAGCTTCTGTGAGTCAGACCCAAGCTGGCTTTTCTGTGTCTGCCCAATGGCATGATACAGAATGGGCTGGGGTGGCCCCAAGGCTGGAGACAACTGCATGGTGGGAGGTGCAGTCACACCCGCTGCTGACTGGGGGCCTTCCCTAGTCTGCATTGAGCCATTGGAGATTTCTTCCAGGTGTCTGTGAAAATCAAGGAAGTTCAGGATGGGGATAGAAAACGAGGCACCCACTGGTTCTGGTGTGTCTGCCGTGGGGCTCTGAGTTTCATCAGCAGCCTGGCCCCTTTGGGCATTTGTAGTTTTAAGCCAGAACTCCTAATTCCTTGAAGCTGGGTCAGTGTTATTTATTCATCTTCTCAACAAATAAGTATTGGGCCTGTACCAGGCACTGCTCTAAGCACTGGACACAAGACCAGGGAGCAAAACAAGGACCCTGGACCTGCAAGGACTTGAACTATAGTGGGAAGAGAGCAGAGCAGCATGTCCAGTGTGAGACATGCTCCAGAGAAGCCGCAGCAGAAGGGAGGGGGCAATGCTCCATGCTTGAGGGGGGGTGGTTCTCCATAGGCCTCACTGGGAGGGTGACATTTGAGCATGGACTTGAAGAAAGGGAGGGAGGATGTAGATAGCTGGGGAAAGAGCACTTTGGCCTGAAACAATAGCCAGTGCGAAGGCCCTGTGGCAGGAGGTGCCTGGTGTGCGGCAGGAACAGCAGGAGCAGTGTGGTGAGGCAGGGCAGAGGGGGAGATGAGGTCAGAAAGGCAATGAGGGTTCCGGCCACGTGACGCCTTTCAAGCCATTGGAGGGCTCAGGAGTCTACGATGAGAGAAATGGGAACAGCTTAACCTTTGTGTCCTGTGTTTAGCACGGTCTGGCAGTGAAAATCAGTTGTCCCGAAATATCCAATCTCCATGAGGGAACCAAGCATCATGATATCTAAAGCCAAAGGAATCCGGTCTTGCTCAGTATCAAAGCCCCAGCTGGGAAGCTTGGCTTTGCTGAAGGGTGCTTCGCCTGATGGGAGGCTGAGGGGCCGCACACAAGCAAGAAGGGGGCCACTTTGTTTCCTTCCATCTCCCAGGTGCTCCGGCGATTTAATGACAGTGGGCTGCGAGGGGAGTGGTGTGAGTTTGGCTGACTGAGGACAGTAAATGTGACAGGTGGGTATAACTCCCACCCCAGGAAATGGTGAGTGGGGTTTTTCCAGTGAGTTCTGAGGTCCTGGCTGGCCGGAGTGACCGCCCACTGACCACTTGCCGCAATGCTCAGATATTCATAGACTTACCCCAGGGGACCCTCCTGGTAGCCTCTAATCAGGCACAGGGACAGTCTTGAAAGCTTTGTGAGCAAAGAAGAAACCAAAAAAATAACATGAAAGGACTTCATCTGTGCCAACAATATTGCTGTGGGTCACACATGAACTATGGTGGGTCATTCCCTCGCAAGAGCAGCACCCATGTGTCGAGCACTTACCACATACCAGGCAGGCTGGCTCGCTCACCCTTTCTTCTCTCCCATAGCATTTCTGGAGCACCCCCCACATTTGAGGCAGGCACTGTGCTGGCCTCAGGGAATACAGGATGAGCGAGACCGACGAGGCCCCTGTCCTGACTCTGATGGGGGGAAACAGTAAACAAGCATGTCAACACAGATTGAAGAGTTGGATGTGGGAAGGAATAGAACCCAGCTTTGGGAGATAACGGTGAGGGAAGTCCTCCCCAAGAAGGTGACATTGGGCTTGAGGACTGAAGGATGAGGAGCTCGGCCTGCTGAGAGTTGGAGGATTGGGGGGGCGAGGTTTGCGATGATCATGGAGAAGGGTGAGCCAGAGGGCTCAGCGCCATGCTCTGGCAGTCTGGATCACAAGAGAGGCCAGTGTGCAAGAAACGTGCTGGGTCAGTGGAGAGGGGCCATTGCTTAATTTGTTGAAGAGGGACATGCTGTCATGTCCTGTTCAGTCTTATTTATTAGAAAATAACCCAGAGAGGGAGGTATAATGACATCCCATTCTCCGCAGGAGGCAGCCCACACCTCCAGAGCTGGAGGGTTCATTCTGTGGTCCCCAGTTGTAGGTGACTGGGGGTGTCCTGCCCCAATTCTCCATGCTGTTTCTGTGCCCTTATGTCACCACCTGCAATGACAGTCACTTCCAGTTTAGCATGAGTGCAGAGTTCTGGACCAAATGCTTTGTATGGTAACTGAGTTACCAGTATTTCATGGTTCATTACACTGTTGTAGAGAATAACATAGTAAAAATACTCCTAAAAAATACCAAACAGGTGCTTGGCATGGTGTTGTTCAGTGAGAGAGTATGCTGTTTTGCCTGAGCACTGAACTTGCCTCTTCAATCATAAATATCTTGCAACTAATTCATCCCACAGCATTCATTATCTCTTGATTGAGTGTCAGATACTGGGTGGAGGGGACAGACTAGACAGCCTGAGGCATTGAGGAGGACAGAGAAGATGACCTGGGGTAGAGAAGGGGAAGTCACCTTCTCAAGTATTTAACACAAGGACCAAGGCCCGAGGTTGGAGGTTGGGAGCTGAAGGCTGGGGAAGGCATCATTAACCAGCAGGTTGGACACTTTCGGGAGCAGTCAGCCCTGGGGCCACCCCTGAAATCACATTGCTGGCCTTCAGCTGGCCCTTACCCCAGAAGCCAGCCTTAACGTTCACCCACAGAGCCCAGGGCTCTCTCCCAGTATCCCACAGCTGGGTAGCTGGCAGAATGTCTGCAGTCAGCAAGGGGGGCCTGGTGTGTCCACACTCCTCCTGCAGGTCAGGCTAGGCTTCAGGACCCTGGGAGCTGAGCATTTGGTGAAACCCGAGCCTGTGGCATTTGTCGGATACTTTTCTCTGGGGCATATGTAGTGTGCTTTCTTTATGAGAATATCAGCCCAAAGGCATTCTGATTTTGACCCTGATGTGGGCTTTTCTACTTCTTTTGGTTAGTTTCATTGTTCTTGCTCTTCCACTGTGCCAGGTTCAGGTCCTGAGGGTGTCAGGCTCCTGTTTCTTCCCTCCCGTTTCTCCTTGAGTTATTCTCTCCCTCATTTTGGATACAGTGTGGGACAGGCAGCCATAATTTCACTCTGCAGCAGCCCGTCGCGGCCCTGCCCTGTCCCAGGCACCTGGGTTAGTGTTGAGAGCATAAAGCACCCTTCCCCTGGGGCCTTTCCGTCCAGACCTCTGGGATTGGCCACTGTAATACAGAGATTCCCAGGAGGCCAGCAGCCAGAAGGCTCTTGACAGGAGCAGCAGGAATGATCATGGATCTCTGCCCACATTTCCCAGCCAAGTTCTATCAGCTTTTCTATAGTAACTGGTATTTTGATGTTAGTAGTAAGAAAAAAAATTAGTTTTTTTTAAATATAGAAGAAAAAAGGGAAATAAAGTCCATAATTCCAATGTCCAAATGATCCTTGTTGAATTATTTAAAAGTTAATATGTGTACATGATTAGAAATTTCAAACCAAGTGGAAAGTTATAGAAATGAAAAGATGCCAGTGCACTTGTGTAGGTGTGCACATACAGCACACCTGCCTGCTTTCTTTGCCCAAAGATGAAATGCTAATATATTCTTATGCAGCTTTCCAGGAAAGCTTGCATTTATGCCCTCATGTGTAGTCCTTGACAGCCTTTCATTGAAAGCGGCTCTACTGCCTTCTTTGTTCTTGCTTTTTCATCCTGGTACTATTTCTGCATCAGTATGTCTAGGTATTAAAAAACTACAGTCTTTTGAACATCTACGTGGATTCCCACTCTGCGGACAGACCATAATTACCTAACCATTCCCATAGTGATGGATGTTTAGGTTATTTCCAGCTGTTTACTGGGTAGGTTGCATTTTAAAGGTTTGAAATTCCCCCAGTAAGCATGCCTTCCCCCTCCCCAACACTTGATCATTGAGAAAAACAAATCCCTTTGGAAAGTTTTAAAATTCATTTTCACAGTTGATTTTGTTTTTGTTTTTTATGTAGGCAAGGAAAGGAAGCTAACTGTCATATGTTGGATGCTTATTATATCTCCATGTTCTGAAGGAAGTTGGTGTCTATGCTTTTGTTTAGTTCGTAGAGGCTGTAATTACTTGCCCCGTGTTTTAGAGAAGGACTCTGAAGGTCATAAAGGCCCCCAGCTCACGTAGGGTTCAGGCAGGGTTGACACCACTCTGAGCAGCGTGGACCTCATTGTGCTCATTCACTTCCCTCAATTCCGCCACTTTTTCTGCACATTGGGGTCCATACCGAGCTCAGGGAAGAGTTTCTATAGCCACCTGTGTGAATTTCTGCTTGGAACCTCTAACTAGGTGTTTACTCAGCATTTAGCCTTGGGTTTCTGCTTCTGAAAGCTCTGATTGTATATGACATGCTCTAAAATTCACTGGGAGTAAGTGGTCATCAGAGGAGGCAGCCACTTCATCTTGGGCTCTAATTTCCCAGGTTTGGTTCCTTCAGCAGAAGATGAGGGGGCATCCAGGGCTGTGTTCAATCACACAGCATCCTAAGTGCGCTCTGATGGATGCTGTCTGTCAAGCGGTGTACCCTCGGAATGTTCCCATCTCTGGGCTCTTGGTCGTTGGTGTCTGTAATGCGCTGTCTGGGTTTCCTGGACAGTAGAATCATGTCTCAATTTAACTGTCATTTCTGTGGATGAAGAATCCAAAGTGGATAAATAAAAGTTAATGTCTGGATTTCGATGCTAATTTAGCTTTCAATTAGGTTTTTGTTGTGAGTGTTATTGAAACTAATATGTATTCCTTGAGCACATTCCACTTATTGGCAAGGAATGGTGGCCCCAGAATATAATTGGTGTTTGTTTGGGGTGAATTCAGAAGATGGATAAACCTATCAAGATAATAGAAAAGTTTACTTTAAACCTTTCTCCTTTTTTCCCCTGCGTTTTATAAATATAATAACAAACAGTAATTGTTAAGTATATATATATAAATCAATGCTAAATTTAAAGATTATGCCTGGGTTAGGATACTGTTTTGTTTCCTAGAATGTTGTCTTACTCTATCAACATCTAAGTGTTTTTTTAGTATTTTATTGTAGACACACCCTACTTTTATAATCATAAAGCATAGCAACATTTTTCCACATTTAACTTTATAGTATTTTAAAATAACTTCTTCCTTTTTTAATGGCAAAATGATGTTTGAGCACCATCCAGATGCTGGGAGGAGAAAAACCCATCAATCAGTATCCTGTCCCAAATAAATCAGTTTTCTTTTGTCTTCCTTTCTACACATCGTCCATTTGCATGTAAATACTTTCTAAAGAGTACTAAATCTGGAACTGAGTTTGAGCTGATGACGCACTCTCATCTTAGGAGGAGGCTGGGCTTTGTGACTGGGTGATCTTCTGTTCGAATTCCAACTCTGCCGCTCAGTAGCTGGGTGACATTGGGCAAGTCACACTAATAAAAATAGAGGCCCTGCTGAGCCTTTGTTTTCTCATCTGTAAAATGGGGCTGATGATAAGGACTGAGATAAAGCCCTGATTTCCACAGTACAGGACGGGAACCACTAGTGACTCTCAGGCCTTTTTCATTTTGCTTCTGACTTTTTTAGGGGAAAACTTTGTCCTTTGGGGATGAGCTTTAACTCAGCACTGATACTTGCCTGGTCCCCCCCACTAAAGAGAGCCAGCTTTTGGCTACATCCAGTACCCTTTGCTTTTTTCTTTTCTGTTATTTATTTTTATAATAGCAAGGAGCAGTGCTGTTCCACTTCCTGAGTGACACAGTTTCTTTTAAAATGAATTAACCTAGATTAGAAGCTAATAGTAGTATCAGTGTACTGTAGTTAAGACATAAATTGTGTAAATGGCATGTGGGTTTGAACCCCAGCTCTGCCACCACCTGTCTTTGTGACCTTGGGTAGGTCATTTAATGTCTCTAAGCCTCAGTTTCCACCACTGTAAAATGAGGATAACAATAGTACTATCTTACAGGGTTGTAAAGTTTACATGAGATGATACAGTCAAAGCCCCAGAACAGCATCTGGCAGATACAAAGTATTGTAGTGTTAACAGAAGTTTCCTGTGTTTCCTGTGCACATGACTGACCTTTGGAAAGCACGGAGCTGGTGCTGGTACAGTGCAGACTTTCTGACAGAGGTTGGTGGGCAATAAATGGTAGCTGGTGCTATTGTTTTGGTTATTTAATCAGGATGATGTTATAAGAGTCATAATAACAAACAAAGAGGTAGTATTTGTTGTTTTGGAAGTGAATTTCTTGGGGCAGAAACTCTTGGGCAGCCTGATAGGATCCAGTGAGAGTCCAAGGTTCAAATCTGTCTGTTGTCTTGGTTTGACTTCCCTAGGCCAAGCCCAGCGTCCGGTGCTTCATTAAACCCACTGAGACGCTGGAGCGGTCCCTGGAGATGAATAAGCACAAGGGCAAGAGGCGGGTCCAAAAGAGACCCAACTACAAAAACGTTGGGGAGGAAGAAGAGGAGGAGAAGGGGCCCTCTGAAGATGCCCAAGAAGACGCTGAGAAGGCTAAAGGTACAGAGGGTGGTTCAAAAACCATCAAGACGAGTGGGGAGAGTGAAGGTGAGTGCGCCCGTGAATACCACCCTGCCCCCTGCGCTGAGCCAGCTGTCATCTGTGTGGTGCCCCAGTGTGCAGTGGGTGCTCTGGCTGTTCCTGACGCCAGTGTACCTCATTCTGCACGGCCTGGCTATTCGGGACAAGGCCTGCTGTCATTGAATGGGTGACCTAGGGCAAGGTTCTTTACTCGCAGCCCTGTGCTCAGTTTCCCCACCTATAAAAAGAGGGTAACAAATAGTATTTCTTTGTCATCATGAGAATGAACAGTCAATACACGTGACGTGCCCAGAACAGAGCCTAGCCCATGTCTAGCCCTGCTGCTCCTGCAGTTATGACCCTGGTACCCTCGCCCTGACCATCACTGCTCTTGTCCCCAGTGACCCGGGAGCATGACTTTTGGCAGGAGTCATTATTTCCAGTGCACTGCAGGAAGAAAAGGGGCCTGTGTTTAATGAAATTATATGCTTTTAATAAGATTATGTGTTTTTGGAATCAAATAATCAAACATAATCCCCTAGGTTCTTGTGTTAAGGTTTTTTAAAAGCCCTGTCTGTTTAGTGTGAGGTACACTTGTGTTTGGTACACTTGTGTTTGGTGCACATGTGCTCAAAGAGCAGAATCATTCAGTCCTCTTTTTTGCCCTTGTTGGGAATGATTCTGGTTTATTTTCACTTCCCTCTTGTTTAGATGCTAACACCTTCTTGATTTAGAGAGGACTGTCTGCTCTAGGATTAAGCAAGCTTGAACTGTCCAGTTCTTTGTGTCATGGGCTGGGCTCACAGCCACACAGCTGGGATCCCTGGCCACAGCCCCTGTGTTCAGGTTAGAGGATGTAGTGGGGTGGGGGCTCCGTTCGCTGGACGTGAACTCCCACCACGCCTCCTGGGACAAACACGGGCTCCCTTCAGCAGGTCTGCCAGGGGGTGGGGAGCCCTTCCCTGAGCCATCCTTCTGGGTCCTGGGCTAGCAGTGCAGTGGCTGGGCTGAAGCCAGCTCTCCTAGGTCAGCAGCCTGGACTGTGTGGGTCCCTAGTCTAGGGCATCTACCACTGGAAAACAGCAGCTCGGTAAATCAGCACCTAGAAACTCATTTGTTTGCGGCAGTTGCTGCAATTATGCATCCAAAACCTGTCCCTGTCCCCACCCTGCTGGCCCTGTTCTGATTTCTTGGCCGTTTTCAGTGACTGCCACGAATGCCATGGTCACATTTTGATAAGTATAACCAAAGCGTCTCTCTGGTGCCACCCAGGCCTCTTTGTAAGGCTGAGATCTCCCAACATGTTTTTATTTCTGTTCAAAATGCACAGTCAACATTTTGGTTTAGGCATTCTTTTATGACTCAGGAAAGCTTTGCCAACAAATACCACTTTGGTGGGGAGGTGAGGGACAAACACAAGGTAAGCCATACTTGTTTGCTCATTTGCATCATTTTTATTTTATTTTTTTTAACTTGGGAGAAAGTTGTCTGCTTAAACCCTAGGTTTAGCTGTCCTGTAGCCACACTGGGGAGAAAATGGACAACTTCATCCCTTTTGTATGCTGTGTTCTTGTCGATTTTGTTTGGAAAGATGCTACCTCTTTTGTTCCAGTCCTTTTAAGGGCTGGTCTCCAACCAGGCCTGCGCCATGACTAACCATGCTGTGGACAGGGCAGCCTTGGCCTCAAACATACAATCAAATGAGTCAGCTAGGCGGTCCAGTCCTGGTGCAGGGGGGCTTCAGCGGGCGGCACGGCTGCCGTTCCAGCTCACTCTTGGAATTGAGGTATCGACTCCCTGGGCACTGAGCCTGCCTGCCCTGTGCAGGGGTCAAGGAAAGAAACATTCACCAGCCTATGAAAACCTGTTTTCTGGGCAGTTACTCAGCCAGATTGTGCGAGGCAGGGCCCAGGAATTTCCCCAGAGGCCTTGCTGGGACAGGTGATGCCGACTTCACAGTGTGGCTCTCAGCAACCCCCTCAGCATTTTGGTGCCCTCTTATTTTCTTGAACATGCATCAGTCATTCCAAACTATGATGGGCCTGTCATCCTTCCAGCTAGCTCACCATAAATACAACTTTCTCAGGCCATCCAGCAAAGAGACACCCAACTGAGCAGCAAAAGCCGCTGGATTCTAGGGCTTTGCGATCGCCCATTTGATCTCTCAGTTACTCTTATATTTGAGGTGCAGCTGGTGAGCGTTTTCTCCTTCGATTGTCTGT
The DNA here is from genome assembly GCA_032199065.1 of Smutsia gigantea. Lineage (NCBI taxonomy): Eukaryota > Metazoa > Chordata > Mammalia > Pholidota > Manidae > Smutsia > Smutsia gigantea. The sequence goes on from JAVSCE010021306.1 coordinate 39,469, forward strand.
GTTCGGGTAAAACCACCCAGCTGTTAAATCCTGTGACTTGGAAGGATGTCAGGCACATTTTCTCATTCAGTTTCAAGCCAAAGGACAGTTTGATGGGAGGTGGGGGGTACCTAGGAGATGGAGCTCCAACTTAGAGTCCTGTCCCAACATCCAGGTTTCTTGTGGTCCTTGGATGGTCTCCTCAAGCTCTGGATCTCATTTTCCCCATCCGGATAGTATGAGCATAGGAAATATAATCCATGTGATGACTTTTTTTTTTTAAGTGAGAATGCATTAGGATTCTTGTGGTTGCAAGATTTAGAAATTCAGCTCAGACTGGCTTAAGCAAAAAGGGTGATTAGTGTTCTGTTGGGCAGGGCTAGACCCAGGTGCAGAGACGACTACCATCCACACCAGTCTTGCATCCTGCTGACCTACCACTCGGCGCAGAGGGAGTTGCCCCTTCCCACTGGCTGCAGCTGAAGTTTGAGGGCCCGTGGTTGTTGGTGCTCATGGGCCTGGCTTACCCACCACTGTGAGGGATGTTTGGTGGCTGGCTAGGCCTGGGTCACAGGTCAACCCAGTGGTGACTCTCTCAGTAAACAAATGAGGTACCTTCAGAAGAAGGGGGTGTGAATGCCGGGCCAGCGGCAACAGCAGGTGCTCGCCTGGAAGTACTCCTCATCTCCCTCAGGGCCATTTCCTTCCTGCTTGTTTTGAGGTGTGGATACATGGCTATTTTCTCCTCCAAATGATTTCTCCTCTAGCCTTGTTGTAATAGGCACAGGTGACTCTTGAGTAAAGAGATGCTGGCACCAGTTCCCCCATATACCCTGCCACCCCCATTTCAGTGGTGAAATCGTAGAAAGATTTCACTTAGAAAGGTGCTATAAAGCACAAGAATAAAAAGACATGTGGTCACAAGTCACAATTTTGCCTTGACCTGATTTAAATGTAGCATTACTGCATTTTGTTCTACAAGTGCAGCACCCAGAATTCACACCTTCTCTGCATTTAAGCCCAGACAAGGAGGTTGTGTGAAATGAATGTGCAGCCATGGACCCCTCCACCCTCACCCCCAGTTTGCAAAGAAATTTGCTCTGCCTTAGGTCCTAAGGAATGGGTAATTGATTCTGGAAACCAAGGAAATCATAGGGCACCTAAGTGTGCAGAAATGGAATACTAACAGGAAAAAGAGGGGTTGCCCTAGTCCCTGTAGCTAAAGGAGTGTCCTTGAGTTGTTCATTTGTGTCTCGGCTTGCTCTTCAGTCTGAAAGGACAACCATCTCTTTTTGGGCTCAGAGCAATAACTTAATAAACACCTGATATGAGAGAATGAATCATTTGAACTTCTTGTATGAAAAATAGGGTTTAGCATTTGTTTTTTGCCAGTGGAAAAAGTAGGCATCAAGTTCACAGCCTGACCGCCAAAGCGTCTTCTTTTCTTGGAATCCCAGCAAGGGCATGGAGTAAAGGTAACAACACTGACTTTGAACCTGCCAGGTCAGCTGGGAGTTTGATGCCACAGCTTTGTTTTTTTTTTTTTTTCTCTTGCTTGAAGTCTTTACTGCAATGAAATGGAGCCCTGGCCTCCTTTCTGACTCCTTTTGTAAAGCCAGAGCAACTCCAGGCCCGGCAGAGTTTCTTGCCTGGGACGAGCCGTGGACTAGCTATCGAGAGGTTGGGGTCTGAATCCCAGACCATGAGGGGCTGCCCCCGAGCGGCTCTGTGGCCCTGGGCAAATCATTGCTTCTCCAGGGATAGAGGGGGCTTCACGATGCCCAGCCCTCAGCCTGCCAGAAATGAGAACATCAGAGCCTCAGCATTTTGTACAGGACACATGAGCACTGAATGGGGACCCTGGCCAAGATGGGACTTTGTGCTTGGGTACCCCGACGAGTTTCTGTGGTGCCTGTTACACTGTTAGTTTCCATAATGAGATGGTTGAGTGTGTGCTTCCAGGTGTGTGTGGGAGACAGAGAGAAAGAGGTGGAGGAGAGAAGGGAGGGAGGAGAATGATCACGAGCTGGCCCACTGTTGTAGAGATGTGGGAACGTCTGCGTTTTAAATGGGCTTAACTGGTAAAAGGAGAAGGATTGGAGGTCAGTTTAGACAAATCCTCTCAAAAGCAACTTCCCAGAAAAAACATTTGGAATTCAACCACATGCTATTCAGTAAAAGATAATAAAAAACAAAGGAAGAGAAACCCCAAATACTGAGCACAGACACACCCAGGTACAATTTGCCTCTTGAAATTCTTCTCCAAAGCCAGACAGTAGCATGTAGACCTTCCCTTATTTCCTAGCAAGGGTGTCTTCTTCCTCCTTCCCTTAACTTCTTTTAGGCCTTTTTAATCTCCCCTGCCCCCTTTTTACTGTCTGTCCTTGCTGTGATTGCTGGAATAGAGAACACAGAGGGCAACTGAGAAGATCCTTGAACTTGTGACATCAAAGACTACTGGGAGGTCGCATCTGCCATTTCCCTGAAAAGCACTTAATTTACCAAATACTAATCAGATTAGAATTGTGCCTCATCCCAGGCAAGTTGATGAATTGTTGCTGTTATTTAAAAAAATCAGTGCCAGAGCATTAGGGAAGCACGTGCATTTGGCCAGAATTGTCGTATGGAGAGGCAGAAGTTGCCATCCTTGGGTCCTGAGAGTCCTTAGGTCTCTCCTGTCCATTCCCATTGTTGTGCAGCCAGCTGCAGACATCCATCTCCAGAACTCTTGCCATTTCTCACACGGAAGCTCTGTGCCCGTTAGACACTAACTCCCATCCTCTCTCTCCCAGTCCTTGGCAACCACCATTGCACTTTCTGTTCTGTGAATTTGATCACTCTAGGTACCATATATAAGTGGAATCCTACGGTATTTGTCTTTTTTGTGACTGGTATATTTCATTTAGCATAATGTCCTCAACTTTCATCCATGTTATAACATGTGGCACGCTTTCCTTCCTTCTTAAGGCTGAACAAATATTCCGTTTTCACATGTGCCACATTTTGCATACCTAGCCATCCATGATGAACATTTAGTTGCTTCTACCTTTTGGTATGGCATATAGTGCTGCCATGAACATGAGTGTGGGGATTCTCTTCTGCTTTGGAGGCTTTTGTGGAAATGATAGAGGCTGAGGAGGGCCAGGGCAGGGCCTGCTGAAGCTAGAGGAGTTGTAGATTTGGATTCCTGTGCCCATCTTCACTGCCTCACAAGCATGTTCCTCAGCTCCTAGACACTTGGGACTCCAGTTGCATAATAGAGTCAGACTCCACAGGCTGGGGTGTTGGGCCTTCATGATTCTGAGCACAGCACCTGGTACAGGAACTATTAATGCACAGACACTCGTTTCCACAGCAGCTGACAGCATGTGCTGGGAGAGGGGCCCATAGCAGCTGGGCTCAGAGGCCCATCTCCTAGCCCCTCTGTGCCTCGGTTTCCCCTTCCATAAATTGAAGTGATTAGGCAGGGTCAGCACTGCCCTGCTGTGGGATATGGAGAGGGTTTTAGGTAGGTCAGAGTGGGCCTTAAAGGTGGCAGGGAGGATTCTTACTGAGTGCTTCGCTCCAGGTGAGCCTCCTGTCTGGGCTGCATCTCTCCCACTCTCCCACATGCCTTTTCGGTGCACGCAACAGGCTTCAGCACCCTTTTGCTCATTTCATCATATATCTTTTCACAGTTGCTTTCTGTTTATAGTGGTTGTAGGCTTACAGTAGTAATTAAAAACTTTTTATTTGAAAATGACTTCTAATTTATAAGAAGTTAGAAAAATAGTACAAAGAACATGTTTACCTTTTACCCAGTTCCCATTTAACATGTTTTACCCCGTTTGCTTCCTTATTTGTGTTTTCTCTGTCTGCACACACCACTTACTCACACTCTCACACACACTCTGCTTTCTGGATAAGTTACATCCATCGTGCCCCTTCCCTCCTAAATTCTTTGGCAGGCGTTTGCTAAGAATAGGGTGTGACCACAATCCACTTAATCAACTTCATAATCGTTTTCTACCATCCAAGTTCCAGTGTATTTTTGGCTTCATAACGTCCTTCACAGCACATTTCTCCCTTCAGTACAAAATCCAGTCTTAAGGCCAGGAAGTGCTCTGATCGCCAAGTCTCTTTAGCCCCCAGCCTTTCTTTCTCTTTTACAACATTGACATTCTTGAAGAATACAAAACCTCTCCCTCCTTTATTTTAGTAAGATGGTCCTCATTCTGTCTTTGGTGTTGCTCTGTGATTAGGTGGAGGTTCTGCATCCTTGGCTGGAATATGGCCCAGGCGATCTCTTGTCCTTCTTGGGGTATCTTACCCCATCTGGAGGCACATGGGCGATATTAATTTTCGTCACCTGGTTAAGGTATTGCCCAGTTTCTCCACTATATAGTTATTTTTTCTTTTGTGTGCAGTATTTAGCGATCCCACGGGGAGACACTTTGAGATATACCCTGTGCAGATATCCTGTGCCTCATTAAAATTCCCCCTTAGATTTGGCACTCATTAAACTCTTATCAGATCCAATCTTCACAAGGATGGTGGCAAAATATTGATTTTCCAACGTCAGCACTCTCTCTGTGTTTCAAAGGCAGCCCTTGGCATTCCACTATAAGCAAGATCCCTCCCTTCTCCCATTTATTTAGTTATCAATTCTTGGCATGGACTCACGGATTCCAGTTTTGTAGTGGCTCATATTTTGTTACTGTACTTAATTAATTTGATGCTCAAATTGTCCCAGATTTGGCCATTGGGAACCTTTTGAGCTGGCTGCTGTGTCCCTGTGATAAGCCCTCACCCTTTTTTTCAAGAAGTTCTTATACTTTCTCCATTACAAAGTATCCCAGTTCATCTCCTACCTATCCTGAGAGTAGGATAAAAAATCTAATGCCCATCCCAGGAATCAGCCATTTCTATGAAAAGCCCTGGTTCCTCTCAGTATGCAGTGGTATTGAGGCCGAAATCTGGGTGCTAGAGGTATTCAGTGCTACTCAGGCAGCTTTCTTTCTGGCCCTTTGAATGGACAGAGGTAGGGAATACATGTATGTATATATAAAAACTACACACTTGTGCATATCTTTGCATATATACAGACATATATATATAATGATATTAGAAATCATAAATTCATACCAGTGCCTCCAATTCTGATGGATTCCCAGAAGATTCTTTCTTGCCTTCCTCCATTCCAGATTTGTGTGTCTCTTCTTCCACAGCAAAAGCCATGGCTCCCAACAGCATTGATACATTTATTTGCTCAATCCCATAATACATCTAAAAAGGTTTCAGAATTATTTATTATTTAATAAACAAAGAGTTCGGGATTGTTCGCAAAAAAAAAATCGGTAGATATGGCATTCATTTGAAACATATACTTCAAAAAGTACACTTTTTTTCTAGTTTAGGATTCTCCTTTCTCATTTTTATTGATTCAGTTTCTTTTTTGAAATATATGGAATATTAAAAAACTTAATACTATGTGTGAAGTTGTGTTCAAAGAAGTGTGCCTTCTCCCCTGTTCCTTCCATCACACTCCCCCACCTCTGGTAGATAACCTACTTGGTTGTTTTCCAGAGTATCCTTCCTGTGTTTCTTTTTGTACAAAGAAGTGGATCTATGTATGCTTTCTTAAACACAGGGTGACACACTATATATGCTCTTTGCTCTCTTCACTCAGTGGTATCTCCAGCCATCACTCCATATCAGTTTACAGTGACCTTCCTCATTCCTTTTTATAGCTGCAGTGTGTGTGCATTCCATAGTTTTCCGATCAATCTTTATGCTTGGACATTTAGGTAGTTTCCAATATTTTGCAATTACAAGTAGTACTGCTGTGAACACCCTTGTATGTGGGCATTTTCATATTGGTCGGGGTATATCTTCCAGATAAATTCCTGCAAGTGGGATTGTGCTATTGAAAGGTCTGGTAAGTGGTTTAACATTTTCTTTAAAAATTTAAGTAAAAACAAAACAGATAGTTAAAATTAAATGATTAAGTAAATAACCGACAGTACAGGCAATACACAGACATGGCAGAAATTGTAAAGGCAGGGAAATGCCTGAAGTCTGAGCAACACTGGGCTGGCTTATTGCTGTAATCCCTTCAAAATTCAAGATAGCAACCTGGTTGGGGTGGGTCTCATGTAATAACTGAGGTTCAGATGGAGCCCATTGGGAATTCATCACCAGAGCCTGAATCCTGGCCTCAGTGACCATCAGCTGAAATCTGTGTCCACAAAAGCCCACTGATCTGCTTTTCCTGGTGGCAGTAGCAAGATGCTTTCCCCCAGGGGAGGGGAGCTAGGCTACACAGACAGGCATGGATTCATGTCAGCAGGGAGGTGTGGGACTGGGGCCCAGAGGGCTGTGCAGACGTTCTGGAGTGGTATAAAGAGGGGTTCACTTTGACCCTGAATCACCAAGAAGGGAAGGGTCCAATCCTCTTTGACATCTTTTAAAGATGGCTGTTAATCCATTTTAGAACAGTGAGAATCTGGGAGGACCCTCTCCCCAAAAACCTATTGCCCACCCCTCTCATGCCCACATCAGGAGTTAGCAGACCCTAGGTAAGAATCATTACTTTTAAGAGTTGTTGGATAAAATTGTTAGAAAGAATGAGGGAGAAACTGTCTTGGCATTGGAAGAATGTTTTACAGTTGTCTAGAGAGTTAGAATCTAAGTGGAGTGGCTCATTCCACAACTCTGCTGGCTGGATGAGGGAGGAGTGTGGCGGGAGGGGTGCAGCTGGGAGATCCAGGGTGATACAGAAACCTCGTTCCGCACGGGGGCTCTGGGGGCCTCGTCCTGCCACAGGACCTGCTGCGGGAACCTCGTCCCGCACGGAGGCTCTGGGGGCCTCGTCCTGCCGCAGGACCTGCCTGTGGGAACCTCGTCCCACACGGAGGCTCCGGGGGCCTCGTGCCGTGGGAGGCAGGGAGGGCGCGGTGCTGGCTTTTGCTGCTACTTTTCTAGCTGTATTGAGGCACTGCACTTTTGGGTTTCTGTTTCCTCATGTATAGTTTTCAGGATCAAATCAGTGGTTTTCAGGAAATTTGTATGAAACTCCAGAAGTCCAGAAAGGAGTTCTAGGGGCTTCTGTGGGGTGTGTGAGGGAACCAGCAATTAGGGGCGTTTGGCCACCACCCACCCGTGACCTGGAGTGGCTCCCTCATCTGCTTCCTGTGGCAGTGTGCCAGGAAATTGCCAAAGTTAACATTCTGCTGCTTAACAAAGTTTGATGAGTGCTAGGCTGGATTATCTTTAACCTCGTCTCTGCTCCAGAATCCTGATAGTGTCCAGGGAGATTAAAAAGCCAAAAAGAGAAAACCACCTAAGCAGGCTTACCATCCTGGCAGAGGCGCTAGGGCTTGGCCCCGTGACTTTGGAGGTCCTTGGAGCTGAGCCTGCTGCGTGAGCCAGGTTGGGAGGAATGGGAGCCTGCAGCAGCGTGGGAAGTGGGTCAGAGGTCACAGCAAAGCAAGAGGCTGGCACCCTAGCTTTGCTCGGTAGTCTCCAGATGTCTTTGATAGCACTGCCCCTCAGTAGACACAAACAAATATATAATTTAGGTATGCATTTCCCCAATACATGTACATCTGTTAAAAATTGTACATATTTGTATTACCGTGCTGTTATTGACCTCATAAAACACACAAAATAGATTTTTTAAAAATGAGAATAATTACAAATAAAAGAGGTACTGCCCAGTGCATCATCTCACATACCCACTCAGATGTCTGCCCCCATGCTGTGGAGAGGTGGGGGTCATTGGGAGGCACCTGAGGAGGTGGTTGAGGTGGAAGTTGAGGACAGGAAAGCTATGGCTCCCAGCTGGCAGTCCGTGCCACCTCCCGTTCCTGAGGGCCTGTGTGCTGCTCAGACTGCTGTGTACTCCAGGCTCTCTGACTAGACTCATAAATGTAGCTTCATCCTAAGCAGTAATATCCACTGAAAACAGGTTTCCTGTGCAGTTGGAATTTTCTTCTAATGTATGTTAAAATGAATACAAAACTATGCAAACAAAACTTTTGTCCACATACCACCTAAAAATCACATGTCAGCCCCCACCTGTGTAATGGCAGATGGCCCTGGGGTAGACTCCGATCTGTGGCCTCCAACTCCAGACCACACTGCGAGGGAAGGGGCTGGTGAGAGCAAGCCCCCCTGAGGTCCAGGGCATGTGGACATGGGGAGGGGGGTGCCCTCCTCCATACCAGAGGATAGTTGCAAGTACAGTCATGCCTCACAGAGTCCCAGAAAGGCTGTGGGGATGTGATGCCTCCCCTGAGAACACTGTGCACATGTGGATCGCAGCCTGGGTGGGGCTGTGGACCACCCCGCTATGTATTGCAGCTGCCGTGCATCATTGCTAGCCCTGCCTGCCACCAAAACCTCCCACACTGGGCTAGGGCAGTCATTCATTCATCCATTCCAGAGCTATTTATTGAGCAATTGCTGTATGCCAGGCCCTGGGCTAGATGCTGGAGTTCCTGCGGATAACAGCACAGATAAGGCAGCTAGATTATGAAGCCCACGTTCTAGTGGGGGAAGGCAGGCAGGAAACAAGCAACCAAGAAATGGGAAATAGAAAATCTAGGTAGTTATAAATGTATAAAGGGAAGTCAAGATAAGGCAGGAGGAGAGAAAATTCCAAATGACTTGTGTAGCTACTCCCCAGCTCCAGGAGATAGAATGTAACTCCCCACTCCGGAAGTGTGGGCTGTGCTTAATGACTTGCTTCCAAAGAGTGGAATGAAAGGAGGCAGCAAAGTAACCTTCCAGTGGAGAATCCTGACCAACATTCACTTGGGCAAGTGATGCGGGTCGATAGCAGCAGCCCTAAGTTGTGTAGAGGTATACCCTGGGCGTGATGGGATGAGAAAGACACCTCCCCAAGTGGCCTTCCCCCCAGAAACACACAGCCCCAGTCTAACAATCAGGAAAAAATCAGACAAATCCTTACTGAGGGATATTCAACAGAATAGCTGACCAGTTCTCCTCAAACTGTAAGGTCATCAAAAGCAAGGAAAGTTTGAGAAACTGAGAGAGCCAAGAGGAGCCTAAGGAGACAGGATGACCCAGTGCAGCATGGTATCCTGATGGATTCCTGAAGCAGAAAAAGGGCATTAGGGAATCACTAAGGAAATCCAGATGAGATGTGGAGTTCAGTTAATAATAATTCAAGGAGGTAAAGGAAAAGCAAGTGGAGAGGGTGTCTGAGAAGGACGTCTCCAAGGTCACAACACCTGAGCAGAGCCCTGAGTGATGAGGCTGAGTCATGCTGGGGCAGGGAAAACCTGGGCTGGGAGCAGCCCAGGCAGAGGAAACAGCCATGCAAAGATCCTGGGTCCGATCAGCTTGGGCCTATCAAAGAAAAGCAAGAGAGAAGCTCAGCACTCTGGAAGGACACTGGGTGGAGAGGGCCAAGTGGTGAGGTCAGAGGTAGACGACGGCCAGGCCGTGCAAGGCCCTGACACCAATGAAGACATTTGGATTTCATCCTGGGTGGAATGGGAAGACAGTGTGGAGTGTTGAACAGAAGGATGACATGAGCTGATTTCTGCTTCAGATCACATGGGTCTGTGTTGAGGACAAACTGGGGATCAATAAATGAAGCAGAAGCCAAAGGGGGAGGCCCAGGTGGGGAAGATGAAGGACGGCAGAGGCTGAGTCAGAGCCCCGGGGTGCTCCTCATTATATCTATCAAAGATGAAGGAGATTACCTCAACTCTGGGTGCCGAGAGCTAAGTATTTGAAGGTCTACACCCATGCATCAAATAACTCTGCAATAGGGGCACCTTAACAGCACAAGCATCCATCTCTAATTCAAGATGTTTTCCTTTATGGATTCATACCGTTTTCTGAAAAATTTAAATGTGCAGCATGTGTAGGTCAGTTGCTACAAGTTGCCCTTATGTGACTGGGGAAAAATAAAGCAAGGTCCCTAACCTTTCTCTGCCTTCCAGAAATTGTAAGTGGAGAGGAAAACAGAAGGCTTCAGGCATGTCAAAGCCTTTTCTAAAGTGTGAACGGTTTCAGAATATTTTTTTATTGTGAATTTGATTTATTATTTTTTTATTAAGGTCTAATTGATATACACTCTTATGAAGGTTTCACATGAAAAAACAATGTGGTTACTACATTTACCCATATTATCAAGTCCCCACCCATACCTCAATGCAGTCACTGTCCTCGGGTGTAGTAAGATGCCACAGATTCACTATTTGCCTTCTGTGTGCTACACTGATTTCCCCGTGATCCCCCACACCATGTGTACTAAACAAAATACCCCTCAATCCCCTTCTCCCACCCTCCCACCCCCGTCCCCTTTGGTAACCACTAGTTCCTTCTTGGAGTCTCTGAGTCTGCTGCTATTTTGTTCCTTCAGTTTTGCTTCATTGTTATACTCCACGAATGAGGGAAATCATTTGGCACTTGTCTTTCTCTGCCTGGCTTATTTCACTGAGCGTAATATCCTCCAGCTCCATCCATGTTGTTGCAATTGGTAGGATTTGTTTCTTTCTTATGGCTGAATAGTATTCCATTGTATATACGTACCACATCTTCTTTATCCATTCATCTACTGATGGACACTTAGATTGCTTCCATATCTTGGCTATTGTAAAAAGTGCTCCAGTGAACATAGCGGTGCATATGTCTTTTTGAATCTGAGAACTTGTATTCTTTGGGTAAATTCCAAGGAGTGGGATTCCCAGGTCAGATGGTATTTCTATTTTTAGTGTTTGGAGGAACCTCCATATTGCTTTCCACAATGGTTGAACTAGCTTACATTCCCACCAGCAGTGTAGGAGGGTTCCCCTTTCTCTGCATCCTCGCCAGCATTTGTTGTTCTTAGTCTTTTGGATGGTGGCCATCCTCACTGGTGTGAGGTGATATCTCACTGTGGTTTTAATTTGCATTTCCCTGATGATTAGTGATGTGAAGCATCTTTTCATGTGTCTGTTGCCATCTGAATTTCTTCTTTGGAGACCTGTCTCTTCATATCCTCTGCCCATTTTTTAATCGGATTATTTTGATTTTGGGGTGTTGAGGCGCGTAAGTTCTTTATATATTTTGGATGTTAACCCCTTGTCAGATATGTCATTTACAAATATATTCTCCCATACTGTAGGATGCCTTTTTGTTCTATTGATGGTGTCCTTTGCTGTACAGAAACTTTTTAGTTTGATGTAGTCCCATGAGTTCATTTTTGCTTTTGTTTACCTTGTTCAAGGAGATGCGTTCAGGAAGAAGTTGCTCATGCTTATATTCAGGAGATTTTTGTCTATGTTGTCTTCTAAGAGTTTTATGGTTTCATGACTTATATTCAGGTCCTTGATCCATTTTGAATTTACTTTTGTGTATGGGGTTAAACAATAATCCAGTTTCATTCTCTTGCATGTAGCTGTCCAGTTTTGCCAACACCAGCTGTTGAAGAGGCTGTCATTTCCCCATTGTATGTCCATTGGTCCTTTATCATATATTAATTGACCATATATGGTTGGGTTTATATCAGGGCTCTCTAGTCTGTTCCATTGGTCTCTGGGTCTATTCTTGTGCCAGTACCAAATTGTCTTGAGAACTGTGGCTTTGTAGTAGAGCTTGAAGTTGGGGAGTGTAATCCCCCCAGCTTTATTCTTCCTTCTCAGGATTGCTTTGGCTATTCGGGGTCTTTTATGGTTCCATATGAATTTTAGAACGATTTTCTCTAGTTCGTTGAAGAATGCTGTTGGTATTTTGATAGGAATTGCATTGAATCTGTAGAGTGCTTTAGGTAGGATGACCATTTTGACAATATTAATTCTTCCTATCCATGAGCACGGGATGTGTTTCCATTTATTGGTATCTTTAATTTCTCTCATGAGTGTCTTGTAGTTTTGAGAGTATAGGTCTTTCACTTCCTTAATTAGGTTTATTCCTAGGTATTTTATTCTTTTTGATGCAACTGTGAATGGAATTGTTTTCCTGATTTCTCTCTCTGCTAGTTCATTGTTAGAATGCCACAGATTTCTACATATTAATTTTGTATCCTGCAACTTTGCTAAATTCAGATATTAGATCTAGTGGTTTTGGAGTGGATTCGTTAGGGTTTTTTATGTACAATATGTCATCTGCAAACAGGGACAGTTTGACTTCTTCTTTGCCAATCTGGATGCCTTTTATTTCTTTGTGTTGTCTGATTGCCATGGCTAGGACCTCCAGTACTATGTTGAATAGAAGTGGGGAGAGTGGGCATCCTTGTCTTGTTCCTGATCTTAAAGGAAAAGCTTTCAGCTTCTCGCTGTTAAGTATAATGTTGACTGTGGATTTGTCATATATGGCCTTTATTATGTTGAGGTACTTGCCCTCTATACCCATTTGGTTTAGAGTTTTTATCATGAATGCGTGTTGAATTTTGTCAAATGCTTTTTCAGCATCTATGGAAATGATGATGTGTTTTTTGTCCTTTTTGTTGATGTGGTGGATGATGTTGATGGATTTTTGAATGTTGTACCATCCTTGCATCCCTGGAATGAATCCTACTTGATCATGATGGATGATCTTTTTGATGTATTTTTGAATTTGGTTTGCTAATATTTTGTTGAGTATTTTTGCATCTATGTTTATCATGGATATTGGTCTGTAATTTTCTTTTTTTGTGGTGTCTTTGCTTGGTTTTGGTATTAAAGTGATGCTGGCCTCATAGAATGAGTTTGGAAGTATTCCCTCTTCTTCTACTCTTTGGAAAACTTTAAGGAGGATGGATATTAGGTCTTCACTAAATGTTTGATTAAATTCAGCGGTGAAGCCATCTGATAAAGGCGTTTTGTTCTTAGGTAGGTTTTTGATTACCAGTTCAATTTCATTGCTGGTAATTGGTCTGCTCAGATTTTCTGTTTCTTTCTGGGTCAGCCTTGGAAGGTTGTATTTTTCTAGAAAGTTGTCCATTTCTTCTAGGTTATCCAGTTTGTTAGCATATAATTTTTCATAGTATTCTCTAATAATTCTTTGTATTTCTGTGGTGTCCATAGTGATTTTTCCTTTCTTATTTCTGATTCTGTTTATGTGTGTAGACTCTTTTTTTCTTTGTAAGTCTGGCTAGGGGTTTATCTATTTTTCTCGAAGAACCAGCTCCTGCTTTCATTGATTCTTTCTATTGTTTTATTCTTCTCAATTTTATTTATTTATGCTATAATCTTTATTATGTCCCTCCTTCTACTGACTTTGGGCCTCATTTGTTCTTCTTTTTCTAGTTTTGTTAATTGTGAGTTTAGACTGCTCATGTGGGATTGTTCTTCTTTCCTGAGGTAGGCCTGTATTGCAATATACTTTCCTCTTAACATGGCCTTTGCTGCATCCCATAGATTTTGCGGTGTTGAATTATTGTTGTCATTTGTCTCCATATATTGCTTGATCTCTGTTTTTCTTTGGTCATTGATCCATTGGTTATTTAGGAGCATGTTGTGAAGCCTCCATGTGCTTGTGGGATTTTTCATTTTCTTTGCATAATTTATTTCTAGTTTCATACCTTTGTGGTCTGAGAAACTGGTTGGTACAATTTCAATCTTTTTGAATTTATGGAGGCTCTTTTTGTGGCCTAGGATATGATCTATTCTTGAAAATGTTCCATGTGCACTTGAGAAGAATGTGTATTCTGCTGCTTTTGGTTGTAGAGTTCTGTAGATGTCTGTTAGGTCCATCTGTTCTAATGTGTTGTTCAATGCCTCTGTCTCCTTATTTTCTGTCTGGTTGATCTGTCCTTTGGAGTGAGTGGAGTGTTGAAGTCTCCTAGAATGAATGCATTGCATTCTGTTTCCCCTTTTAATTCTGTTAGTATTTGTTTCACATATGTAGGTGCTCCTGTGTTGGGCACATAGATATTTATAATGGTTATATCTTCTTGTTGGATTGACCCCTTTATCATTATGTAATGTCCTTTGTTTCTTGTGACTTTCTTTGTTTTGAAGTCTATTTTGTCTGATACAAGTACTGCAACTCCTGCTTTTTTCTCCCTATTAGTTGCATGAAATATCTTTTTCCATCCCTTCACTTTTAGTCTGTGTATGTCTTTGGGTTTAAAGTGAGTCTCTTGTAGGCAGCATATAGATGGGTCTTGTTTTTTTATCCATTCAGTGACGCTGTGTCTTTTGATCGGTGCATTCAGACCATTTACATTTAGGGTGATTATCGATAGGTATGTACTTACTGGCATTGCAGGCTTTAGATTCATGGTTACCAAAGGTTCAAGGTTAACTTCCTTACTATCTAAGAGTCTAACTTAACTCACTTAATATGCTATTACAAACACAATCTAAAGGTTCTTTTTTTTTCTTCCTCCTTTTTCTTCCTCCTCCATTCTTTATATATTGAGTATCATTCTGTACTCTTTGTCTATCCCTTGATTGACTTTGGAGATAGTTATTTTAATTTTTGCATTTGCTTAGTAATTAGCTATTCTACTTTCTTTACTGTGGTTTTATTACCTCTGGTGAACACTTCCATCTATAGCAGTCCCTCCAAAATACACTGTAGAGATGGTTTGTGGGAGGTAAATTCTCTCAGCTTTTGCTTATCTGGAAATTGTTTAATCACTCCTTCAAATTTAAATGATAATCTTGCTGGATAAAGTATTCTTGGTTCAAGGCCCTTCTGCTTCATTGCATTAAGTACATCATGCCACTCCCTTCTGGCCTGTAAGGTTTCTCCTGAGAAGTCTGATGATAGCCTGATGGGCTTTCCTTTGTATGTGATCTTATTTCTCTCTCTGGCTGCTTTTAATAGTCTGTCCTTATCCTTGATCTTTGCCATTTTAATTACTATATGCCTTGGTGTTGTCTTCCTTGGGTCCCTTGTGTTGGGAGATCTGTGCATCTCCATGGCCTGAGAGACTATCTCCTTTCCCCAGATTGGGGAAATTTTCAGCATTTACCTCCTCAAAGACACTTTCTACCCCTTTTTCTCTCTCTTCTTCTTCTTCTGGTACCCCTATAATGTGAATATTGTTCCATTTGGATTGGTCACACAGTTCTCTCAATATTCTTTCATTCTTAGAGATCCTTTTTTCTCTCTGTGCCTCAACTTCTTTGTATTCCTCTTCTCTAGTTTCTATTTCATTTATCTTCTCCTCCATCGTATCCAATCTGCTTTTAATACCATCCATTGTGTTCTTCAATGATTGGATCTCCGACCAGAATTCATTCCTGAGTTCTTGAATATCTTTCCGTACGTCCATGAGCATGTTAATGATTTTTATTTTGAACTCCCTTTCACAAAGAGTCATGAGATCAATGTCATTTAAATCTTTCTCAGGAGTGGTATTAATAATTTTACTCTGAACCAGATTCCTTTGGCGTTTCATATTTGTATATGGCGCCCTCTAGTGCCCAGAAGCTCTACTCCCTATAGCTGCTCAGCCCCTCAAGCAATGTCAGGGGTCGCAGGGGAGTGGTGTTTTTGCCTAGGGGGAGGAAAGAGCTGTTTCCTGCTACCCAACTGCTATGCCTGTCTCCACTGCCTGAACCAGTGGGCTGAGCACACAGGTATAAACCTCTATGCTTTGCGTTTGTAGTTGCTGTAGACAGATCTTCCCTCTGGCTGGCCTAACGCCAGGGTAGGGTTTGCCAGTTTGCGAGCCAGGTGGGGCTGGTCTGGAGAAAGGCACAGTAGGCCGCGTATCACGGAGGGGGTCCTTGGAGCTGTGTAGCCAGCCAGGGAGCTGGAGCACCTGAAGATTGTCTAAGGAGGAAGATTTCTTTTTCCTCCTTAAATATGAGAGTCTATATGGCAAAGCTCCCAACCTGCTGGGCAGACTGCACCCGGACAATTTTGTCTACTTGTCCTCTCTCCTGAGCAGTAAGCTCTGTGCCATCCTTGCCCCTTTAGCAGCCCTCTTGCTAAGGGCTTCCTTGTTAGGAAGTCTCTCAGAGTGCCTGCCTTTCTTTTGTCCCAGAGCAGCAGGATATGTATCGCTGCTTTCCACAGGTGGCTAGAATTTCAGTCTTTCCAGGAATTCTGCCTGTCTTAGCTTTCCAACCCGTAATCATGAGAGTATTATGCAAGCACCATGAATTGTAGGTTTGTGCTCCCAGAGCAGATCTCCGGAGTTAGGTATTCAGCCGCCCCAGGCCTCCACTCCCTCCCTGCTCAGTTTCTCTTCCTCCTGCCTGTGAGCTGGGGTGGAGGAAGGGCTTGGGTCCCACCGGGCCACAGCTTTGGTATGTTACCCTGTTCTGTGAGGTCTGCTCTTTTCTCCAGGTGTATGCAGTCTGGTGCAGTCCTCTTTACTGTTGCTCTTTCAGGATTAGTTGTATTAATTATATTTTCGTATTATATGTGGTTTTAGGAGGAAGCCTGTGTCTCACCTCTCACGTCCCCATCTTTAATCCCCGACTCCTCTTGATTTATGTTTTATTAACCACATATTTCTTCTCTCTGCCTGAACTCTTTTGGGAAGGAAGTGTGGCATCCATAAAGTAAAATAAGTATCTTTTTAAAAGTCCTAAAATAAATTATTGCAGTTTGAACTTTCTTGCCAAAATCGTGGCCATGTTTCTTGGCATGGCCAAGATGAAAGGAAAGAGAGGTCCTGGCCTGGATCTTGTTTCTCCCCCAGCCTGTTGCTGGTGCTCCTGCCACAGCTGTTGAATGCTTTCTTGTTTTGGTAGCAGTTTATCAGGGCTGTGTCTCAAACATGGGTATGTCTGTAAACCTACATCTGAATAGCTGTCTGGGCTTATCCCCGTCTTTGTGTATTTGCTTCCAGAGATAGAGATGGTGATCATGGAACGCAGCAAGCTCCCAGAGTTGGCGGCCAGTGTGTCCGTGCAGGAGCAGAACACCACGGACGAGGAGAAGAGTGCTGCCGCCACGTGCTTGGAGAGCGTGCAGTGGAGCAGGTAGCCACCTGGGGTCCCAGCCCTGCTGTGGGCACTCAGGTGCTGTGGGAGGGGCTGCCCCCGAGCCAGCCCATGGGTGGGGCTGCTGCTCAGTCCCTGGGATGAGGAGGTGGGCTCAACAGTGAGAGAGGGTGCCTTGGCCAGGGTCCCCACTGAGGATAACTCACAGCCTCTTGCCGCCACCCAAATGGCCTCTTCTGCCTGTCAGCCAAGCCTTCCTGCTTCCTGCCTCTCCCTGCTTCTCCAGCCCCTGGCTATCAGAGGCGCTTCTCTCTTCCAGAGGCACAGGGACAGAGCTGACACTCAACACTGTAGTGCTTACCCCTTGGAAAGAAAATGAAGAGACATGTCGCCCCCGCCCCCCAAGCACTTTGGGGCTGGGCCCCATCCTCAGGGGTGTGGGCCACCTTGCAGCCTTGTCCTGGCTGCTCCTGGCAATGCTCTGCTGCTCCCAGGACAGACCTTGTGGGAACAGCGTTTGGATCTCCCTGTGTTATTCATTTGCTGCCTCGCACACCAGTGTCCATCGTGCCTGCCCTCCTGGCTCAGCCAGCATGATTTAATGCTGTCATCCACCTTCGACTTTTTGCCTGATTATTCATTTCAGCTATGGCCTGCTGAAGCTATGTCCTCTTAGACCTCCATTTCCCAGAACCTTGCTATAGCACCACCCCTTCAAGAATGGGATTGAGTGGAAGATTGCCCCCCAAAATGCGCAGTAAACCGCTAGAAGGGCTTCTTCATTTCAGCATTATTTCCTTATCAGGTGGCCCCACTGCACAGACCCCTACAGGAACTTCCTATCTCTGCTTTGTGTTACTAAATGCACAACAGTGTTTTTTCTCTGTCTGCCTGCAAGGCATTCACTGCCTGAACTCTCAGGGTGGGGTGGCTGAAATACACACACCCCATCCTATTTATTAATCAAACTTGAAGTAAATCGTTGAAGCACACTAATTTTTTCCTCCACATCTTGTTTATCTCTTTGCTTGGCAAATGTTTCAGTTATCTAACAGACAGGCTTAATTTTTATCAGATGCACAAGGAAGCCATTTTTAGTTTGGGTTAAGTAAAAAACACTGGCCTGCAGTGCAGGCTGTCAGTTGTTGTAACTCAGAAAGATGTTTTTGGTTATGCTTGGCAGCAAAAAAATGTAACTCCTGAAGGTCTAAAAGTTAAGGAAATCATTCTAAACACAGAAAGGGAGGGGTAAACAACCTTTAGGTACTTGGCATGGCATTACTTAAATGTGAATAATTAGAAAAACTGCAAATTCCTCATAGTGGGGGCGTTGCTTAAGCAAATGAGGTGCATCTGCTTAATAGAATGTTAGCTGCTACTTCTCAGTGAATATTGTCATGGTGTGTTTTGTTTCTTACGATCTAATAAATGGAAACAGCATGTATTTTGCATAGGATGGTAATACTGTAGCTTTGCTAAAGGAAGAAAATACCCATGTGTTGTCAATAAAAAAAAAAGGGTTAATAGACCAAAATGTTATGTTTGAATGTTGGGGTTGAAACTTTTTTTCCCCCTGAATTTTAGTGAAGAGAGGTTTCCTTAAAGTTCATTGGGATTGTCTCAACTTCTGTTGACTTTAACTGGCATCTTCTACCATGTATTTTATAATGGAAGCTGATCCTGGTACTCTGAGTAGGGCCACATGTCAGGCTATGGGCCTGGGAACCTTTGGGCCAGAGCTTTGCTCTGAGACTGAGTGCTGAGAGACACTGGCCCAGGTGGAGAGTTGCCCTCTCCTTTGTAAAGGTACTGAGTTGTTGGTCCTCAGAAACACTGCCATGGACTTCTGCCCTCCCAGTTTCCAGCACTGAACAGGGAGGAGGGCACTGAAGGTGTGCGAGGGGCACAGGTTGTTCTCTCTGACATGGATTGGATCTTGACATTGGCCTACTTGTCCAAAGAAACAGCATAGTATTAAGTGGAACCATCCTTTTATTCCCTGTACATTATGAGCTATATCTGCATTCAGAGTTAAATACATGCCTTAGAAACTAAAAAACATTCAGAATTTTCTCTTCTCTTAAAAGAAAAGCTTTAAAAGAGTTATAAAAGTAATACACATTTAGGAAATGTAAAAAAAAAAAACTTTGGAAAGTATAAAGAAGGGGAAAAAAAGTCTCCAGGATGCCAGCATTCATATGCAGCTATTACCAACATTTTCATTATTTCCTGCTAGTCATTTTTCAATGCCAGGTTTGTGGGGATTCAGCCCCCTTTACCCCCAATAGCTCGTACCATACCCTGTCATTTTTTATTCTTTTTTTCTATTTAATATCAAACCCCAAGCATCTCTTTAACTTTATTGTGCTCATAGTAAACAGAATGCTAATGACTTCATAATAATTCATCTCATAAAAGATGGTACATCTACCCAGCCCTCCCTCTGCAACTGGGCATTTAGTTACTTGTGTTAGTCTCAACTGAAAATGCAATCCAAATTCCAAGCAGCTAGTTTATAAGAAAATGCTTTGTACTTTATCCCACTCTTAAGTTTGGAAGTGTCACCTGGGAGCTCACAAAAAGCCAGTCCACACATGGCAAAACTACTCACAAAGCTGAAAAGTGATGTCCAGCCTGGGGTGAGGAGGATTTGGGGCTGCAGAGGAACCCAGCCCAAATGTAATTGTCCCCTTTAGGTTCTTCCTTTGAAATGTTATGACAAGAACATTTTCACTACTTCTCTTTTGCATTTTTCAATATATTATTTTGAATTGATGGTACATTCATGGAGTTCAAAATTCAAAAAGCATATAAAAGGCTATGAAGTGAATGCTTTTGGTTTCTCTGCCGTACCATGCCAGTTGCCCTGGACAACTGATGTTGACAGCAGCTGTGTGTCCTTCCAGGGGTAAAGCATGTCCTTGGTCACTTGCTGAGGCACTCTGCTTTCTTGGCTTCCACCTGGCATCCGAAGGGGCAGCCACAGATGGTCACAGGATCAGAGCCTCCTGCCTGTGGGCCAGATCCATGCATATTCTATTATCCTTATGTTGAAGAGTCTTCCCAGGCCAAGTCCTTCACGTGGCAGCATTTGTGGTGTGTGGCTTGTGATATTTGCAGCCACTCTACAGATCTCACACACAAAGCATCCGAGGTGAGAGCGCTCTTACTGATTCGTACCAGACAAGGAAAGTCTGTCCAAGAAATTGCTGGGCCAGGACCCGCCAGGGTGAGATCCTGGAGAACAGTCTTTGGAATACTGAAATAGAAATCCAGTTCCATCTCCCACCTCTGAGCACTTTCTGCTGTGTGCCTAGTCCTGTGTTAAATGCCTTTGTGGAGTCATTTCACGTGGATCTTCACAATCATGATGGCTTAACCTCCATCTTACAGATAAGGAAATGGAGAGGTTTTGGGTAACTCACCTAAGGGTTTGTAGCTAAGTAGAGGCAGAATCAGAATTTGAACCCAGGCAGTCTGGCTCCAGGGCCCCCACCCAGAAGTTCACACCTGTCGGTGCCTTGTCTGGTACTGATCGTCACATTGCTGGTTTCATCCTTCTCTGGTCACTCTTTGGAGTGATGGTGTGTGCTGCCTGCTCTCTCTCTCCCCACCAGCACTGGAGTGCCCCAAGAGCAGGGACCAGTGTCCGGGCCAGCTGGTGCATGATTGTTGAGTGGGTCATTGCTGTGTTCCTCAGTCAGTTTCCCCTGGAGATAGCAGCTTCCCAGGGCAGAGCCTGTCTCTCCTTTGTGCCCCCAATGCCTGGTGCTGGACTGGGCCCACATTAGACTTGCCAGATGCTCATAGCAGAGCCGGCAGAGGCAGTGAGCACCCCATGTGCAGGTGAGAGGAGAGGTGCATGTTGGGAGGCTCATGTGTGCCCCTCCTTTTTTCCAGACCCTTCCTGGACATGGTATACCATGCCCTGGACAGCCCAGATGATGACTACTATGCTCTCTTCGTGCTCTGCCTCCTCTACGCCATGTCTCATAACAGAGGTAAGCTGGCCGACCTCACCTGCCTTCCTGGCAGCCGCCTGCCCTCTGCTGTGGGAGGTAAAAAGGAAAGCAGCTTTCCTCAAGGAACATCCTTTCTGGTTTTGGCAGATTCCCAGTTTCTCCTCAGCCTTCTTAGAATCTCTCAGGTGCTTTTCTACAGACTAAAACCACAAGAGTTGGTTACTTAGGCGCTGCAGGGGGTGGGAAAGGTGTAAGTGTTGACTGTCTGACCCAATATGACTGTATTCGCCCCGTGGTTTTCTTTTGACCCCTTGCTTCACAACTGACTTAGCGTCCCACCTCTTTCCTAACATCAGAACTGAAATCAGTCACTTTGTCACCATGGTTTTACTATTTATAATACTTGATGTTCTTGTTTTGGGTGCAGAGCTAAAATAGACTCTGGGTTGATTGTGTGGAAACACAGGTTTCCTTTCTGAAGAAAGGTGTGGTTCTCTGGCTTCCCCTGTTGAGGCTGCGTGGTCAGGATCAGACTCCCGTGGGGCCAGCAGATTTGATCAGGACTCATTCATTCACTTTCTCACTGGGAACAGCTGCTGCTGTGTGCTCCACCTGTGAGGACACCTACTTCTACAACTGCCCCCATAAACATAAAGGGAGGTATCCCTCACTGGCTGTTCCCTGCTTTGTTTTTCCGGCATCATCATGCACCAGCACATCATTTCACATCCCTATAGAACTGCCTTGTTCTTTCCAATTGCATGTTTGTGCCATCATTTATTCTGCCACCCCCTTACTGAATGGCACTGAAACTATTTCCTGGCCTCTCTTGCTGTAGACAGGACTGGTCATGATGACTTTTCTCCTGTGTAAGTCACTGTGCTCTCGTGCAAGCCTGCAGATCCACCCTGACTTCTAAAAGAGCCATTACGGCTCTGCTGGTACTACCCTCCAGTGTCTCGTTCACTCTTCATAGCTTTTGCCCTCACCTCCAGCTCCTGGCCTGGTGCCCGGCACACAGGAGCCCTCACTCACTGCGAGTTAACAACTCCATGAGGCTGACCCACTCCACCTATGGGTTGTCCGCCCCTTCCCAGGACCCCGACCACTGTGACCTTTTTGTCATTGCAGCTATGTAGGTCTTAACTCCTGCTGGTTGCATGCAGGAGACTCCTACCTAGGTGTTTCAGGAACACCTTGAAACAGTCCATCTACACCACACTTAGCCCCCATGAATATGTCGTGACCTTGTCACATTTCCTGCCATTTCTAGTTCAGTTGAAATTGCCAGCCAAGCTTGAAACTGCCATGACCTTTAGTTCCTTCTCTCCTTTGATCCCAGCATTTAGTCATCAGGTTTTGTTAGTTCTCCCTCTTAGCCTATCTGATAAGCAGAATTCTGCTGAGTTCACTTCAGGGCCTGGCTTTAAAGTAGGTGCTGGAGGCAAGAACCAAAGGCAGGAGAGCAAGAGAGATCTGGGCACATCATCCCAGAGGCCCTCATCGCAGCCTCCTGAGGGGCCAAACATGCGGCCATTCTACAGCCCCTCCTCCGCAGCTCTGCCAGTGATCCTCTGCAAGACTGTGCTGGCCATGCCCTTCCCCTGTTTAGAAACGTTTAGTGCCTTCTCCTCACCCTTAAACCTCATTTTGAACATCTAGATTGCATCCACCATTCCAACTTGATCCCACTGTCCTGTCTTCCCTTCACAAACCCTTGGCTCTGGCCCAGGGGTTCAGGTTTTTTATAGTGTCAGAATTCTCAGAGAGAGAAGCTGTGGCTGCTGCCCTCATACTCACTGAGCTCTTTAAAGTTCTTTTGGTCTCAGTCAACACCTCTCATTAACTTAACTGAAAAGGAAAGTCTATAGGAAGGCCCCTGAGGCAGCTCACAGGATCCAGAAGTTGCTGAAAAGCAGAGGGAAGGACGGGAACTAATTAGCTCAAGGGGCTTTCCTCACTGTAGATTGTGATTTGGCCCCAGCAAATCCCAGGCTCGGAGTCTGTCTCTGAACAAGTTCTAAATTCTTCGGCAAGAGGTTTGATTTTTCCAGCGTGATGGTGTGCATAACTCAGGAACAGTCAGTTGTGACTGGGGGTTTGGGGGAGTGTAGAGCAAGGTCACATAGCACAGACTTGGCCCTAGGAGGCTCAGCCCTGTGTCTAGGACTGTTCCCAAAGAATGGAGCTTCCTTGGAAGCATGGTAACCACCCCGTTTGGTGACAGAATGCCTACCTGTTCCTGGCTGGTCTGCCACCTTTTTTGTATACATTTGTGTTTCTTTCTGCCATTTTCTTTTCCCCCAACATCACCACCTATTGAAATTTGGCTTGCCTGTCAAGGGACTGCTCAGAAGTCATCTTCTCCAGAAAGTTTTCTCTGATCCCTTCAGGTGATAGTCTCTGGGTTAGTACCACCTCGAGGGGCAGGTACCATTTATACACTGCTGGATTTGGTTTGGTAAAGTTTTGCTGAGGATCTTTGCATTTACATTAATGAGTGATACTGGTCTGCGGTCTTCTGGTGGTTCCCTTGTTTTGTTTCCTCCCAGAGTTGTGCTCATCTTATGGAATGAATTGGGAAGTGTCCCCTCCTCCTGAATTTTCTGGAGGTGTTTCTGTACAACTGGTATTATTTCTTCCTTAGCTGTTTGGTAGAATTTGCCAGTAAAGACATCTGGCCCTGGAGGCTTTGAGGAAAGGCCTTTAACTACTCGCTTTTCAGTGGCTGCAGGGCTGTCGAAGGTTATCTCTTTCTTCTGGAGGGAGCTTTTGTAGCTTGATCTAAACTGTCAAATTTACTGATGTAACCTTGTTCATTATATTCCTTTATTATACTTTTAATATCTGTATGATCTGTAAGAGATGTCCCCTTTCTAATTCATAGTATTCATAATTTAGGTCTTCATTTATTTTTTCCAGATCAGTCTGGCTAGGGATTTATCTATTCTGTATTAATTCTATTGACTCTCTCAAAGAATTTTTCTCTTGATTTCATTGATTTTTCTGGTTTTTGTTTGTTTTTGTTTTTCTGATCTGTAGTTTATTAATATCTTTCTTTCTGACCTTCAGCTGCTTACTTCAGATGTAATTCTTTTTGCAGTTTCTTAAGATGGAAGCTTAGATCCTTGCTTTTCTTTAAAGCTAATTAATTTTATTTTACTTTTTAAATTAATATACAGTAAATAAAGTTAACTCTTTTTGTGTGTAGTTCTGTGAATTTTAGCCCATGTGTGGATTTCTTTGAATGCCATCCTAATCAGGGTATGTTAGTCCCATCAACAAAAAATCCTTCACGTTCTTCCTTTTCAGTCATAACCCTCCCCAGACCAGTCATTGATTTTTAAACTTTTCTTCTGTTCTAAAACTAAAGTTTAATGCTGCAAATTTCCCTCTAAGCCCACTTTAGTTGCATGCAGTAAGTTTTGATACATGTGGTTTTATTTTTTCTGTTTAAAATATTTTATAATTTCCCTTCTGACTTACTCCTGTCTATTCCATCTGTGAAATTCCTAGCTATGTTCCATTATTGATTGTTTACCTTGTTTGGTTTTGAGTCATATTTTTCCCATATATTTTTTTGGCATGCCTGTGATTTTTCACTGGCTGATGGTTATTGTGAATTTTACCTTGTTGGATGCTGTATTCTTTCTCCCTCTCAGTATTTTTTGGCTTTGTCCTGGGAGATGGTTAAGGTTCTTAGAATCAGTCTGACCCAGTCAGAGTCTTCCTTTTAAGCTCTGTTGGTGCTGGTTGGGAACAGCCTTTAGTTCAGGCTCACTTGGCCCACGACTGAGTCAGTCCCCTCTCTGGACTCTGCCTGATAAGCCATGGTTAGATGGTCTGTCCATGCTCGCCGGTGGACACACGGACTCTTCTCAGTCCTGAGTGAGCTCCAGGGATTGCTCCACCCGCTTTATTCTGTCAGGTCATTCCCCTCCCTTACATGCATGACAGAGCAGATCCCAGCTGAAGCCTCACAGAAACCCTCTGTACCAGCTCCCTGCAGCCCCGCCTTTTCGATATTCTCTGCTATCAGTTCTAACCATGAGGCCTCTCTAAAGTCCAAATTCTGCCTTCTCCTGTGACAGTGACCGAGGACGTTGTTTGGGTTTTCTTTCTCTATGCTGAGACCTGGAAATTCTTTCCTGATAGTGAGCTGGAATGGTTAATGGGCCCCCCCACCTCTGTTCTCATGCCTCAGGGACCCTCTCCTGGCTGCCGGTTGTGCTCTGCAAGGTCTCAGAACTATCATTTCGTATACTCTGCCTGGTTTTCTGGTTACTTGAATCAGGAGCATACATGCGGCCTGCCTTGTCTGGAAGCTATGGCACTTTAAAAGTTTTATTGAGGCACAGTTGATATACAATGAATTGCACAATTGAAATGTACAATTTGAAAACTTTTAACCCATATATATACACCCTCAAAACCACCACAGCAATAATGACAGCGTGTGTATCCATCCCCTGCCCGTTACCCCTCCCACCCTCTCCCTATGCAGTACTGCACTGCTGTCATTGAACATTAGTTTGCATTTTCTAGAATTTTATATAAATCATGCAATGTGTACTCCTTTTCTGTATGGCTTCTTTCAGTCTGCATAATTATTTTGAGATTCATCCATGTTGTTGAGTGTATCAGTAGCTCATTTCTTCTTACTGGTGAGTGGTGTTTCACTGTGTGAATGAATGTACTGCGGTTTGTTTATCCATTCATCTGCTAGTGGGTATGTTGGTCATTCCCAGGTTTTGGCCATTATAAATAAAGCTACTGTGGATGTTTATGTACAAGTCTTTTATAGACATGTTCCCTTTTCTCTTGGGTAAATACTGAGGAATGGGATGGCTCCATCATATCATAGGTGTAAGTTGGTTTTTAAGAAAACTGCCAAACCATTTTCCCAAGTGGCTGTGTAGTTCATATCCCACCACCAGGGTCTGAGAGTGCTTGTGTCTTCACGTCCTTGCCAATACTTGGTGTAGCCACCTTTTAAATGGCCCATTTAATAGGTAGGTCGTAGCATCTTGTTGTGATTTTAATTTGCATTTCCCTGATGACTAATGATGGCAAATATTTTTTGATGTGCTCCATTTATTATCCACACATCTTCTTCCGTTGTATATCCTTTCAAATCCTTTGCTCGTTATTGTGGAGTTCTGAGAGTTCTTTATATGTTTCTGGGTACAAGCCCTTTATCAGATGAGTTTGCAAACATTTCCTTCCAGTCTGTGGCTTGTCTTTTCATTTTCTTAACAATGGATTTTGAAGAGCAGACATTTTGTAATTTCCATGAAGTTCTCATGACACTTTTTTATACTTCTTCTTTCCATATTTTCTCTTACTCTGGAGACAGAGACCATGTCTCTCCCGATGGCCCCCTGCAGTAGCCCTCTTAGCGGCTGGCACCTGGTCAGCACTCAGCTGGTCTGCTCGTTGATTGCCCCTCAGCTGTGTGGCACTCCCTAGGCTGCATTCTTTCTGGTAGTGTGCTCAGGGCCTCAGCAGGGGGCAGGCACGCCAGGCTTCAGAGGGCCAGGGGGCACATGGGGGAACTCTTCGTCCTGCAATTGGCTGGCTTTCCCGGCGGCCTTCCTTCTTGGAGCCCCAGCCTGTGCTGGGGATGGGGAAGTGGTGGTTTGCATATCACGGTGTGGTGCTGTGGCCTGGAGAGACCCCCTCGCCAAGGTCCTGCCTTGGGGGCTTGCCTTTCCATCTTAGGAATTTCCTCCTGAAAGAGTGGAACTGTAGCTTCAAGGGAGTTTAATTCATTCTTCCATTTCTTGCTATTGCTAATCATTTATTTATTCATTCCCCCATCTAACAAATATTTTTAAGGCACTTATTAGGTGCCAGGCAGTGTGACTAACATGGAGAATACAGTGGTGAACCAAACATATTTCCACAGAGGTGAGTGTAGCTGCCCCAGAGGGGGCCAGACAAGAGCAGTGGGAGATAGAGGCAGCATGACAGGTGAGCGGGAGCACGTCCCGGGGGTAAGGAGCTTGGATTGTGTTCTGAGGCCGTGGGATGCTCCAAAGGTTGTTCAAGCAGGAAAGCCTTGTGTAATCTATGTGACATATGTGTGTTTGCCTTCTTGTGACTGAAAGTTCCTGTTTTGTCTGAAATCTCCTTTCGTTCCAAAATACCATGTAGATCATGATGAATTTACTCACTTAGTTATTCAACAAATGCATTTGGGCCACTGGCTGCATGCCAGGCCATGTGCTCGGTGTGAGGGCTGCAAACTCCAGGCTGACCAAGCCATTGCCAAGAGAGCCTCGGTCTAGTGGAAAAGATCCATAAGGAGACAGCTGCACGGTTTCCCAAGAGCAGTAGGAACCCCTAGATTTTTAAGTAGAAGACTGCCATACCTGATGGGGAGCATGGACATGCCTGCGGCAGTCAAGACAGACTTCCCAAGGACACTTGGGCCAAAGTTTGAAAGGATAACTGGCAGAGGGCAGGGCAAAAGGGGATAGAAGAATCTGTGACACATCTGTAGGCTCACCATCCATTCCTCAGGTAGGCAGTGTGCCCATGGTGGGCACAGTGGTGCCATCTATAGGTTGCAGCCAGTCAGCAGCTATGAGCTGCATCCTATGAGTGGTGTGAGGACTGCTTGAAGGCCGGCTCAGCCAGGAGCTGCCCTGACCTCTCCATGTCTGTTGGAATGGATCCCCAGTAGTTCAGCCAGAAGATGGGCTGGATGGAGACATGTGGGCAGGTGTGGGCAAGTGTTGAGAAGGTGAAACTGAAAGCCTTTCTCATCAATGGACATCATTGCACCTGATGAGCACTTGCTACATGCACGGGCACTGTTGGAGAAAATGCTGGAACAAGTCTAACGCATCTTGTTCAAGTGAACAAGTGAACGAGGAAATAAGTTGTGACTGGAGTGACAGAGAGTAGACTGGTGATGGTAGTGCAGGGTTCTATTGAGGGCAGTCCAGGGAGGCTTCTCTGAGGAATGAACAACAGAACTGAGGCTGAAAGAGTACATGGGAGTCAGCTCTGCCAAGATCCAGGGCAAGAGTGCTCCAGCAAAGGGAACAGCATGTGCAAAGGCCCTGAGGTGGGAATGAGCTTACAGGTTAGAGGGGCAGAAAGCAGGCCAAGGTGAGGCTGACCAGGTGGGCAGGAACCAGATCATGAAGGGTCTTGAAAGCCAATAAAATAAATTTAGATTTTATTCCGAGAGCAGTGGGAAGCCCCTAGATTTTTAAATAGAAGAGTGACGTGGCCAGGTGGAAATTTTTGAAAGAACACTCTGGCTACTGGGTGGAATGTAGGCTAATGGGGGCAGGGGAGTGAGCTATAAGAGGCGAAGCTGGGAGGCTTGTTAGACCACTGCAGCAGTCCAGGCAAGGGATAATATGGGCTGAATGAGCATGTTAGTTGTAAAGGGGAGAAAACTGGAAGGTTTTATGATGTATTTTAGAGACAGAGCCCGGACGAACTGATGGATTGGATGTGAGGGTTGTGGGAAAGGGATACTTGGGCAACATTTACTAAGATGGGGAGACAAGGAGCAGGGCTGGTGGGGGGACAGTTCTGCTTGGCTTGGATGGGAGGGTCACCAAGGGTGGAGTCTAGGTGATGGCCAGGTCCCTGACTCCTGCCACTGTATGGCTGGTGGTGCCATTTCCAGAACAGTGAGCACGGGCCATGGAGCAGGTTTGGAGAGGAAGCTGGAGAGCCCAAGTTTGGCATCCTGAGGCCCAGGCGCCTGGGGGACCCCATGGGGAAACTGCCTAGTGGGGAGCTGCCACCTGGGGTATGCTTCAGTTCCGGCCTGTGGGCACAGAGTCTGCATTCAGTCGGAGTTTTTGGTGGTGGTGGTGGTGGTGGTTGGTTGGTGTTTTTTTTTGGTCAGGTAGCAGGTGGTAGCTGCCCTTAACCTTCAGCCTCTCTTTTCCAGATCCATAGCCTCAAAGCACAGCCCCTAATGAATTGGTCTCTTTCTGATAGATTTTTCATAAGACAGTTTTAACATAAAAGCAATGTTAATAAAAACCAAATGTTAGCTCAGGCCTTCCAGTAAATCATAATAGATTAGATGCTGCCCCGAAATGAATATCCCACAGTGGAAGGGGTTGACTGGTTGGAGGAAGGCTCTTGTTGTGATTCAATTGGGCCACATAATGAATTCTGGTTCATATCTGTAATAGAAAATGCAGCCTTCTCCTCTCCTTTGTCAAGTCTGCAGAGCACTGGCCCAAGAGAGGCGGGT
Organism: Smutsia gigantea; assembly: GCA_032199065.1. Classification (NCBI taxonomy): domain Eukaryota; kingdom Metazoa; phylum Chordata; class Mammalia; order Pholidota; family Manidae; genus Smutsia; species Smutsia gigantea. Next base: position 68,469 of record JAVSCE010021306.1, read on the forward strand.
GAGGTTTGCAGCTTTTGTCTTTTTAAAGATTCCCCACTCCACCCACCACCCTTGCACTCCTGCCCCCTCCATTTGTCATTGTTTATCCAAGAGGAATCTTGGGCTCTTTGTTTTGTTTTGCTGAGAAGTTACTGGAACATGGCTAAGCAGTGTGGAAAGGTTGAAAGGTAATAGGAGAAATGCTTTTGCCATGCAGAGAACGGGCAAAACGTCATTGTGGAGCTTGGCTGACACATAATCAAAACTAGAAGTACATTGGAGATCAGTGCAACATCTGGCTAGCTTTCGAAATAGTTGGTCTATAGTTTCCCGAAGCCATAGGAGACCCTGCCAAGGAGACCCTGCATGATCAAAAGGAAAAAAGTTTTTGACTGTTACTTACCTGGCACTGTTGTGGTCTCTTTATCCAGGTTTGTCTGTCTTTTTATTCAGCTGTGGTTGGGGTATTTTCCACCCCGATTCTGAATGGGGGCCACAGCTATGGAGGAAGAATCCGGAAATCAGAACTTAAAGGGGAAGCTTAATAACTGGGCAGTAACATCGCAGAGCTACACCCTTCCCTTCTATTTTGGATTCTTTGAATTAGTTTGGAGTTTCACACTGGCCCTGCCCCAACTGTTTGGCCTTGGGGTGGGAGCATGGAGAAGGGGGACCCATTCTGCCTCATTTGGGCAGCTTGGCCTGACCTTGGTGAGAAGGGAACAAGGAAGCGTGTGGTCCGCTGGGGTCTAGACGTGCTAGAGTATCTTCCCAGGCCTTCTGAAGTGCATCTGGGTTTCTCTGGAATTTGTCTGTTGCTTGGCATTTAAGGATTGAAGCAAATAGGACAATATATTATGCACAGTGTTTATTTCAGTCAGAGGGAAATGGCGAGCAGAGAAACTCCATTGGGTTTGCAACAAAACTGCCCTTCAGTGACTGAAAACCTGTGTGTATCCACACCCTTGTGTGCTGTTTTCGCTTTCACATGCACAGCCTTGTCGTATTATGACCCTGACCTTGTTCATATCCAGCTGTCAGCTGCCATTTCATTTAAACACAGAAGAATGTCTGGAGCTTTTGAGTCGCTGCACAGGCCTTGGCAGGGTGATTCAGAGTAACGGGGTTTTAGAAGCCATGGTGCGGGAGAAAGGGGGAGATGGGAGGAGATGAGGCACCTGGCCCAGGAGGAAGTCTGGGGGGAGAACAGAGATGCTCCAAGGGGTTTTTTATAAAGTTTTACCATGTATTATGTGGAATCGATGCTGCTCTCCATCTCCCCATGGCTGGTGGTAAAACCCGCTTCACACATAATGCATTGCCAACAATGCCAAGTCTGGGGAAAGAGCCAGAAGCATACAGATCACTTTGAGTGGCCCAGGGAGTGGAGGCCACTCCAGCGCCAGAGCACCACTGGATCACCTCCCGCTAGCTGCCCCCCCAGGGATCCTGGCATGCAAGCCTTGCCCGTCCCTTCCCCACAGCATCTGCCTCAACACTTCCTTCCAGAGAGCCCCCACCCCACCCTCCCTCTACCACACTCCCTGCAGTCCCCTTGGCCTGACAAGTCCTGGCCCTCCCTGTGTGGCTCAAGGCAGATTCCCGCTCATCCTTCAGAATCCAGCCTGAGCGGCTTATCCCCTGAGCCAGCCCCCAAATAGTTCAGCCTGCCTCCTGTGGGCCTTCTAAATAAGCTCAGTTTTAGCTTGAATTCAGTGGTTTTCCTATTTTGTCCTTTTGTTCTTTCTTCTCATGGTAGAAACAATACAGAAATACATTAAGCCATGCTCAGAGTAGAAATTCCCATCAGTGCATGTCAAAGTCAGGTAATGGTTATTGAACCATGACTGGGAGTTTCTCAGTGGATCCTGAAAACAACCGGGGGACAGGCAGTTTCTGTAATTATCCTCATCATAGAGCTAGGAAGCCTGAGGGCTGAGAGGCTGAGCGTCAAAACAACTCCTCCTGCACCCGTCTGTCTCCCCTCTCCCCTGACCACAGTGTGGAGGAACCCTGGGAGAGTGAGGAGCCCAAGGGCATGAGGAGGCCTTGGGTGTGGTGACTGTGGTGACATCTGCTCCCGGTGCAGGGGTCCCTCTGCCCTGCCCACCTCTGGAATCATCCTCGTTCTAACCGTGCCTCTAACCTGCTCTGTGACTTTGGGGATATGGCTTAACATCTCTGGGCCTTAACTTCCTCACTAAAGGAAGTGATTGCACTCGAATCTGGTCCTATGAAGTTCTTGAAGGGTTTCAGTCCCTTAGGAGTCCCTTCCTTTCAGAGAGTGGAGCCCCCAGTGGAGGAAGGTCAGGATGAACTTCGAGTGTTTTTCTTCCTGTTGAGAGAAGATTTTGCCACCAATTTCCTCATTTTTGACAAATTCCAAGGGTGTGGGGCAATAATAGGAAAGAGATATAATAGAACTTGCCATGGAAATTCACGAAGTAGCCCAAGTCTGTCTCTCTCCCTGGTTCTGCTGGCCGCTGCCATGTTTGCGCTGGAGCCAGCTGCCTTCTGCTGTCGTCTCTGAGATGGGATGACAGGCGGTGAGGTCATCAAGTTGGGTGATGTGCCAGGCAGGCCGAGGAGCCATTTTTTCCCCAGTACCACTGACTGACAGCTCCCAAAGGGCCAGAAATGAAAGGACAGAGAGATGTTAAGATAGCGTTGACATTAAAATACCAAAAAGATGCAGCTGACATTTTTCTTGCCATTTAATAAACCAGGTTGTTTGGGGGTTAGACATTTAGTATCAAAGTGGGATATTGAATCCACAAATTAAATTTTCCTTACAATTGAATTTTTTTGATGAAGCCACTTTGATGAGGGCACGAGAGAGAACTACCCAGCTCAGGCCCTCGGGCCTCCCCTCACCTGTGTCATCTCCTTGGCATGGCTTAGCCTCTGGGTCAGAGCTGGAAGGAATTCAATAAGGCAAGATATATTTTCATGGTTTATTACGTCAGTGTGTGTGTGTGCAAACGTTACTTAGGTCCAGACAGTCAGCTCCTCAGTGTTATCCTCCACTGTTTTGTCAAGGTTCTAAATGAAGCGTCATCGAGTACTCAAGGGGCCATATTTCAAGCATTCCGAGAAGTGCCACCTTCCCCCCTTTTGCAGAATAACAGGAAAAGACGTGCTTCAAGCACAAACAGTCGGTTCAGCTCTCCAAGCCTGGATCAAGTGAGATGTTTATTTCTGTAAGTGTATTTTTCCAGAGCCTGTGAGATGAGAGGATAAGGATTTGGAACACCTCTTGTCCCACACCTGGCTTGGTGGAGGAGCTCCTTGCCTCTGCCAGCTCCCAGCTTCTGCTCTAGGAAGAGTGACACTGGGTTTCCAGTTAGGTTTTGGGCACTCCCTCTTTGTCGTCCACCCCCCCCCCTTTTTCCTGTGTTATCTTTTGTCTTTTAAGTGCTGTTAGCTTTCACTGGAGGAAAAATGATTCCTCTGCCTTCTAGAGATAGATCTGCTCCATGGGCTTCATTGTATTTGCACCTTCCAGGAATAAGGTTCGGCCTAGCCTGCTAATGCCACCCCCTTGCCCAGCACCGCACCTACCGCCACCTTGCTGTTTGTGGGGTGGCAGGCCCCGCTCTGAGTTTGCTGTGTGCTTGTTGGGTGTAACTGTAGTTTCCTTGGTGCTTAGTCTCTGTTCCCTCCTTGTGGAACGTGTCTACCACCAGGATGGCGTCAGGCGTAGGCAGACCTGGCATGAGAAGTCTGTGAAACACCGTGCAGAAGCAACTTCTTTCTCCAGTCCCTGTGATTATGTGCAGAGCATGTCACTGTGAGGGGCTAGCATGTCTGCCACACCTTGCGAGTGCCTGCCAATCTCCCTTTATAACATGGCAGAGCAGGCCTCGGGCTGCAACAAGTAGCCAGTCAAAAGTCTTTTGCTAAAATATGAAAACACTGTTTGGCTTTTCCTTCCCTTTTTTTTTTTTTCAGTGACTGTCAATATTGCAGCAGTGCTGATTTCCCACTTAGAAATACTGATAGAAAAGCTATGTTTTAATATATTTCCTTAAGTTCCATTTGCTGAACACTCTGAGGTACGTTACAGCAGAGGCAGTGCCCAGTCATGGCAGAGATCCCCAAGGTGGGCCATGGGCGGCCAGTTGGGGAAGCACTGCTCTCAGCGGCCTTCAGGAGGAGGAGGACTCTCAATAAGGTGGCTCGGCTTATGGCTTGTCGCTTTCTCTGTTCCAGGCATGGATCCTGAAAAACTAGAACAAATCCAGCTCCCAGGGCCTGCTGTGGCCGAGAAGACCACCTACAACCATCTGTTGGCTGAGAGACTCATCAGGGTCATGAACAGCGCTGCCCAACCAGGTACCTGGAGCATGCCGGCTGTTCACAGGGGCGGCAGAGTTAGAGCCACCAGGCCCACACCTGGCCCCGGCAGCCTTGGGCTCTCGACCGCAGCCACCCCCTCTGCCACACATATGTGTCCTAGCCACCATGTCTTCATCTCTGGGTTCTCCACCTCTCTCCTCCCCTCCGTGGTGTTTGTTCCAGACCCTGTGTTTCTTCTCCTTCCATACCCACCATTGCTTGTGCCAGTTGTGCCAGTGCCCGCAGCCCTCCTCTTGGGGTTGCTCCAGGCCATTTGAACATGAACTACACTAAGAGTGTGAGTGAGGGGTAGGCTGCAAGGTGCAGATCGGATGCTCTCGACAATGCAAGACGTACGCAGTGTTGGGCACTTCTCAGCCTGGTTCTGAGATTTCTGCCAACACTGACCTGCAGCCACAGCAAGGGCTACACGTAGCAGGTAGAGTGCCCTGGCACAGTGGGTCTCAACTGGGGGCAACCTTGCCCCCCCCAGGGGACATTTGGCAGTCTCCGAAGACATTTTTGGTTGTCGTGACTGAGGGAGAGGATGCTACTGGCGTCTAGTCTAGAGTGGAGGCCAAGGATGCTGGTAAATACCCTACAGTGTTCAGGATGGCCCCTGATGACAAAGGGTTATCTGGCCCAAAGTGTCAACAGGGCCGAGGTTGGGAAACCTTACTGCAAGGCAGATTGTCTGCAAAGGCAGGGAGAAAGGCCTTCAGGGCGTGAGTGAGTGCATGGGAAAGGGCCCTGCTCAGATGTGGCCTGGTCAAGAGAGAGAGCTGCTGAGCCCTGTGGTCCTGAGCAGTCTGGGGCGGGGAGGCGGGGCCGGGTCAGGCTCAGGAGAGGAACAGAGGCAGAGGGTTGTGACTGCACACAAGGACTTGAGAAGTCAAGAGGAGGAGGCTCCATGTGGCGGCCAGAAGCACGGTGTGACTGTGGTGAGTGAGTGCTGGGCCTCGGAGAGCCAGGCCCAGGGTGTCAGTAAACTCCAGTGTTTACTGAGGCCTCCTGCATGCCAGCCACTGTGATTGACTGACCAGGATACAGGAAGTGTGGGCAGACTCCTGCCTTCCAGGAGCCACAGCCAGGGCTCTGTGGGGTCCCAGCAGTCTGACACTCCATCGGGGATAGAATCTAGAGCTCAGAGGGGTCAGGGCCAGAACTAACACTGTGGGACTCATGGACATGTGGACAATTTTCAAAGCCACAGGAGAGAATAAAAGCATGTCTAAGACTGAGCCCTGAGCCACTACGGGTGTCTAGAAGGTGACCTTGAAGGGAAGCCAGCACAGGAGCCTGAGCCAGACCTTGTGTGGGAAGAGGAGGGGCAGGAGGAGGTATCTCAAGCAGCGAGAGAGACCCGTGTGGCTCAGGACCCAGGGGTGCTTGGCAGAGTCAGTTTCTGCTGAGAGGTCCAAGCCGGGTAGGCAGAGAACGTCCCTGAGGATGTGGCTGAGGGTCAGTTGGCAGGAGTGGTGTGAGCGGACATGGCTCAGTGGTCAAGGAAGGTGGGGCACGGCCTGGATGTTGGGAGAGGAACTTCCAGGCGGGGGAGGGACAGTGGGCCCTTGAGGGCTGGTGATAGAGCATCCTGGCTTTCTGAAGAGGTTGAGGTGGCTCAGAGGGACAGTGTGGAAGCTGGACCAGTGGGAGGAGGTCGGCTCCTTGGCAGGAGCTTGCAAAGGAGAAGGGTCTTGGTGGAAGCCCTGGGGGCAGAAGAAGGGGTGTTTCTGACCAGGCCAACAGTGGGGCTGGGTGGCGGGGCAGGCGGGAGTGAGACTGTGTTCTGGAGAGCCACTTGGAGGAGGCAGGCGGGTGGGTGGCAGAGCTGCTGGGCTGGGGCAGCTGCTCAGGAGCAGTGATAGTGCTGGCTGGGCAGAGGGGACAGGGATGGCGATTGGACTAAGACTGACTGGATTTTCCCCCTGCCGTCCCTGGGGGTTGGAGCAAGCTCAGGGAGACCTTTTTTGCTGGTCTACAGGCCATTCATTTCTGAGCAAAACAGGTTCCTTCTCCTTTCCCCACCTGACACGTGAGGCAGTAAGGGCCTGGCAGGAGGTATGCAGAGTGTGTCTGCCTTGAATTTTTCTCAGTAGCCCATCCTGGTCCCTGGTGTTTCCAAGTCCCCAAGCATGTGGCCTGGAGACTTCCTCCTGTGCTGGCCCTTCTACATTGGGACCTTCCCCAGAAATGAACTTCAAAGTCCCAGGGAGGAGTTTGCATAAGAGCAGGTCACCCTGCGGCCAGGCCAACACACATGCTTCTGGCATTCAGAGCACCTGGAGGCCACCACTCCCAGGGGGAGACTTTTCTTAACCTCAGTCTTTAGAGCACCCATGGCAGTGGGCTTTTATAGGGACTCCTTAAGGCAGCGCCTGCAGTGCCCAGCACAGTGGCACAGCAGGTGGGTTAGTCAGAAATTTGTAATTGTTGCAGTTGCCAGAAACCCAACTCACACTGGCTGCAACAATACAAACAAACATGCAAAACTGTTGGCTTATGTACCTCTAAGTCTTAGACTCTAGCTTCAGGCACAGCTGGATCTAGGGGCTCAAACACTATTTTTCAAGACTGTCTTTGAACTCTGCCTCCTTCTGTGTTGGCAGGATAACTGCCAGCAGCCTCAGCCATCCCTTCCTCTGGTGGGGCTCTAAGCTTGCTGCAGGAGAGAGCACTGGGCAATCTGGTAGGAAGGGGGGACCCGCGACTCAGTTTGTAGAACACTTTGCAAAAGATTGGAAATGCAGGTGAGGGTGGGGAGATGGCCAATGTGGATTATAATGCTTGTGCCACTCAGGGCCCCAACATTCTTGTCCTCTCCGCAGCCCAGCACAAGGAGAGGTTCTTGCCCAGTGGTTCCAGCAAGTTGTAGAATTAAGCCTTACTGGCTCTGACTGGCTCTCTTGCCTGTATCCTCCCCAATCACTGTGTCCAGGGGATTAGAGCATCCTCACCAGCCTGGGTGATGGGCCCACCCCTCAGAAATGGAGACCAACTTCACCCAAATCACAGGAGTGGGTTAGTGTTTTCCAAAGGGGCTGCTCCTCTCTGGAAAGGAGAAGGAATGCCGGACGAGCAAAGCAACAGCAAATGGCCACTCTCTAGGCCTTCTATAATGATCAGTTACCCTCTTTTTCTTACCTCCTCTCCCCTGATGAAGGAAATGCTGGAGACTCTTTGGTAAGGGCAGTTCTGATGGGAACATTCAATTGTAATTGATTGGGAAGGGGTTTGGCATATGGGAGTCCCTCATGTCCCCACTGGATGTCAAGGGCGTTGAGTGGTGGGCAGGCTGATCAACTAACCTGTTGATCTCAAAGTCAGTAAGGCAAGAGACTGTGTTTAAGGGCTTCTGCCCTGTGGTGCGAGGCTGACCCTGCTGTGCTCTGCAGATGGGAAGATCCGATTGTCGACACTGGAGCTGAGCTGCCTGCTCCTAAAACAGCAAGTTGTGACCAGCATGGGCTGCATCATAAAGGATGTGCACCTGGCCTGCCTGGAGGTGAGGGCCGCCTCCCTCCTGCTGCCTGAGCCATGGGGAGAGGAGGAGGAGGTCAGAAGGAAGCTGCTGGATCCAGATCACTGCCCCAGCTGGGCCTGACAGCTTACGCCCACCCCATGCAATCCACTGGTTCCCACGGAACTTCCCTTCCACTGAGATTGGCTTGATAAGCCCACTCAATTCTTGGATTTTAGTAATTTATCTCATAATTACTTTGTCCTGTTTTTGTCCCCAGGATTTTTAATTTTTTGTTTCTGTGTTACAGAAGTTTTATACATATACAAGCACATATACACATGTATTTATAGTTAATTGTGCTAATACAGCATTCATAGTTGTTTTTTTATTAAGGTGTTATTGGTATACACTCTTATGAAGGTTTCACATGAAAAACAATGTGGTTACTACATTCACCCATATTATTGAGCCCCTCCCCCCACCACAGTCACTGCCCATCAGTGTAGTAAGATGCCACAGAGTCACTCTTTGCCTTCTCTGTGCTACACTGTCTTCCCCATGATCCCCTCCACACATGTGTGCCAGTCATAATACCCCTCAATCCCCTTCTCTCTCCCTCCCCACCTGCCCTCCCCCACCCCACCTCTTTGGTAACCACTAGTCCCTTCTTGGAATCTGTGAGTCTGCTGCTGTTTTATTCCTTCAGTTTTGCTTTGTGGTTAATACTCCACAAATAAGGAAAATCATTTGGTACTTGTCTTTCTCCAACTGGTTTATTTCACTGAGCATAATATCCTCCAGCTCCATCCATGTTGTTGCAAATGGTAGGATTTGTTTCTTTCTTATGGCTGAATAGTATTCCATTGTGTATGTGTACCACATCTTCTTTATCCATTCATCTACTAATGGACACTTAGGTTGCTTCCATGTTTTGGCTATTGTAAATAGTGCTGCAATAAACATAGGGCTGCATATGTCTTTTTGAATCTGAGAACTTGTATTCTTTGGGTAAATTCCTAGGAGTGGAATTCCTGGGTCAAATGGTATTTTTATTTTTATTTTTATTTTTTTGAGTAATCTCCATATTGCTTTCCACAATGGTTGAACTAGTTTACATTCCCACCAGCAGTGTAGGAGGGCTCCCCTTTCTCCGCATCCTCACCAGCATTTGTTGTTCTTAGTCTTTTCGGTGCTGGCCATCCTAACTGGTGTGAGGTGATTTCTCATGGTGGTTTTTATTTGCATTTCCCTGATAATTAGCGATGTGGAGCATCTTTTCATGTGCCTGTTAGCAGCATTCATAGTCTTAAATAGCTTTTATTGTTTTCTCCCTGTTTATTTTAGAAAATTTTAGAAAGTACAGAGAGGTAAAAAGTAACCACTGTAGTTAACAGTTTGGTGTTTGTCTTTCCAGATACACACACACATTCACACATACACGTTTATAAGTGGGTTTTTATTTTTACAAAACCAGAGTCATCATGGTCGTATTTTATAACACGTTTCCTCCACTGAACTGTATACAAACAGCTTGTCATGGCATCGCACTGAGGCATCGCACTGAGTCCTGTATCTTTCACCCATTTTTATTTTGAGCTCTCCGTCACTCATTAAGAACCATTTTATAGATTAAGGACATTAGCACAGCATCTGTCTTATGTACCCTTGGATTTTTTGTGTTTGTAATTGACCCAACTCACTGGCCCCCACGAGACCTGCTTCCCTCATGTCTTCACTCTCTTTTAACAGGGCGCCAGAGAAGAAAGTGTTCACCTAGCACGGCATTTTTATAAGGTAAATTGCCAGAGCACAGGGTCAGCAGTGTGGTGTGCGTCTTATAAACAGGATTGTAGTGTCTGGTGTGCATGTGATGGTTCCGTGTCTTTAGTGTTTTCTTGTACCTGTGGATACTGAGTCAGAATGCTCAGTTTCATAGTCTGCAGAGCGGTGGCCTGTGTACTTTTCTGCTCATTCTGTTCCTACCTGTACAACTTTTGAGGACTCACCCCTAGTATGTGACAATGTGTTTATCAATTATCTGTGAATTTGTTGTGAATTTATGTGTACATTATGAATTGTATACATATATGCACATATCAGTACATCATATATATGGACTTACATGTTCATGAATTATATATGCTTGTACATAGAAAATTACTTTTGAATTATATACAAATATTATATTGCAGGTAAGAAACCTCATACAGGCTTCTAAACATATACCCTTAAGTTTAGTGAGATGTTGTTAAGAACCACCATGACTTTCAGTGTCTGAGGAATTTGTAGATGATTAGTTTGAAACCATCTCATAGTGATGGTTTTGTTTAGCTCTTAAGACATACTATATTCTTAGGCTAGGCTTATCATTTGTCAGCAGTAGATGGATTAATCCATATGTCAGACAGTCCTAGCAGTTTTCTGATTTTTCTCACTCCTGCATCATATCTCTTCTGGTCCAGTTAGTAATGGTTTCCCCTCATAACTTTGCAGAGAAAGAGATCCTGTTAGGGGGAGCAAAGGTTTGGCACTGCCATTTTCTTGTTGTTCACCTGCACTTTCTTTATTTGTGTTCTCTTTGATCTGCTGTGAGTTCCATCTCTCTCTCTCTATATATATGCCCTGGAAGCTTTTTCTTTGTAGGAAGCCTTTTAAACCACTGTCCATTATCGCCAGCATTTGCTGAGATAAAACCAGGTTTTGTGATCTGGAAAGGCACTTCTCTAGGCTTAGATGACCCAATGCAGCTGCAACAAAGTGGACATGCCCAGATGAGGGTGACATCACTGTGGGCCCCCACATACTGGAGAGGAGAGCCCCATCTCCCCTTAGACCATCCCAAATCCAGAAGAAAACAGAACCTCAGGTGCATTACTTATCTTTGAACCACATTCCAGCATCACTGCTCTTAGCTTATTTCCCCCAGAAAACCTTTGGATTGCAAAACCAGAAAGACATATAGGTAGGCATTTGCCTAGAGGGTTTTTCTTTATCACTAACAAAAGGAGAGCTAAATTTGAATTGCAGCTCTCTCCTCCCAACCCAGTGTTTTCTCTTTTACCCTGTAAGGTTTGTGTCCTAGGTGTAGTATCTCTGAAGCTTTTGAATGTTTTCAGGGGTTGTTATTTCAGCAATTCTTGAGTGGTATGCAGATGACCTATCCCGGTCTTGCAGTGAACCAGAGAGGCTCTGAGAGGTAAGGTCAGGATTTAGCCACTGGTTTACGTGTCTCAGAGCCAAGTTCTTAACCTACCACAGCCCCAGGGGAACTACAGAGCTCCAAAGGTGTCCCTTAGATACAAGCTGTATAATTTTAGTGTTAAGCATATTTAATTATATGCTTCCTTTCAGAGGAGCTGACCTCATGGTTCTAACATGGCACCTTAGATTCCCATTTCTCCAGCCATTCTCGACAGATTATGTCAAACACTTGAAATATTAACCATTTTTATATTTTCATTATATATGGTGTTGTTTTTTTTTATTATTAACTGCCAAGACAGAAGAAATCTAGCTACATATGCTTAAAAAGAGGAGAAAAACATTGAGAGGTGCAACCTGATATTTAGGCTCTGTCTGAGCATGTGTGTTCCTTTTCATGTGTGTATTTCACTTCCTGGTAATTTACGAGAATTCTTTAATGAGAAACAGATGGCCCCAAAGGCAGCAAATTGGAGTTTATAGTACTTTGGTATTTATGGAAAGAAATATGCATAATCTTCTCCTGTCTCTTTTCCTTTCTTTTTAGGGAGAAGAAATCTTTTTGGACATGTTTGAAGATGAATACAGGAGCATGACAGTAAGTGAGGGCCAGGCTCACCCTGCCAGACCAAGAGAGAACTCCATTGTGGGGCTTTCTGACCGGATGGCAGCGGTTGCTGGGGAAATGAATTGAAAACGGTGCCTTTTGATCCTGACCGCTGCTGAAATTTCAGATGACATTCACTCCCCCTATTTGGGCTGTGTCATAAGATGGGTCAGAAAGGTTCACTTTGGTATGAGTAGTATTTGATTGAGGACGTATTCCATGTTGGGTGTGTAAAGCATATTGTACATATTAAATTTCTTAATCCCCACGTCAAACCAGTGGGAGTGGCCACTTTCATTAACTGAGAAACCAAGAGTCAGAGGGGTCGGATGAGGTGCCACATCTGCCTGGCCAGTGAGGGGCAGAGCCAGGATCACAAAGCAGAGTGGTTCACCTAATTCTCTGCCCTTCTCTGTATATTAGCCTGCCTCCTCCTCTGCTGCACCACCAGAATGTTCCAACTGTAGGTCCTCCTTGAATCTGCCGCCAGCCCAGAGTCTTCTCTTTTTCCATCTAGCAGGCAGAGTCGTGGGAAAAGATAGGTTCAGAAGACTGCAGTTTTCTCTATCTTACTCCTTTATCTCTGCATCCTTAGCACCTGCCCCTTAGTTCGCACTCAATAAATAGATGATAAATGACCTTTTTCATGGACATCTCTCACCAAAGAGTGAAGTGAGTCAGGAAGTTTATAATAAACCAAAGTGTTTCAGGTGTCAAAAAGAAAAAGGCAGGCGGCTTGTGCCAAGTGGCTTCCTGCTCCCTAACCCGTCACCAAGTGTCTGGGCAGCTGCGCCCTCACTACATCTTCCTTCACAGCCCATCTGAGGCCTCCGCAGAGCCTTTTCAAGGGAAGAGTATAAATTGACATAATTCATCTTCAGAAATGCCCCAGCAGCACCCAGGCCTCTCATGGTGACGCATGGGCTCCCTGTGTGTACACCTCATACCTATTGATGGCCACAACCCCCCTTTATTCCCCAGGCCCCCCAGAAGGGCATCTCAGTGCTCTCCTCTTTGGACTGAGAATTAGAGTGGAGTAGATTCAGAGGTTAGCTAGTTTTATCTTAACCCTGTGACATCCCCTTTCACGATGTGATTCTTGAAGGGTTCATAGGCCACTTGATGTGGGAAAACGTGGACCTCTACCTCCCTGCTTAGTTGCTATTTTTTACTGTGCAACCTTGGGCAGGTTGCTTACATTCTGACCTTGATTTTTCCATCTATAAAATGAGCCACATAACTGCCTAGGCTGGGTGTGAAATGCCTAAGAGCTGCCTCTGTAGAGCCTGTGCATGAGGAATATTTAGTTCCTCCCCCTCCCACCACAGGGAGGTCCCTGGGTTTTAATCACACAGTTACCATGTGTCCTGCACAATGTCTGGCAGACTAGAGAAATAAAAAGATGACATACCCCCGGATTCCATACCAGTCCTTTGCTCAAACTTGAGGAACCCAGCTGCCAAGCTAAATGAAGTGGGGACTGGCCCTTGGGTGCTGCTCCTGGAAGCCCCCTCCCAGTGCTGGGCTTTTACCAGTGACCCTCACTTGTTCCTCTTACCACCTCTTGTTTACTGCAAAAGGCATAATGAGTGTGACCATCTGGTCTTCCTGCCAACAGCAGGCTAGAAGGGGCTTTCTGGAAAGGTGGGAGCAGAGAAGAGGGGAGCTGCAAGGGAGTGAGAGGTGGTCTGGGAAGGAAGGCAGACACCAAGGACAGCTGCCCTGGAGATAAAGGGGTTGGGAATGGTGGACCTCGGGCCTTTGAGGAAAGTGCTTGAAGTGTTCGAAAGGAAAGTCTGCATGTGCTAAGTGGCTCCTTGGCTCTCTGGCCCGTTCACCAGGTCTCTGGACGGCTGGGCCCTCACCACAACCATGTTACAGCAGGGGAAAAAGGGCAGAATGATTGAAGCCCACTTCCTAAAAAAGACACAAAAAAGTGCTGATGATGCTTGAAGGAGTAAAATTAATTCTGTGGAAAATTTACCTTTGTAAAATGTCATTCCTTTATGATGGCACATAATCAAAGTGACAGTGTCCAATAATGTGTACATTAAATGGTCAGAATCAATGTAGTAAAGTTCCAGGAGGAAAGGTGATGCTACCGTGTGTCTTAGTAATCAGAGAGGGCTTCATGGAGGTGGTGTGGAAGGGGGCAGGCAGCTCTGCTCCTGCCTGCTTGGTGGCTGTGGGCATGGTCCCCTCCTGTGAGCTCAGTGTTCTGCTCTGTAACTGGAACAGCACTGGCACTTGGCGCCCAGCGGGAGGTGAGCCTGCAGGCTCCTGGCACTTTGTAGATGCTCAGTAAGTGGCTTTGTTATATTATCCCAGGTAAGATGCTAAGGGGTGAGAAAGGAAGGGGGGATGTTGGTCCTGTGGAAATCATGGGGGTCTCGAGCAAGGCAGGCTTGGGTCTGTGTCTTTGTTCTGCCACAGTCTGCTGGGTGGCCTGGCTCCATTCACTGGCTTTCTCTGGGTCTCTGTTTTCTCATGAGTAGACCGGGAAGCATCCGTCCCTGCTGGACTTGGGAGACTCTCCGTGCAAGGCCGTAGCTCACTGCCTGCCCTGTAGTCAGCTCTCATTGAATGGAAGCCACTGCTTCTGCTGTGCTCATAATTCAAAGTGCAAAGAGAAGGAGGTGGGCAGCCGTCAGACTCATGCACACAGGGCCAAGCCCCTAAGGGACCACTGTGAGGGAACTGGCTTCCTGATGTAGGACCCGCTCCCTGCCAGCTAGAGGGGACTGATAGGATGAGAGAACAAAGCTTTTCATGGGGCAGGTGGCACTTTCCAAGAGTGTCTGAGCTGTCACTTCAAGTGAACTTTGTACCCAAAAAAGGCAGGTGTCTCACACGTCTGGCCACCCCAGGACTGCCCCATGGTCTTCCCCCGGGGCTGGTGTGCTCCTTTACCATGTGCAGATGAGGAAGGGGCCTGGGAACCGCTCTGGGCCCTTCCTCCCTTCAGTGAGGTTTCCCGTGATGTCTCTTCTAGATGAAGCCCATGAACGTGGAGTATCTCATGATGGACGCCTCCATCCTGCTGCCCCCAACAGGCACGCCGCTGACAGGCATTGACTTTGTGAAACGGCTGCCGTGTGGTGACGTGGAGAAGACCCGGCGGGTGAGTGAGTCCTGGACCCACCTCTCCAGGGCAGCTGTCCTCCAGGACCACTCCTGGGGTGGGAGAAGAGGGTCTCTGACCAGGTCAAGAGCCCGCCTTCTAACAGAAGGTCAGATGGTAGGTAGAAAACTCCTCCCTCCCACCCCACCACCAGGCCACACTGCCCTGTGTGCAGGGATTGAAATGCCATTGCATCTGGCACCAGGTGTCCATTGCAGGCAGGCCGGCTTCACTGGTGCAGAGCATGCCCAGACCCCTGAGCTCTGAGGAAGCCAGGGAACAGGGCTTCTGGGAAGAAAGGAGCATGGGGCAGTGAGCAGAATAAATGCAGTGCAGGTGAGGCTCGTGTGAAATTGTAGCCCAGATGGGCTCTGGACCCCCCGAGATGGTGTGATGTTAAGGTATCTGAGTGATCTTGGGGCAAGGCACACGCAAATGAGATTGTGATTCTTGCCACCTCCGGAGAGACGTGTGTGAAGAGCAGATCAATTCTAAGAACCTCACTGGAGTGCGTGCCTCTGTTATCAGCACTTTTTTTCTGAAGCAGCCTCACAAGGCTGTTCATGGTATTTTATCTCCCTCATAAGATCACAGTTTCTTTCTTAGAAAGCACAGTAACCTTTTCCTAGAAAATCGTTCCTTGGAGACAGGAATGTTAGTGCATAAATTAGAGGAATTCACTGCACTCAGCTCCCATTATCAGCCTACAGCTTCTTCTGAGTTAATCCTAGACGTGACTAGAGCAGCAACAGACGTGTTTAACTTTTGGATTTGGACAAGCAGGAAGGACCTGCTGGATCTGCCTCGGACGAAGCTGGGGGCAGAGGAAGTCGGACCTGTGTCAGTGTGGGAAGTTAGTGCACACTCCCTGCTCTCTGCCCACACCCGCACGCCTCACCACAGGACCCACCCTGCCCGAACCAGTGACGCCTGCCTTCCTCGCCCTCCCAGCCAGCTCTGCAGGCCCTCTGGCCAGGCACGGGACTGTGTTTGTGGGTGGCAGTGTTTGCGCTGGACGTTGGCTTTTATGGATGGACTGCTTCCGACAAGTCCATGTCGGGTCAGCGACTCCTGCTTGATGTGGGCATGCTTAGCCTTAACCTTTGGGCAGCCTAAGAAGTGCCCCTAGCAAGATGACAGCAAACCACACACCAGGACAGGTTGCAGTGTCCTCAGGCGCAGAAGGCTGTGAATGCTGAGAGCAGCCGCTCTGGGTTGCATTTCGCCTTCTTTTTGGTTCACAGTCCATCAGATTTTCTTAACACTTAAGTGAGCTCTTATTCTTTATTTTAAACTGGATCATTCATATCAGTTCTTTATATGAATTTCCTCATATTATTCTAAAACCATCCTATTAGGCACTATTATTATCCCCATCTTACAAAAGAAGAAACTGAAGCACAAGGAGGTCAAGTGCTTTGCTCAAGGTCACCCAGCTAATAAGTAGCAGAGCCAGAATCAGCCCAGGCAGAGTGGCCTCCAGAGCCTGTAGTTTGACCCACTCTGACCCACTGCTCCCCACTGCTACCCTCATCTCATTTATTAGCCCTACTTGGTGCTGGACACCAGGGACATAGGCAACACAGCCTCAGTCCTGGAAGAATCAGAGTCTAGAGAGTGAGGGGAAAGAGGCAGCCTCAGTTCATGTAGCCGTGACCATTACTGAAAGAACGTGGGGCCAGGTCCTAATCCTCCCTGAGGACAGGTGGCAAGCAGCAGAGGGGTGGTCCTGAAGCCTAGACTGTGGGGATGGGCTGCTGGTGGTGAGGCCCAGAGAGATGTGCCACATTCCACCACTTCTAAGGATGGGACTGTGGCTGAAGCCCAGAGTGGGAGAGGCTACACGGGTAGTGATGAAGCTGGAGTGGCCTTGGAGCCCAGCAAGGACCTTGGCCTTGTTAGATGATTCTTGACCTTATGCTCTGCAGGCTTGGGGCAGATGGTCCTGATCTGCAGGAGAGAATGGGGGAGCCTAGGGGTGAAGCATATGGCAGAGGAAGGGTTACTTAGGCTTTGGGGTTTCCTCTCCACTCAGAATAGTTCCAGTCTCTCTTCACCTAGAAAGCAGCCTGTGCCTGTCTTGCCAGAGTTACCATGAGGACTCCGTGGAAGGCAAAATACAAAAGGCCAGGAGCAGTTCTTGATGGTAGGGATTCTCTGAATCCTCTCTCTGCCCTCACATCTCAGTTGCAGGTCCCCAGCGCTGTGCTGCCCACTCTCTTGCCCCAGATGGGATGCACAGCTCGAATTGCTTTTGTCTGATGAGTCTATAAAAATAGCCCCCAAGTCCCAGGGTTCAGAGCCAGGGAGAACGTGGCAGAATGGTACAGAACAGGACTGGCCTCCTCAACACAGAAGCCCTCCACCTTAGAGAAGCTTCTTTCTGTGACTTCAAGAATCAATTTCTGAAGGGGAATTTCAGCCACTCACTTCAGCCCGTTCCTGTTGCAAGACAGTTGTTTGGAATCATCCAAAAGCTCAGCTCCTCAGCCTATTTCAGACATCAGAACACAGCAGTGCACTTTGAATTTGAGCTGAAGGAAGTTATGGTTTAGCAAACAATTGAAGGCTTATGTGGTTCGTTTCAAGTTCTTTGCTTGTATCCAAAGAACATTCCATTTCATCCTTTGGATTCAAAGGTTTCCCCACCCCCCCCAACCCCCCGCAAGTAGACTTTTCTTTTAGAAGGCTGACTCTTCAGAAATCCCACTGTTTGTTTTCCTTAAGGACTTGTCAAAGAAGTCCCCAAAACCCTTACTCATACATCATTCCTAACTTGTTAAATATTCCTCCATACATTCCTCAAAGAGCCACTGGGTCCCTACTGCTTGCCAGTTGCTGAGCCTGAGGGTACAGAAGCGACAGGGCAAATATCCCTGCTTTCTGGACCTCACATTGACAGGGAGGGAAACTTTGTTAACAAATAAGCAAATGATAAGTGTGATACCAGACTGCAGCAGAGGCTCTGAAGGAAAAAGTGGTGGTGCTACTTTAGGTAGTGATCAGGAGAAGCTGCTCTGCTGAGGTGACATCTGAGCTGTAACCTGAAAAGGACAGAGCGCAGGGACAAGTAAAATCTCATACAGAGAGTGCCGTAAAGAAGGCACTTTCCAGACAGAAGGAGCAGGGAGTGCAGGGGCCCCCAGATGTGAAAGGGTAAGGGCTGTTCCAGGAGCAGAATGACTGGAGCAGAGTGAGTGGAGGGGAGAGGAGAGGGGTGGGAGAGGAGGGTGGCAGGGCCTGCAAGGCGATGCCCTGGCAGGCATCTGGCTATAAAGTCCTATTTAACCTCTTGCATTTTGCAGGTTACACTGATTATTCTTTCATTCGACATATTTGTTGAGCATTTTCTAGGTGCTGTGCAAGGTGCAAGTATAAACAGTGAATAGTGTAAGATGATACCAAAATAGCAAGGGTGCCACTGAGCCATGCCAGCTGAGAAGGCAAATCCACATTGAAATAAAAATCACCAGAACTACTCGGGTCTAATGAGAACTTAGAAGCAGAACCAGGAACTTAGGCTGGCCCCACCCCATGTGTTGGGACAGGTGAGAGAAACCACTGTGAAAGAGCACAGGCTTGTGAGTCAGACAAGCCGAGGTTCAATCCCACCTCTAGCTGTGTGACCCTGAGCAAGTTACTTAACCTCCCTGAGCCTCAGGTTCCTCATGTGTCCTGCCTCTCAGTTCTTGTCCAAAGTAGATGAGAGAGAGTGACTGAGGTGCTGAGTGCCGTGCCTGGCAGACAGGAAGTACTCAGGAAATGTTGGCTGAGTGGCGGTGGAATGTTCTAATATCTTAGGTGGAAGAAAGAATCTTTAATAATCTGAATCTACTGAAGCTTAATGCTAGAGAAAGAGTTCAGGAGAGGGCTTTCTGGTGAATATCAAAATCTGAATTTAAGCCAGTAGCCATCTCTGTGTGGTAATCTTGGAAGCCATTATGAAATAAATGTGTCTGCATGAGATTTTACTTGTCCCTGCGCTCTGTCCTTTGTTCCCTTATAAAACCATGGTTTTTGTGTTTATTGCTCCTGACCTTGAGGAAACAGGATATTTTGGTTTACTTTTTGGCTGTGTATTGCTCACTGAAGAAAATACAGTAACATCTCATAAAGTTTTGAAAGTAGAGGAAAGAATTTCCTGTGATTTCATCACCCTAAACAAGTAACACTTGGATGTTTTTTGTGTCTCCTCCCTATCTTTGTTTGCAAACACAGCTTTTCTGGTTGTGGGGGGAGTGTGCCATGGTCTTGCTTTCAGCCTGCCTCTGTTCTCTCTCTGTTATAGAACAAGAAGTTTTTCATGTTGTGATGCAGTTTTAATAAGTCTGCTTTCTTAGTGGTGCACGAAAGTGTTTCTGGTGACTTCTGCTGTAATTGACTCAGGCATTTTCTTCCTGGTAGACATTTTGGCTGCTTCCAATATTACATTATTTTCAGTGAAACTGTAATGAACAGCTTCACAAATATAGTGTTTTCTTTCTTTTGGCTTATTTCTTTAGGATAAGTTCCCAGAAATGGAAATTTCTGGTTCAAAGGGTATGAACATTTTTTTGTAACTCTACATATTGCCAAATTTCTTTCCCAATAGGCTATGCCCTCTTTAAACCACTTCAGCGCTCTCTTAAGAAAGACTGACTTTCACAGCCACTTCCATGGCCTTACTGGGCTTCTAACCTGAGTGACTGTTGTCTAAACTCAGCATCTTGCCAATATGGCAAGGAGAGGGGGCTCAAACTCTGCATTTGATCCAGGGCCAGTCACAGGGAAATACATGTTACCTGCAGCTGTCTCTTTGCACCTTTGAGGTGTCCCCATGCTCAGGGGTAGTGGCTCCCCCATTTCCAGAGCTGGGGCCTGGGCTTGGGGAATTCATGTGACTTGCCTGACTTCAGATTGAGCCAAGGTGTGTCTGACTCTGAAGCGATCCTCCTGTCCCACACCTCAGACTCATTCTCCAGGACTCCTGGCCAGAGCCTTCTCCCAAGGGTGTTGAAGCAAAGGCGAAGTCTTTGTATTTGAACTTGGTCAGCTGTCATCCCTTCCCAAATCTAATCTGTTCTTCCAGAGTCAATCTTCCTGGCATTCTGTGGAAGCATCTAGAAGAATAATAACTCCTTTTTCTTTTTTAGTAAAACTTTCAGTTTTCATGTTTATTTAGCAAAGTAAAGAAAAGCACCAGTAAAAGCTTGGGTCCCAAGCCTTAAATCTTTTGAAGGCAAAGGCATGTGGTTAGCAGAACACAGGCTTTGGAGTCTGGTTTAAGTGAGTCACCTTGGGCAGACTGCCTAACATCCCGAGGCTTTGGTTTCCTGTCTGTAAAATGGGAACCATGTAGGGTCATCAAAGACTTAACTGAGATGACAGAGCACAACCCCTGCCAGCACCCATCTTGCCATGGGTGAGCAGAGTGGGGGTGACCATTTGAGGGGGCTGTGGGATGAATTTGGTGACCCTTATCCTGGTACCTTCCCTTTCTTTTGTGGATTCTCAGAGCTGTGGAGCTGGTGAGTGGGCCTGCAGAACCTGCGGAACCTGCGGAGGGTCTGTAGTAAGCCACACATCTCTCTTTTCTCATCCCCCGATTAGGGTCCTGCTTGATTTCTTTGCCCTCAGAACCCTGAAAAGAATGGGGTTTTAACACAAAAGAATCATCCACCCAACTTGGACCAAATGTGATGGGCCTTTTTCTTTCTTTTTCGATCGTCTCCGAGGTCAGGACTGCTTATTTGAGAGCCGAAATGCCAAACAGTTCAAGTGGCCACCCACACATGCGCTTTCTGCACTTGGGCTGGCGTGCTGTTTGAATGTCCTTGTTGCTTGGTGAAGTGACGCACGCATCCTCCATTCCCAGGCTCCACCCGCAGCTCCTCAGCTGTGCGCACTTAGACTGCCCGGCCCCTCTGCACTCCAGTCCTTCCTGCGTAAAATCTTGGCAGTAAGGTGCGCACAGTACCTGGTACACAATAGGTACTTAATAAATAAAAGGTGTTTTGATTTTTTTTAATGAAATGATACTTCTTTTTCTTCTGATTGTTGCAGATGTCTTTAGGAAGATTGTACTTTAAAAAATGGTCAAGAACAGTCAGATCAGTGCTAACACCACTGCTGCCATTACCACCGCCACCACCATCATATTATAAAAACTACTCTTTTTCTAGTGCTTGTGGTTGCTGGAGGGGAACGCGTGACCTCGGAATAGGCCCAGGGGGTAGGACTGTCCTAACAGTGTTGTCCATTAGGGGAGTAAGTCATTGGCCCCAGATCTCCCACGGGTTCCAGGCCGAGGCAGGAGAGGGTTTAGACTTTCTTGGTGGTGGGATCTCTAGGAGCCAGTGCAAACCCAGATCTTTGCAGACAGTAATCTGTCCCTGCCTCATGCAGCCTTGTTTCAGGAGGCACCTTGTCATATAGAGGGCAGCCTGCCTTCTCAGTGGGCCAGGCCTGTAGCCCTCAGAACTATAAACAAGGAGACCCAAGAGTGGGCTGGAATTCATCTTTGTGTGGCTCACCAGTGGCGACAGAGGTATGTCCCAAAGCTCTCTTCCATGCCCAGCTGTTGAGTGACTGGAGTCAAGGGTGGCCACCTCTTCACAGACTGCATGCTGGTTGCTTCCCCATCAGCATTATATCAGAACCTCCTAGCAGCCCTGTGAGGTAGGGACTACTGCATCTATTTCACAGGTGAGGAAATTGAAGTTTAGGGAAGTCAGGGCCTTGCCCAACATGGTGGAGCTGGGAGTCCGATACAGACCTTTTATGCCTGGCTCCAGAGCTGTTACCCTCAGGCACATGCCCTCAGGCAGGCCCATCAGCTAGGAGTCAAAAGGCAAGTGGCTTGGAGGCGGCCTCTCCTGTAGGCTGCCCTTCCGCTTCCTGGCCTTTGGGTGGTGGGCAAGTCAGCCTCAAACTAGGACTCAAACGGAGAGTGCCACCAGGGCAAGCCGGCCCCGCAATAAAGGCTAATTTCCACACAAGTTTCTGGTTCCAGAGCCTGGGATTCTGCTGCCTTTCGGCTTTCTGGAAATGCCAAATGGCCGCACTGGTTCTGTCCAGAAAGCTGACTGGGTTGGTATAAAGGGCACTCGACATTGAAGGCATTGCTCGCCTGCCAGGTGCTAGGTCTGCTGCCCCATTTTCCAGGGGGCCGAGATGAAGGGGCTCACCCAGGGAGGGGCAGGGGCAGGGTCTTATTTGGGCAGGGCTAGGTGGCACTGAACCCCATAAGCCCTCACCCTTTTCTGTCTTCCCACCCACACTTGGTAGGTGGGACCTTGAAACCCTTTTACTCGTGACTTGGGTTTTCAGATTCCGTGCTGGTTTAGTAGGAGGAGGCCTGGTGCTCCCCTGCCTAGAGCCTGAGGGTTGGGCTGGTTACGGCACCTCCGTGGGTCCCAGGGCCTTGCTGTGAAGTGCGGCTGCCTGCTGAACAGGGGTGTCATGAAGGTCACATTACACTGGGGGACAGGTCCTGACAAATTACAGGTGCTCAGTTGAGGCATAGTGGCCCAAACCTGAACCCATGGATAACTGAAAATAGGCCATGCCCTTTTATTATTACTATTATTTTTAGTCTTGATCTGAAAGCACCAGGGCCATGATACTGGGAGGGGTGGGCTTTATTTTGCTTCATTTTATTTTGTTTTAATCAAGAGTCCTTGAGTGGTTTCGCCATATGGAGCCTGTCACCAGTGACTGCAATTTCCCTCTTCTCTGCTCTCTGAACTGTCCATGCAGGCCATCCGGGTGTTCTTCATGCTCCGTTCCCTGTCGCTGCAACTACAAGGGGAGCCTGAGACCCAGTTGCCGCTGACACGGGAGGAGGACCTGATCAAAACTGATGATGTCCTAGATCTGAGTGAGTTGGCCGTCCTGTCACGGCAGAGGGTGGGGGGACACTGCTGTGCTGACTGATGCGTCACCAGAAGGGTCCGTGTGCAACCTGCATTTTATACTGCAATTGATCAGTGACCATAAGCTTACAGAGCACGCATATCCCACAAAACTTTCAAAGCAAGCGCCCTAGGTTCTGAGCACCTTGAAGTCAGTTTGCAGGTTCTATTTTCTGGAGCCCAGGTACAGCTGTGCAAGTGGTTTGCTGACAGGTCTGTGCAAGGTGATTGAGAAAGATCTCAAGCAGGGGTGGCAGGGCTCCAGACTCCCTGCCCTCCATGTGGTCATAGCTGTACCAGTTTGATTAGTTTGGAGGATTAAGGATTTTCTCTGTTCTTCTAATGATTAAAGGATTCTGCTGCTAAAAAAAGAAAGCTTTCAAAAATGCAAATCACCAGCATTTTGGTAAAGAGGAAAGCTTTGGAGGCTGGAGAAACATGTGCTCAGGCTGCAGTTCTGGCTACTTATTTAACCATGAAGTACCTTAGTGTTCCTCTCTGCAGTACAAAGCTGAGATTTAAAGGAGACAGCAGATATAAAGCCTGGTCATGTTCTTGTAACCCTTTTCATATCTGCATTGCTGTCTCTCTCCTCCATTTGCTGTGGGGCAAGTGCACACCGATGGACAAGATGGTTTTCTGTTTCCTACAGGCATTGCTATGTATTAGGACTCGTTGGTTATAAGAGACAGGAAAACCCAACTTAGGCTGGCTTAAGGAAAAAGAAAGGGGAATTAGCTGATACAACTGGGAAGTACAGGAATAGTTCTGCCTCCGAGCATGGCTGGATCTAGGTACTCAATCAGTGTCATCAGTAAGCTGCCACCCTCCATCTCTCAGCTTTGCTTTCCTCTATTCTGGCTTCATCCTCAAAAGGGCTCTTACCAATCAGTGACAAGATAGCTATCAGCAACTCTAAGATCTGCTGAACCAGCCAAGCAGCCCTAACAGAAACAGAGCTTCTCTTCCCCTATAAATTTTAGGGAAATCTCATTGGCCTGATGTGGGTCATATGACCATCCCTGAACCAGTCAGTGGTCAGAGGAATGTTTTTCACTGGTTGACTAGGCTGAAGTCACATGCTGAGTCTGGAGCTGGGAAATGGGTCCCATTCCTTCTGAACCCCATCACCTGAGAGGCAGGAAGGAAGAAGCCCTCAAAGGAAACTTACAAAGATGATCTGGAAGCTGGGCAGGCAGGAACAGCACACAGCCATTCTGTATGGTGGGGAGAGGGTCCTTGTTTTAAATTAGCTTTATTGAAATATAGTTTATATCCAATAAAATTCACCAAGTTTTACTGTACAATCATAAGTTTTGACAAAACCGTTCAGTCATGTGCTATAGACCATATGGCTTTTGAGCCAGATATACCCGGCCTGCTCTGTATTCCGTGAGCAAATGATTAAACTCACAGGTTCTGTTTTCCTCACTTGCACAATAGGGATGATCTTTGCTATGTTATGGGGTTGTTTTGAGACTTGAGTGAAATACAGTCTGAAATACAATGTGACCAAGCGTGGTGCCTAGGATATACCTGGGCTCTGGAAACTGTGGCCCCCGGCACCCTAATTAAATGAGTTGATGCATATAAACAGCAGAGCATGCTGCCCAACCCACAGATTCTCAGTACAGGCATACCTTGTTTGTGCTTCACTTCATCAAACTTCACAGGTCTTGCATTTTTTTTTTACAAATAGGTTTGTAGTAACCCTGCATCGAGCAAGTCTGTAGGTGCCATTTTTCCAACAGCATTTGCTCACTTTGTGTCTCTGTGTCATATTTTGGTAATTCTTGTGATATTGTAAACTTTTTCATTATTACATTTGTTATGGTGACCTGTGATCAGTGATGATGATTCACTGAAAGCTCAGATGATGGTTAGCATTTTTTAGCAATAAAATACTGTTAAATTAAGGTATGTACATTTTTTTTAGACAATTCTATTGCATATTTAACAGACTACAGTATAGTGTAAATGTAACTTTTAGAGGCACTGGGAAACCAACACACCCATCTGACTCACTCTATTGCAATAGCCGCTTTATTGCAGCGGTCTGCAACCGAGCCCACAGTATCTCCAAAGTGTGCCCGTAAATGGTTACTCTGGGTTTTACCTGGTTGCCCTACGTCTTCTTCTTGCCTTCTTCTAGTTTATGCTCTTTTTTCCTTCTCTCTTGGAAGAGCAAGGAAGCTATGTCCCCTCTGTGATCCATGCCCATGTCCTTCGGCACTTTTCCCCTTGAGAAACGGCCACAAGGATTTCTGTAAGGGTTTAAATTGATTGAGTTGGCTGGAGAAGACCATAAACCAGTCTCTCTCTGATTTGATTCAGGGAAAGAGAGGGAAACAGCTTGCTTTAAAGGGGTCCACTCCATCAGGACAGCAAGAATGTTTGCATCCGTGAAATGGAATTAAGTTTTATTATGGGAATTCACATCCTTTCCCTCCTCCCTCTAGGAATGGCCTGCTGAAATAAAGGTTAAAAGTACTTCACTTATCAATTTTAATTGATTAGATTGCTAGTTGAGATCACTTAAATGAGCCTTTTGGGTAGTTGGCCATTAAGAAAGTAATGGCTGTCTGTTTTTATCCAGCCTGATTGCAAAGTATGTCTTGTGCTACAGAGGACCCCATCGAGAAAATACTAGGAATTATGGATCTTATGAGCACATGGTACTGGAATAAGATATATATGTGTTGTTGGTTGATTTTTTTTTTCTTAAATGCTAGAGCTTCTCACTTTCCAGTGGGGAAAAATTAAGCATGCTTTGCATTCACAAAATGCATTCTTTATATACAACACGTAGGAAGCCTCATAATATAGGTGAAGGCATCCATATTTGCTGAATGATTGAAAGCGAGCCTTCTTAGATGCTTTGCTCCCTAATGAGCCTGAGGAAGCTGACTCAGGGAGAAATGTTTGGGTTGGTCAACTTTTATCTAAGGTCGTATGGTCTGACAGCATAAAGGAAGGCCAGCTCCCACACAGCAGGAAGAGGTGACAAAGTGTATTTGCTAAACTTGTCACACTTTGATAAGAAACCACAACATAAGAGTACTTAGAAGCCATTTCACTTGTCCATTGACCAGCAGCAGGCCTCTGGGCCAGGTGTAGCACGTGAGCTGTGGCAGGGTGGCTTCTGACAAAGAACGTCAAAGAGGCCCTCACTCCTCAAGTGAAGAAGTGAACTGTCTGTGCTTAAAACCTGTTTTGTTTTCTCTGGAGAGGAGGTTGGTATGGGGCAGAGGTCATGAACTGGCAGCCATACAGGAAGGGAGGAAAAAGGTAGGAAGGAGGGGGTTAGGGACGGGAGACTAGGCTCGATAAAATAGGTTGGGTTTTTAGAGAGAATAGCACCGTGAATCTCCATGTATCCAGCCTTCTGCTTCAACAGTTAACGACCCTTTTGATCTCATTTCATCTGCTGCACCATTCCTCTTTCTAAAATATGCCCCCATGCCTGTGTGTGAAGACACATGGAAGATAACATGTTATTGCATCTATAAATACATCTCTCTCACAGATAAGGACTTTGGGTCTTAGTTGTACTCATTGCCACCATCACAAACTGAGCTTCCTCAGCACTCCCCTCCCCAGCATGCTGCTCTGGATGGGGCCGAGGGAAGGGGAGGCGGAGGGCAGCCCCCAGGGATGGGATGGGGCCTGTGCTCTTGTGTCTTCTGCCAACCTGGCCTTTGATTTTGTAGCCCCTGGTGTAGTTGAAATAGTCAGCTTTGTGACCTTGCTCAGGGTGTTAATGCCTGTGAGGTTCAGTGGTCGTGACTGTGAAATGGTTCTTTGCCAGGAGGGCTGTTGAAAATCAAATGAGATCATGCTCATAAAGCACACAGCATCACACTTAGTACATAGTTGGCGCTCAGTGGATGAGAGCTGCCTGTCCCTGTTGAAGTTTCTGAATGAGCAAGACAGAACTCATACTGTGGGGCTCCTGGGGTTGGCATCTTCTGCTTTGACAACATTTTGAGGAACATATCCTAAAATACTTAAACCAGCTCATCACTTATATGACCGCACTGTTTTGAGGGATAAGAAAGACAACTGTGGCTGCTTGGGCCCAGATGAAGGGCACTCCCATCCAGGTGGGGCACCCCCACACATTCGCCAAGGGGCCCGCCAGCTGAGAGTCCCCGGCTGTGCTCCGAGGAGAGGCCAGGCTCCTGCCCGGATGGGCATCTTTCTGAAAGGAGTCTTGCCTGTTTCTAGATAACACGGACAATCATAGTAGAGGGAAATTTCCCTACTATCCACAGACCCTAAGGAGACACAGGCAACCGGACACCCTCAGGAAACTCCTAGTTTCCTTCCTAGTCTTATCCACATGGGCACTTGGCATTACATAGTTGAGCCTTACTTGTGCTACCTGCACCTAATCTTTTTTTTGTTGTTGTTGTTTTTTATTGTGAAATGATTATCACAGTAAGTTTAGTTAACATCCTTCAACATACATAGTTACAAATTATTTTTTCTTGCGATGTGAACTTTTGAAGTTTTTTCTCTTTTCAACTTTTCAATACACAAGACATTATTGCTCACCATACCTGCACCTAATCTTATGTTCTGATTTTTAAAATCTGTTCATGGAACCATTCAATGAAATCCATCTAGTCATTTAACTATTTATTGAGCACCTGCTGTATGCCAGGCACAGTGCTGAGAGCTGGGGTGTGATAGTGAGCCAAAGTCAAACTTGGTCTCTGCTCCTGTGACGCTTCCAGTTGGGCAGGGGGGCCAGAGGAGGACCACACACTGATAAATGCAGGTCACTGGTTGGTTGAGGTGGCTCCGTGGAGGTGATGAACAGGCTCCTGTGCAAGAGAATAACTGGCAGAAAAGACCTTATAGGCAGGCTGGGGAAGGCCTCTCCAGAGAGGTGCCATGCAAGAGGGGGGCCAGAACATTCTATGAGAAAATCCAAAAATGAGGCCCACCAGTCAGAGAATGGCAGAGGTGAGGCCACAAGGTGGGAGAGAGCTTGGCATGTCCCATGATCCTGAAGAAGGCCGGTGTGGCTGGCAGGTAAGGAGCAGTGGGGAGAGGGACTGAGATGAGTCAGATCTCAATTCCAGTACAGTGAGAGGCCATCCATCAACAGGTTTCTGCAAGGACATCTGTCCTGAAAGTGCACTTCCAGAACTTGCACTGCCAGGTGAGACAGTCCAGCAGAGGCCTGTGAGCCATGTCGAAGGGCTGGACAGGCCACGTAGGGTAGTGGTTATGAGCATGGGCTTGGGAGCCAGACCATGCCCAGAGGGCAATGCCAGCTCTGCCCCTTGCCCTTTGCCCCTTGCCAGTGTATAGGACCTGCAGCAAGTAACTTAACCTGTTAGTACTTCAGTTTCCTCATCTGTAAGATAAGATTTGTTAGGAGGAATAAATGTGTTAATATATGTGAAGTGCCTAGAACAATGCCTGGCACAATTGCAGGTTGGCCATTTAGGAGGTTGTGGCAGGGCCCCAGGAGCCAGGGTCAGTGGGGAAAGGGAAATGGGGACATAGTCTGGGGATACCATTTTGTGACTGACTTGCCATGGCGATGCTAGAGATCCAGCTGGACTCTGGGTCCTAAGTCTGGGGACCATCCAGGCAGCAAGGTGGGGGCGATGGAGAAGGAGCTGGTTCCAAACCGAAGATGATGAGGTTAGCTGTGTGGTTGGGTAAGAGGTACAGGAAAGCTCAGCCGAGATGTCCAGGGAGTGGGTCAGAAACCTCTTCACATCCACCTCAAAAGCAGTTTCCCATGTTATTTAATAAATTTCAGAATCATTTTCTTAGCTTGCATAATACTCCATTGGCTGAGACATCTCATGTAACCATCCACAGTTATTGGCATTTCCACTTTTGCTCCATTATAACCAAGATGGCCGTTCCTCAAAAGGGCCTTGAAGCAATTTGTTAGCATCCAAGAGTAGACGGTCCATGAGAGGCCCAAAACCCCCAAAGAAATGTCCGTAGATAAGCAGATCTCTGTACACAGGGTCTGATTCCTCACCTAGGTTTGGACACACTTGGGCTAGAAACAGCCCTGGGTTCCATGTGGTCCCCAGACTATGGGACTTCACAGCCCAGTGAAATGCCAAAACACAAATAGAACCCAACAAAGCCTTTGGGGGTAGGATTGCCAACTTTTTATTTTACCAATTGGTCTTTTTTTTTTTTTGTAAGCATTTATGAACTATCATTTCATCAAAGAAAAGACACAGAGAATAGCAGATAAGCAGGAAGGGCATCATTTCAGAAGGAGGGACAGACTTTCCAAGGAAAAGCATTGGCATTTGTAGGCCCACATTCTGTGCTTTAATGGGATTTGTTTAATAGAAATTCAAGTGCAGACCAATTACAGGAACAAAAGCCAGTGTCTCTGTCTTTTAAAGATTAGTGTTATGGGGGAGGTGAACACTGATCACAGCAGCACACGGATCAGTCAGAAGGCCACCATGCTAAGTGCTGGGAGAGCAGGTAGCGGGGTTGACCTTTCCAGAGGTCAGGGAGGCTTCTGAGGGAGGCAGGACCATGTGAGGGCTGGCTGTGAACGTGGGTGCCAAGAAGGGGCCTGGCAGAAGCAAAGATCCTGGGGCTGATGGGGAATCGAGAAGATGAAAAATGGCAGTGTGGCTGGAGGACACCGCAGGAAAGAGGTCAGGTGGTGGTGAGGAGAGGTGGAGGAATTGCCTTGGGCCCAGTGTGCAGGCCTTACAGGTGTATCAGGGATTCAAGGTTTATCCTAAGAACAGGGAGGTGTGGTTTTAAGTGGGTGATAGGACCAGATCTGTATCTCAGAGGCCCTGTCTGGTCCCAGTGCAAAGAGTAGATTATGGAGTCAGGGGGCAGTGTTGCAGCCAAGAGCCCCAAGGGGAGGCCCAGCCTGTGAGAGCCATGCCGCAGAAGCGTCATCCTAAAGGTGGTGCCCAAGTGTTTCCCGCACTATATAGTTTGCTCCAGCGGATTGTTCTTGAGACGGTTGTTAAGCAGTGCTGTGTTCTACTCTGTGGCCTGAGTATAGGGACTCTGTGCAAGGAGGCCCATGCTATTTGATCCACCTTGTTCTCTGGAATCCAAGCCATCCTGCCTTTGAAGCTAATTATTAACAGTAATACTGTTTCAGTTGTGCTTGTCTCCTGCCAAGGCACGCTGCTGTGGCCCTTCCCTCCGCTCTCCTGACTGTTTCTAGCCCAACACCTGCCTGTTTAAGAAAGCATCTGAGGGTGTGGAGGAAGCCTTGGGTCCCAGAAAAATATAGTCTTAGAAGAGGACAGATCTGGCATCTGGACCCTAGCTCTGTCTGCCTCGTTTTGTGACCTTGGACAAATCGATTGGCCTCTCTCAGCCTCAGTTCCCTCATTGATAAAAGAGCAGAAAGCCCACCTTTGCAGGATTATTGTGAGGCAGGTGCGTGTAGAGGTTGCAGACTGCTGGCCTGCAAACACACAGGCCCACAGATATAGTTTGGTGTCTGACAGGTTTGCAAGCAAATTTTATGTTAGTTGCCAACTTTTTAAAATGAGGATATTTTAATTGTACAAACCCAGATATCTGTCACTTTGAATATGGGACCATCTGGTCGCACAGGGCTGCCTCTTCATGGGCATGCACCCTTCCCACCAGTTCTCCATCTCCAGCCATGAGCCTCCACTTAATTCCAGACCTGACTACCCAGCTGCCTGCCCAGCATCTTGCGCTCACCATGAACTCAGTAAGTGGAACTCGATTTCCCCACAAACTCACCTCCCCACAGCCTTCCTGTGTCCCAGGTGCTGGCAATTCGGTCTTGGTGGCAGGAACCTTGGGCTCATCCTTGACTCCCCTCTTTCTCCCAATTTAGACTTCCAGTTGGTCAGCATCCCTGTTCAGCTCTTCTGTTCAGACACATGCAGGATCCACCTTGTGTCCCTGCCCCAACCCAGCACTTGGTTTGCCCAGCCATCAGCTTTCAGCCTGGGTGGCACAATAGCCTCTTAACCAGCCACTTGCTTCTGCCTTGTCCCCTACAGTTTATTTTCGACCCAGCATCCGGTGTCATCCTCTCCACATATGTCCTGTCATTGCTCAAAGTAGCCTCCCTCCCACTCTGACGAATAGCAGAGACCTTTACAACTACCCATGAGGCTGAGCGTCAGCACGCACCTTGTAGCTCCCTGTGCTTCCTTTCTGTTCTTTAGACACACCAAGCATGTTCCCACCTCAGGGCCTTTGCTCTGGCTGTGCCCCCACCCGCAAGCCACTCTCTCCCCAGAACAATGCAGCTGTGGGCACTTACAAGACTCACAGAAACCCGTGTGTGGCAGGCATACTCCCAATTCTCCATCCATATTCTAATTCAGGACCAAGTCCCCCATCTTTATTATCCTTTTTTTTTTGTTGATGCATATGGACGTAAATGTCCTGAACAACCCTGCAGTATCCCCTCCTTTCCGCAGTTCCTAGCACTCTGTGGGCTTTGTCTCAGTGCTCGTGGAGGGGAGAGCTTTGAAGCAAAGTGGAAGTCCCTGGCTACATTCATCTGATTGCCTAGAGATTTGTTTCCAGCCAGTGTTATGAAGTTCCCCAAGCAAGTTGTGTGGTTTGATTGGAAGCCCATGAAAATGTGAGTTCATTGATTTGTTTCTCTTGCAAGGCCAGTGAGAGTTTTGTGTTCCTGTCCATCAATTCTAGAAAAAGCTCTATGTTGCCTTAATTTGCTGTTGGCCCAGTCAGTCATGTGCCTCATCCTGGTGAAAGGGAGAAAATAGCACAAATAATAAAGCCTCTGAAAGACAAATTCATAATCTGGGACATTCTAGACGACAACTGTCTTGAACTTTTCAAAAATGTGAATGTTGTGGAAGACAGAAATTGGGTGAGGGTGCGGTGCTGGAGGTACTGTTTTAGATGATTGACTTGAAGGAGGCATGACAGCTGTCAATGTGGATTGGATCATGGATTGAGGGGGGAAAGGAGCTTTAAATGACTTTTTTTTTGAAAATTGAGAACATTTGCATATTGATTGTAGTGGATAATATAATTGAGGTCAGTATTACATTTCTGGAGTGTGACAGTGGCATTGTGATTCTGTGGGGAAATGTCCTCGTTCTTACAAAGCATGGGCTGACATGCTTAGGGGTAAAATGTCGTGCTGTCTAAGTTTGGAATAAATCACAAAATAAAAATGGCCTGAGTGTGGGGTATAGGGAGGGAGGAAGCAAATGCAGCTAAATATTAACAACTGATAAATCCAGGTAAAGGGTATATGTGTGTTTATTGTACTATTCTTTAAACCTTTATGGAAGTTTGACGTTTTTCACAGAAGCTTAAGAAAGACGCAAGAGAGAGGTCGAGTCCTTGAAAATCCAACATTTAATGAATGAGGAGTGTAATGGTTAGGGAGAGGGCCCTGGATTCACAAAAAACCTAGGTTTGAATCCCAGCTGTGTGACCCTGGGCAAACTAAAAAAGTTAACTAGACTGATCAGAAAAAGGTAACCTCTCTGAGCCTTTCTTTATCATCTGTAGAGTGGAAATGATAAGTGCCTGCTTCAAGACTGTTCTGTAGATTAAAAGAGAGAATTCAAAGATGCTGAGCAGCGTCAATATGCGGAGGCTTCCCTCAGAAACACAGTCGTTAGCAGTCATCTCTGGACCACCTTTGGGCACTGAAGGATTTTCCTCCTTAGAAGGTTCGCTGTGGGAGTTCTGACAAACCAAAGCCTGTGACTGTTTTTGCCCATGGGTCGTACTGAAAAGTGGAGGAGTCCACACAGACTTGTTGTTTAGATGGATAAAATTTTTGGAAAGATGACTTTCAGGAAAGTGGGTACCGGCTGTTGCAGAAGAACTGAAACCTGCAGGGGAGGCTTGATTCAGACACAGATGACTCTTCGGGGGCACTTTAGGTCAAGTGTTCAGGTCAGAGCCCCAGAAAACTGGTTTGTTTAGTTTAGGGCAGAGGCCAAAGTGGACTAATGCTGTTAATGTGAAACCTGAGAGGCAAGTCCAGACATGGCATTGGAAGTCCAATCTGGTAGCAAGTGTGGTTTCGTGGTTCTTTAGCCTGCACTCCCACACCAACTTTTGTTGTTAAAAAACAGTCCCTAAGGGGTCTCCACCAACAGGTAGACGCATTGGCGAAGCACCCTAGTGGGCACCCCACCTGCCTGGCACCAACCTGCCAACTCCGGTCAGGGAGTCACTGGCCATCCCACCTGTGCAGCTCTGCACCCTCCCCTGCCCAGGGTCTCCTGTGTGGGATCCCAGCCCACAGCCTTGCACCACACTACTGTGTGTGTCTAAAAGGCACACGTACCCCACCCACTATTACTGTCTGCCTGTAAACCTTCAGAGCTCCTGGGCACAGCCACCTGAGCGGCTGCTAGCCCTTCTTTCCTGCATTTGTTCTTGCTGCTCTGAGTCCTCCTGGCTGTGATGCTGCCTGCAGGCTCCTGGACATGGCCTGCCTGCTGTCTCCCACCTCTTGGCCTTTGCCCGGGCTCTCCCCTCAGCCTGGATTGCCCTCCCAGGCTCCACTCCCAACCTCCTTACTCCTCACTGCCTAAGTAGGCAGCCCTCCTCCCCACGCCCCACAAGCACACCTCACACACGTGCTGACACTGGTTTTTCTATATCCAGTGCCTGCACAGGGCCTGGCACATTGTAGGCACTCGAAGTAGGCTTGTTGGTTGAGCAGATTAGTGCTTTAGCAGTTGCTTTAATTATTCATAAACACTTAAGGCACTTTCATTAACATGAAACACAGAACATTAACATGAAAGTGGTATTTCTAAAAGTTATCTTGAGTGATTTGAGGCAGTTGGACTGTGAGTTAAAAGAATAATGTTTCTTCATGATTACCATACATTTGAATAGCCAGAGTTCCAGTGCAGACCCACCCCTTAATGAAATACACCAAGAATCTTAGACCCACCTTGGTGTTTTCTGAAAATGTAAACTGCCTTAGTTTAATCAGTTGAGCTACCCCAAATCATTTTACCTAAGGGCTAAAATGATTTTAGCTTTCTGCTTTTCTCCTCTTGCTCCTCTTTGAAACCAGGCCCCCTCAAGACTGATCAGAAAAAGTCATGTTTGAATTAAACCACCTCTAAGGGAATGGAAAACATGGAATTAACAGCATTCCCCCTCATGAATGAGGTTGCCTCTCTGTGTGCTTGATGAATAATGTTTCTGGCCCCTTTTCAGAAATGAAGTAGAAATATGGAGAAATGAAATTTGTATCTTATAAAGTGACTGGAAATGTGATTATAATACAGCTGTCAGTTTTGCTCAAGTGGAAAAATTTTAAGTAAATCCAATTGCAGCATTATTTGGTTCTTTTAAAGCAGGGTGATGTAGCTGTTTCCTGCGTATTGATTATTGGATTGGTACCTGTCTGCTGGACCCATTTTTTTCCTCAGTAGCTCTCATTGATGTGGTTTAATGTATATTCCTGTAATCTTTCCCTCTTTTATAAACTCACAATCATAATTGAGCTACATTAGACAGGCATGTTCTGCTGAAATCACAAGGTCACCTAATGGCTGTGCCCCCTGTTGTTGGTTACGTAATGAAGTAGTCCTGGGACAATTCTTCAGAAAAAAAACAAAAATCGTTATTTTTTTCCTCCACAAAGACCTTCTAGATTCCATTCTATGCATTGAGGAAATGAGGCATTTGAGTAGTAGACACTGGTTTTTGAGCTTTTTTCTTCTTTGCCTGTTAAAATGAGCATTTCTGCTGAAGGCACTCTACAATTTAAGTATGTTTTCCAAATCCTAGTCCTTCCATTTGTTTTGAAAATGGGGCCACAGTTTTGATTTCTCTAATCAGAGGGGACCTAGTGGCTTGTTTGCTCAAGGAGCAACATCTTCTGAGACACATCATAGCCCTTGAGATGTGGATGGATTCTGGATAGGCTGCATCTCAGGGTGGCCAGGAGAGCCAGTGGGGCTCCTGTTGAAAGTGGGTTCCCCACCCTGGCACTCGAAGGCTCTGTGACCTTGGTGTGTCCCCTAAGTGTAGATCTCTCTGTCTGTTCCTCCTGGAGCTGTTGGGAGGGAGAGACACTGCCTGCCAAGCTGAGTGCAGTGCCGGGCACAACTTTATGGGGCCAAACCAGCAGAGGCCAACAGAGAAGCACCTCAAACCTGACAATCTTCCCCAGATAAGAAACGGAAACTTCATCTTGTCGTCTCAGGCCAGAAGCCCTGAGGCTCCTGTCTTCTCTCTTTCATCCCTGTAACCACCAAGCTCTCTGCAAATACTGCCAGTTCAGGCATTAGATGGATCCAGAATCTGGCCCCTACTCCCCACCTTTAGAACCTCCACCCTGGTTCAGACTCTGGAAAGCACTCTCTGACCGGGATGCCAGATTCCTCCACTGACCTTTTCCACCAACATTCTGTGGCATCCCTTTAAAGTGGCCATCAGAAGCCTCTAGAGACCCTGATTTCCCATCTCAGGGTCAGCCCCAGAGTCCTACCTGTAATCTGCAGGGCCTGCCTGAGCACCCTACGTGCCTCCTGCATCTCTCCCTTCTGTGCTGCTCCAGTCACAGGAACATGGGAGATTCCCACTCCAGACCACTGGCTTCCAGGGGGCTCCCCAGCCCCAGCTCTGCCTCTTGGTGCTGCTGAAGCTAGCCTCCTTAGCCACATCTGACGTGGGGCGGTGACAGGGGGCAGGAGGAACAACAGTGAGCTGCCACAGGAAACAGGAATTTGTGGGGGGAACAGGGTTCAGGGTTAACGTTGAGTTTCAAGACATCCCTCATATCAGCCCACTCAGTGAGGCTGTCTGGGGCTCTGCCTACACAGGGCTCCTTGCAGAAGCTGCTGGTCTCCCTGCCCACCACACGCCCACCTCCACCACCCCACGCAGCCACCAGGCACAACTACTCTGGCCTCAGAAGGAGAGGATTGGCTTCTGGCCCTGATACCTGCTCAACCACAGAACACCCAAAACAAATCTCTGGGGAGGCTGAAATAGCAACAGACAGCGCGACCTTTACAGGAGCAGGAACAGCCTGGGACACCGGTGCCACCCTCCCCAGCGCCTGTCCTGCTGCGTTTGCTCTGCTTTCAGCCAGTCCTCATGGCCACCTGCCCCAGCCTCCTCTGGGAAGAACAGGAATGGGGTTAGGGACCAGCACCTTGTTCCTGCCCTCTCTTAGGAGCTGACATGTTCCATTCAGATTAGTGTTGTCCCCTAGTCCTACAGAAGGGCCAAAGTCAAGGCATAGGAAGCATCTGGAGTAACATGGAATGACCACTGAATCTCTGCTTTAAGAATATCAGGACATTAAGACTTATGGACTTCCTTAAGCAGTGTGATGCATGGTGCAGTCGATGGTCTGGACTGATTTTTCAAATGAATGTCAACTGTTGTTTGCTAAGCTTTTAAGAAATGTACAGAGTACTGATCTTGGAACATATAAAAGCTTAAATTGTTGTGTTGCTTTGACCTGCCTGAAAATAGAAGTGAAAATTGGTTTGCCATGATGCCCTTGCATGTGGCTACACATGAGAGGAACTGTTCTCAGGGTGTCTACCTTGCCCATAACTGCACAGGCCAGGGCTGTGGCCATACAGGGTTTGTGGGAGAGCCGGCAGTTTCTAGCCCAGGGCTGTCTGTGTCAGAGAAGGTGACAGTGGAGATCTTACACCCAAGTTAAAATCCCTTTAAGAGCTTCAAAAGCTATCCATGTGCAGGACCAACTCCAGAAGATTCTGGTCTGCTTGTTCTGGGTGTGGGCCCTGGCATCTCTATTTTTAAATGCTCCCTTGAGGATTCCATTGAGCAGCCAACATTGAGAACCACTAGGTTAGACAGATTGAAGAACGTTCTAGAACTTAACAGTCCCTACTTTGCTGCTCTCCATGAATTCCAGTTGCCTCTCGGAGCTCCCCTCACCCACTTCCTAATCAACCAGAGTACGCTTTGGTGGCCTAATGCAGCCGTCATGTCTCTATCTTGGTTCTGAAATCTGCTCGGTGGAAACCTTGTGCTGCCCAAGTCACCCTTACAAATCCTCTGGGAAGGTGACATGTAAGAGAGCGACCTCTCTCAATGAGTCTGATGCAGCTGGTCTTCGCTGCAGGGCTAAAATAGTCCCTTTCCCTGAGCAGCAGAGGAAGAGGAGCTTGGCCAGTTGTATGAGAGCAGTGTCTTCATCTGGGAGAACCCGCTGGGCACTGGGAGGGGTACACAGGGAAGAGGCAGGAGAGGCCAAATCCCATCTGCCCCGCAGGCCCACTCAGGGCCCATGCTTGTGAGTGGGGCGGCAGCCAGAACAGCTTCTAGTCCTGAAGCTGCAACGTCTCTCTCCCCTCCCTTCAACCTGTGAGGTTGAGTTTGTGTAAGTTAATGGTGCAGGTGGTATACCTCTGCCTTGGTTAAAGACAGATCACATTTTCTCTCAAGCCCAGGGGCACCTTGTTGGAGAGAGGAAGGGCTCAGGTGAGTGGCTGGCTTCTCAGACCCTCTGCACCTGCTATACATGAGCTCAGGCAGCACTGAACCTGAGCTGTGCTTGGCCTGTGTGTGTGACACAGGCTGGGCGAGAGCACCCCTTGCTGAGCCCTAAATCTCTGCAGCACTGAAAGCCCAGCCCTTCCCTGGCTCTCTGGTTGTCCTGAACTGCTGCCCATCCTGGAAACGACCTGCTCTGTGTCCGGCAGAGTCATAAAAATGCCTCCAAGCAGACAGCCGACCTAGAGGCTTAGAAGTCAGTTGGGACCAGCCCGCCTTTCCTGGTCTCCCAACTTGTTGAAGTCATTTGCTTATAATTAAGAGCTAAAAGTTCTCATCTCATCTTCCTTTCCTTCCTTGGTCTGCTTGGGGCCACCATTTTTTTATACCAGGTTCAAGGTGAGCTAGGCCTTTCCTTCCCTTGCTGAATCCTTGTGCAGAAAGCCTGTGCAGCTCCCTGGCCTTCACCTTGGCTTGTCCTGATTGTCTTTCGCAGTCACTGTTTTCATTAGCCATAGCCAGTCCTCCAAGTTTTATGATACGCTTTGCATTTTTCTAAATGCAGTTGGGGTTTTCCAGAGCTGTGCAAAGCCAGGAAATATACATGTCATTTAAATGACTCCAGTTAACCTTTTACCCTTTAACTGGTTGCTCATAAAACTCACCTCTCTCCCAGTGATGGGTTGCATTCTCCAGAAGAGCAGAATTGACAAAGATCTACAGCTTTCTTTGTTCCATGCTTCCCTTCCCTCTTTTGCCTCCACTGCTATAAGCCCCCAGTACCCAGCTCTCAGAGAGGAAGCTGGCAGTGGAAACGTGAGTCCCAGGCAGGGTCCAGTGGAAGTTCTAAGCTGGATTGATGCACCTTGTTGCCACTCAGGTCTCCCTTGGCCCCGGGCTTCAGTTGACTCCCTTCCTGTTCTGGTGTCTTCTGCTGGATCACACAGTAATGATAATAGCTACCATCTGTTAGTCCATTTCCTCAGGCCAGGCCCTGCTGTAAGCATTTCACGAGGTTTGGCTTGTTTAACTTTCACACCCTGGACAGGTAGCCCTGTTATCATCCCCATTTTAAGGACAAGGAAGCCAAAGCACAGAGAAGTAAACAACTGCCTATGGTCACGTTCTGCCAGGCAGTGGTGGAGCCAGGACACAAACGCAAGGTTGAGACATCAGAACTTGGACATCTGACTCTCAGCTAGGACTCCTCATCTGCTCACTTGACCACTGACCTGGCCAACCATCCATCTATCATTTATTGAGTGGTGGGCACTCTACTGGGTACTAGAAATGCAAAGAATAATAAGACACAGCCCTCCCTTCAGGGAGTTGCTGGTGTCCTAGTAGGAGTGACATCAGCAGATAGATATTGGTGCTTTTATGAAACCTACAGCATGCAGTGGGAAGAACAGAGAGGAGCTGGGCTTCTGCTGGGGGTGTGGGTAAATGGGGACAGGAATCGCTTCTGAGAGCCCCAACTATTGAGCTGCCGAGTGTTGCTCTAAGTGGGCGTTCAGCAGGCAGAGAAGCTGGGTGAGAATGTTCCAGGCAGAGAGGGATCCTAAGCAAAGACAAAGAGCTGTGTGTGGCAACCCTCATCAGTACCCTACATCTAGAACATCAGGTGATGTGTAAGTTTCCTATTGCTGCTGTAACACATTTCTACAAACTTTGTTACTTAAAACAGCACACATTTATTATCTTACAGTTCTAGAGATCAGAAGTCTGATATAGATCTCCAGGGTCTAAAATCAGGATGTCAGCAGACCTGCTTTCCACCCTGGAAGCTCCAGGGAAGAATCCATCTTTCTGTCTTTTCCAGCTTCTAGAGGCTACCTGTATTCTTTGACTCATGGCCCCCTCTACCCATGTTCAAAGCCAGCAGTGGTCATTTGGACCATTCTCATATCATGTCACTCTGACCTCTCCTTCCACTTCTAAGGAAGCATGACCCGACCTGCAGGTCAGCAAACGTAAAACCCCCGGCCGCGGGGTTCGCCAACTGGGACCTAAGGAGGGGGTGCACAAATGAAAAGGGACAGAAGACCAAGAGAATGGAGACAAGACAGGCTTTCTGATCAAGTCTCGTTTATTACAGGTTGGGGCAGAGAATATATAGACAGTACAGGGTGTGGTCTCTTCTGATTGGTTGCCTGTTATACTAATGAAGCAACCTACAAAGTCCAATCATGCACCGAGTTGTGCGCATGCGCAGTTGCCTCTGACGTAAGCGGAGGACTGGAGTGAGAACATTTGGCGGGAAAATGTGGCGCGAAAGTGATCAACAAGAAGTAAACAACAAGATGGAGTCTTTAAAACAAAATGGAGTCTTGTTGTTTTTGTGCCCTATGGCTCCCAACAGAAGCATATTCACAGAGCCCAGGGGATTAGGGCATGAACACCTGCCACAGGTGGGATGTGGAAACTGGCAGCATATGGGGATGAAGAGGTGGCCAGAAGCTCTGCATGACACACCTCAGTCAGGGAGCCTCTGAGATCCAATGACAGATGCACAGGCCAGGGATAATTACCCCTCGGATGCTCTTGGGTTATGTGACCAGGCCCTGGCCACTGCCACATCCTTGCAAGCTTCTATCCCCATGAAGGGCTCAAGTGTGCCCAGCAGGACCCCACTTTGGTGGTAAAGGTTAAGACTCTTCTCTGTGCCTCCCTCCCTCCTGCCATCATCTCCAGGATGTCCCTGGTCTCTGCCCATTGATGTTCCCCAAGTTGCTTCCCCCAGTTCCAGGCACCCAGCCACTTCCTGCATTTCTTCTCTCTCCTCCCCCTGAGTTCCTGCTGCTCAGGCTCTTCCAGTGGTTAGTGCCTCCCAGGCAACTGAGGCTCACTTCTCTCCCAGACTCTCCGTTTTGCCCTAAAAAAGTCAAAGATCACCCTCCACAGCCATCTGACTCCCCAGTCGTGGACCACTTCCTATACACAGGCACCACTCCCTGGGCTCAGGCCACAGGGGCGCATAATGTTTCATCTCACACACCATTAGTCTAGGACAGTGGTACTGAGAATGGGGCTTCTCTCTAGCCAATTTTGGCCAGGAGGAATTTTAATCAAAAGTCCCACTTTGGTTTTGAGAGGGACCTTTCTCCAGGGAAGGGTTAGAGAGTACCAGTCACTAAATAATCTGTTGCAAAATATTAGTCCTGGAGTAAAGTGGTTGGATTTTAAAATGAAGTAATTTTTTCTCTTTCAAGGAATGAGAACATTGTTGACTGTGATGGGAAAGCATTCTGATTCTTAAATATAAGTCTGGGACGTGAATCTTGCAAAGTTCTGCAGACGTCCCACCCTCGATTTTAATCCTGTTAAAACAAATCTGTAATGACCTTGGCTACCATGAGTGTGTGTACATGTTTGTGAGTTTGTGTATGCACACGCGCATGTGCGTGTATGTCACGGGAAAGCACAGCGACTTGTTTTATAGAAGCCCAGACCCACTCATTCACAATCACTCACCCTGCAGGCCAGGCAAGGACCACGGGCTCATGGGTGGTGGCACTTCCCCACCCAGGCTGCCCCTCCCCAAGACCTGAGTTCAGGCTTTCACTGCTCTTCCTGTTGGGAAGAAAGTATTTCTCTTGAAAACCAGCCCCACTCCCTAAATGATACTGGTGACAACACAGAAAGGAACTCATTTAGTTTAAAACTTGGAGGTTACAAAGGAGACTTGACAAGACTTAAGTCTTGATGAGCTTATGGATGAAGTGGGAATGACTAGTGTGTCTTGCAACCAAAGGAGCTCTGCATTTGTTCAGCAGTCATTTCCTGAGGCCCCACTGTGTGCAGAGTCTGGACAAAGAGACAAGGGGGCCCTGCACCTTCAATCCGTCTTTCAACTCTCACTCTTCTCTTGAAAAGAGACGCATTCTGTCTAAGGCTAAACTCACTCACAGCCAGATCCAGGGTAGCAGGTCCCTCCTGCCCTGGATCTAAAGTTCTAAAACTTCCATATTTGGCAAATCTATATCCTAGTTTTGTTGTTGGGTCACATGTGGGTGTGAGTTATATTTAGCTTTGGAAATTGTGGGAGGTGGAGAGTCAGCTGCACGTTGATGGCTTCTCTGCCCAGTTGGGGAAAGTGGAAGCTCCCCATCGGGGTCCAAGGTTGAGCTCTTCCTACAGCAAACCTTTGGGCTAACCCTCCTGGCCCCAGTCCCCTGCAATAGCAATGACTGCCTGGAGACCCCAGTCAGAGGCTCTGAGAAGTCCTGCAGACCCAAAGCCAGCCACGCGGTGGGGTCATAGGAGCCACTCATTGTACACCAGGCACCGTCTGAGTATGCCCTGCTTGTAAACCTTGCCATTCTGCAAACATCAGATGTTCTCCCTCTCTTTGAGTTGGTCTCTTTTCCATCTGGGAAGTTGGAAGGAGATCAGGACTGGATTCGAGAGCCCTGCATTGGTCTTTGGAACTTGCCTGGCTCTATGAGTCATTCCCACTGTGGAGGGAGGCGACCTGAAATGCTAAAGGTCAATCAGTACATCAAGATACGTAGTAAGTCCTAGTCGTTCTACCTGGTGCTCCCTCCCATCCCTTGAAATGTCTGCCCGTGTGCAGATGGAAGATGCTGCTTAATGAAGAAGCAGCCCGGGCATAGACGGTGATTACCTTGAGGAAAATTAATACCATGTCATCAATTCTGGAGGCAGAAGGAGCCCGCAGCCAGGTGGCTGTGCATTGGCTGGAATGACTCACAGCTGTTGAGGGCCCTAGTTTAGGAGACCTCTCCTGGCTCTGCATATAAATCAGTTCTTTTGCAGAGAGCAAGTGGGTGCCTTGTCAGGTGGGGTTGGGGAGAGCCATCTCCAGAGCCCCTGTCCTGGCAGGGGTCTACCACCTGAGGTGGTGAAAAGGCCCCTCCCATACCTGCTCTCAGCTGGGGCCAAGTGCAGGGCTGGTTTCGTGGATGGGGCTGTGAAGCCCATGTCTTCCTTTCTGGTAGGATCATGGGAAGGGGCTTTTGGCCTGGCTGTCAGAGTATAACATGACAGACCCATTTTCATGCTGCAAGCCTTAATTGGATGGTCAGAGGGCACATCTGTGGCTTATAAAAAACAAGCAGCATGACAATTTTACTGAAGGAGAGAGACAGCTTGCCTCAGATCGAGTCCCCAGGGAGGGAGATGCTGGGAGGCAGCAGGCTGGCCATCACAGGGGGCCTGGGGCCAAGTCTGAGCTTTGTCATTCTCCATGAGGCCTCGGTTGCTGTCTTCATCTTTCCGAGTCTGTGTTTCTCCATCTGGAAAATGAGGATAACAAGGCCCCAAAACAAAACATAAAGCTGTAAAGAGGAATTGATGAGAAAACTTATTTAAAACCATTTAGCACAGTGCCCATGTGTGATAAGCCCTCACAGTCATTATTACTACCCCATGTGGTCTTGGGTGCCAGAACCCAGACCATCCTCACGTTTTAATCTTAAGTGGCTTCATCTCACCATCTGTGGGCCCCTGGTCCCAAGTGTCCGGCCAGGCTGTTCTGTGGGCACAGATTAACCACATGGCTTAACACAGGAAGATTTATTTCTTGCTCGCTTTGCTTGTCCCACATGGGTCAGCAGGCCTCCATGCTGTGCCGTCACTCAGAGGCTGACAGAGGCACACCTGGCCTGTAGCATCACCACCAGGCACACACCCTTCCTAGTGTGAAGGGCAGGGAAGGGAAAAAGAGCTGGAGAGCCACCCGCCCAGCTCTTAGATGCTCCTGCCCAGAATGGGGAGGATGTGACCCCTTGGTGAGCAGTGAGTACACACCCTCTGCCCATCCCCAGCCAGCACTTGGGTGTTTAGGGGATCAGGAGCGCCCAGGCGCAGCCCGCACTAAACCAGGGTGAAATCTGAGGAACTAACAATGCGGGAAGAGCAACAGCTAAAACCAAATGGGAAACGGGAGGACTCAATGAATGAAGGCCCTGACCAGTTTCAAGACATGAGGCCCATTCTGGACCAGGCTGAGATGGGGCAGGCCCATCCTAGAGTGGGGCTTCCTTGCAAATGGTCATGTTCCTAAACCATCGCTATTGCTAGCAGAGGGAGGCAGCAGAGGAAGCTCCAGAACTGCCCTTGGGTCACCCCAGCACCCCAACACCGCCACCGGAGGAGAGGGAAGCTGGGAGAGCATGAACGCACCCTGCGTGGCCTGGTCTGCTGCCCCCGTGCTGGCTCAGGACTGGTTTGGGCTGAGAGAGCCAGTAACACAGGCAACAAAGCTGACGCCTGCACAGCAGAGGATGCTGGAGAGCGTGTGGGCGTGGTCGTGAGTTTTGAGGGCCAGCTGGCCTGGGTCTCATTCTCAGCTCTGGCTTGTGATGGCTGTGTGCCGTGAGAAGTGACCTCACCTCTCAGGTCTTCAGTCGCCTCCTCTGTGAAGGAGGGAAGATAATAAATAATGGCTCCTCAGCAGGGATGCCGTGAGGATGAAATGAAATGTGTGCAAAGCACAAAGCCACCATTTGGTGAACGTTCACTGTTAACTATTGTCATCGTTGTGCTGGGTTTTGGTGAAGAATTGGTTTGGGGGACTTTGACTTCTCTGGTTTCTGGGGGTGTACACAGCACCAGAGCCGAGGATAGGCTCAAGCGGGATCCCTGGGCCCACATCCTGGCCTGGCAGACAGGGGCTGTAGGTGTAGTGGTTTGGAGTGTGGGCTCAGGTCCTCACTTGCTATCTCTGTGCCCTGAGCACGTTACTTAACCTCACCTGGAACATGGAGACAGTAACCATGTCCCCCTCCTGGGACGTTATTGTGAGGATTCAGTGGGCCAATCCATGTTGTTTTCACAGCACTTTGTCGGAATAAGTCCCTGGGATAGCAACTCACAGCTAATTAATTGCCCTGTTAAAGACTTAGGCAAGAGGTGTGGAGTTCAGATGGTGACAAGAGCCAAGTCACTTCATAGCACTGCCCCAAAGAGCTGTGTGGGACTGCCTGGCGCCATCTTGTAAGTCATGGCAGCCCTGCCTCTTCCATTCAGTTCACGTCCACTCTGCTCGACCGAGGCACTTCCGAGCTTTGTACCAGGACCACCCGTGCTAGGGGCATTTGACTGCTGCTTTTGAGACATTTGCCATGTCAAGGGACCAACTGTATTATTGTTGGTGTAACATTTTTCTTTGAATCTATTCACAGTAGCTCCTCCTTAGGGCAAGATGGGGTAGGTTGAGCTAATCCTAACCTACACCCATGAAATATTGGGGTCCATAAGCTAGGCATATGTTTTTCTCTCTACATGTGCAGGCAAATATAGAATGATTAAAATAAAATAACCATTCATACATGTGCCTTCTAACACATCTCATGTCCCCAAAGTCGGCACGTAAGGCTCCCTTGTTTGTCCCCCTCTGGAACCCCGCCTATGGTCAGAAAGAAGTCTCTGTCTCCATGGGGCTGGGCCGTGGTTTTCATCTTACCATGGTGGACAGTGAGGCGGTTTGTAAACCCATTTAATATTTGACATTGTTACTTGTAATTTACAAAATGAAACTAAACTACTTGGGTTTTTTTACGGCCTGTAGTACAGAGTTTGCTTGGCCGAGCAGCAGTAGAAGGCAGGCTTTGAGTAATAGCAGGATTCAACCCCAGGTTCTTTTGGCCTCACGGGAGAAAGTTCTATTCCTGACTCATCCACACTGCTTCCAGGGAGGCAGAGAATGTATACAAACAAATCAGGTGTCACAATCACCAGGTATGAGTACTTAAGATGCTG
The DNA here is from genome assembly GCA_032199065.1 of Smutsia gigantea. Classification (NCBI taxonomy): domain Eukaryota; kingdom Metazoa; phylum Chordata; class Mammalia; order Pholidota; family Manidae; genus Smutsia; species Smutsia gigantea. Next base: position 113,252 of record JAVSCE010021306.1, read on the forward strand.
ATAAACTGGTACAGAAAACTGCATTTGTTACCAAGCTTCCCAGGGCATTGGAGGACACACCTCAATTAAGTGGCGCCCTTTTATACGGCTTCACTGAGGTGGGTGGGTGGGGAGTCTTACGGAATCTTCCTGCACTTCTGAAGCAGGTAACATCATTTTACATCTTGAACAACTGCGGGGTCCTAGAGGTCACGTGATCAACCCAAGCTTGCATGGCCAGGACGAGGCAGAACCAGCCTTTGATTGCCTGGCCTCGCATGCCTTTTGCTTTCCTCTCCTCTGCCAGGCCCCTGCCTGTGGGCAGGCTGCCTTCAGCCTGAAGGCCTGAATGCTTACTGTTAACTACTATGGCTGCTGTCCCTGGGCTGTTATCTGTTACCAGCTGGAAGTGGGCGGGACGTTGATGGGGAGGAGGACGGACCAGAAAACCTCTGGGGTGTTTTCTTTTTTTTTTTTTAATCTATTTTATTTATTTATTTATTTTTATTTTTCTTTGGCATTTTATTAAAATTACACTCATCAAGTAAGTTCTTTTCTATTTAATTTTTTTAATATAATTTATTTTGGTATCATTAATCTACAATTACATGTGCAATATTATGGTTATTAAACTACCCCTTCATCAGGTCCCCCCCCACCAACCCCATTACAGTCACTGTCCATCAGCGTAGTGAGATGCTATAGAGTCACTACTTGTCCTCTCTGAGTTATACAGCCCTCCTCTGGGGTGTTTTCTTACACGCAGAGAGAACAGCTGCGAGGGGGCCCAGAGCACTCTCAGGGAAACTTTGCCCTCTGATGTACAGCCTCCGGCTTCAGTGTCCATGATCCCAGCCGTGGCCGAGACCTTCTCCACAGTGGACTGAGGGGCTGGTAGAGTCACTGCTTGGCTCTGTAAAGCTGCTCTTTCCAAAAGGCCTGGAAGTGATGCAAAATCGAAACCTTGGTGTTGGTTTGGAAAATTGGCCCATACTCAACACCTTCCCTGCCCCTCACTCGCCCTAGAGGGAGTACCCATCCTGGGCCCAGTCAGGTTGGTATCCTGTCATAGAGTCAGTAATTTCATGTTTTCCTTTTGCTATTTAAAGGTCACCACATAATATGGAAACACACTCACATTATAAAAAGCTCAGACAATGCAGTGTGTAGAGTAAAAAGTGAAAGTACCCCTTCTGCACGCCCAGGCGTCCTGTGGCCCTGCCCCAAGCCCGCCATCCTCTCCTGCGGGGACTCCCAGCTCTGGGTGTGTCTCCTTCCAGACCTGTTCTCTGCACTTGCTTACGTATAAGTTTGTGCTTGTAGACACAGACTATCTTGCTCACCACCACTGCCCCAGCCCAGGCACGGGGCCTGGCACCAGTAGGCCTGTGATGAATATTTATTATACATGATGAACCCATGGCTTTAAACAAACGGGACCATGTCTATCTTAGTCCACCACTTGGGTTTTGCAATTAAAATCTGGGCTTTGCTGTTTCAGGACACATAGGTGGAGCCTATCTGCACATTATGGCATTAAATGCAAGTGTCCTAAGTCCCGCCACCCTCATGGATGGCGTTGGATGGCTTCCAGTTCACTATTCCCAAAGAGCTGGGCCTTGTGAGCAGCTCTGTTTACAAGTGCTGTGCTGTAGTACGAGGGAGTCCTCACCATGAAATCGCTGGGTTAGTTAGATGTCTTGATATGTGTGACAGCTGCTATCAAATGGTCCTTCACAAAAGCAGGTACGCCAGCAGGCCTCCTGCTGACAGTGTAGGGGCGTGCCCACCCGTCACCCTCACCCACTCTGACGGCTGTCGGCCTTTCTAGTCTGCGCCAGCGTAATGGGCAAAAGCAACCTTCCACTAGGCACTGTAAGCTGGGTTAAGTATCAGAGGGGGCTGCAGGAATGCCACCTTCCAGTCCGCGGCTGCCCGGGATTGGTGAGAATGGCAGAGCAGGTTGCTGGGGAGCCTGGGGCTCAGCGTGCTGCTTGGACTCAACCCACGCAGGCCCTGGAGACCCCATCCAAAGCAGCCAACCCCTTGCTGTCCTCTGCTTTCCCACCCCTGGCTGTGCTCATCAAAGAGGTGCCAGAAAAGATTTCCTGCAGCTGGAATTCCTGCCTGCTTCATGCGTGTTTAGAGGACATTCAGCTGTGTTCTCTCAAACCTCTACCATCCTTCACACTCAGAATATGTGTTTGGACATTCCCAACCCTCCCCTTGGCAGTTGTTTATTTAAAAATAGTACCAGAAATAGGCTTGCTTAATTATTTGGTTCCCTGCCAGCTCTCCATCTCATAGAAGAGTACATGCCCTGTGTGAATTCCGGGTCCTCAAGAACCACCAAAGGGGGACCTGCCTCGGAAGACCAAAGCTTTGTTAGTCACACAGACGACCCCTCCACGCTCACTGTGAGATGCGTGGCTTGAAGAAAAGCCTTAAAAATATGTCATTCCTTTCCCATATTTGTGGATTCCCAGAACGATTCTAGAAAAGGCACCGTGGGGATCCGCACTGGAATTCTCACAGGACGACAGTCCTAGGGGCGGAGGGTGATGTCAGTGGGAATCTGAACGGGCTGCCCCTGCATCCCCAGTGGGCCATTTTATTACTACATCTGCAGGCGCTCCCCGCCCACCTGCCCACCCTGCCCCATCGCCATAAACTCTGCAGCCCATGTCTGAGGAGGGAGGCCCCTGGGGATTTTGCTTTTAAAGCTCCCCACCTCGTTTCTCTGGAAAGCCCCGAGGTAAGCAGGTTTCCCTCCTGTGTCCCTGACTACGCCAGCTTACACCATAGCTGCTCCTATTAAAAGGAACTGGTGATAACTGGTGCAGAGGAAGATATCACTTACTCCACAGGGGGGGCAGGGAAGTTGTGTGTGGCTTTCATTGAGAGCTCACTGGCCTGTTCAGTGTCAGCCACCTGATGAAGAAGGCCAGCAATGTGGAGGACTGCGGAGCCAAGAGCACGGGAGCACCCGCGGATGCTGGAATTCTGGCCGGGCCACTCAGGCTGGGCAGGCCTGTGTGCCCCAGGCAGCTCCTGTACCCCCAGGCGCAGGGCCTCCGAGCCACCTCCGTGGGGCTGTTGTGAAGTGCGGGTACTGCCTAGGGAAGGGCCCTGACATGGCAGGAAGAGGTAGAGGGTAAGCAGTGCACCCTGGAGGCCAGCCCTCAGCCAGCTGTGCTACATAACAGCTGGGTGCCTTTGGCAGGACAGTGAATGTGAGCCTGAGGCTTCCTTCATCTTGAAAATAACAATCCACACCGTCAGGAAGGCCCTGAGCACAGAGCAGGCCTCTGACAGATGTGAACTGGAGTTTTTTGACAGGCTGCAAGGTGACCCACTAGGCTTCTTGTAATTGAGCTGCAGCCCACCCTGGGCCTGGGTCCTCCCTTCTACAGAGCCCACTCTTCTTTGCAGGAAATGCCCGCCTGTGGCACTGGTCCAGGGCAGGGGAGCTCTGACACCCCTGGGGGCAGTTCTGAGCCGTGTCACCCCAATTGCCATGGGCTTGCTTGTCCCACAGGCATCCCCACCCGGGCGGCCCACTCGCTGTCGGGCCTGCTTGGGCCTGACATGCGGGAGGCCTCCATACTCAATTGGAAATGTACTCTTCAGGAACCAGCTGAAAGCGTTCCCTGGCTTACAGGCATTCCTGGCATTTCCTTGATAGTCAATTTGTGAATACAAATTTGAATATAACTAATCTCCATTTTCACCCCCAAAACTTGGCTTCCCTTCTTTCTCTCTTCTTTCTTTATTTTGTTCTGCACACGGGTAAGAGTAGGGGCTCTGGAGTTAGAATCCATCAGGGTTTGAGTACCAGGTCTACTGTTTATTGGCTACATGACCTTGGGCAAGTTCTTAACTCTGTGGCCCTCAGTTTCCTCATCTGTAAAGCAGGGTTTGTGAGAAGTAACTTGGTAAACCAGAAAGTGCCCGGTGCAGTCCTGGCCCACAGTGTCATGCTCGGTGCATGACAGCTGGCGTTATCCTCATTGCTGTGACCATCCCCAGGCTCATGGAGTTCCTGTGGAGCAGGAAGGAGCCAGGCGAGGGCCTTCTTCACCTGGACCCTCCCTCCAGACCCATCCCAGGATTCTCCTTCTGAAACGCCCCCATGTTCCCCTGCAACCCCACGGAGCTTCCGGGACATTGCATAGAATGCACTTTTATCTCACATAAGTTCAGTGAGACCTGCTCAGCAAAGCAGAGAGAGGGTGGGAAGTCCCAACTTGGGTAGAGTGGTCCATTCTTGCCACCCCTGGAGAAGGAAGCCACTCTTTCTTAGCCAGTCTCAGTTCTCATGGCCATACTTCCTGAGCACATAAGAGTCCAGGTCCCCAAAATGTGTATTTTGAATGCATCTAGCCTCCTAAAGGACACACTGACATAGCCTATGGTGCTCAGCCAAAGAACGGTGGACTTCCAGTGTTGCGGGCCGTACAGCACACCTCTGCGTGCCCAAGGGACGTGGCCTGGTCTTGGCTGCCTCTTTCTCCTCTGTCCCCTCGATGGAAGGACGGCAGCAATGGATCTGCATTCTCTCTGTGTCCATGCTGCCTGGCCCTGCACAGACACCAAATAAAACTGGTGGAAGGTGCCCCTCATTGGACTTGGAGCGGAAGGGTGATGGCCCCAACCCCGGCAGGCCTCTGGCGTGGGGCAGTGGGTCTGATGGGTAGAGAGGGTCCGCTGGCCTCATGACTCAACAGAAAGGGAGGAGTGGGGGTGAGTGCCCCTGGACAATAAGCAGATCTCACTGGCCCACGTGGGGCCATGGCAGTTGACTTCTGTCTTTTATAACAGTAACGTTAGGAAGCAGGACAGCCCCTTCCTTCTAAGGGATGTCTGGATCCCAGCCTTTCTCCAGGGTATTTGCTGGCCCCACAGGCCCTTCAGGCTGTGTCCAAATGAACCACCTTGTGACAAGTCCTGCTGCTGTGTCACCTTTGGGTGACAGACAATGCCAGGTCTGGGGGCTCAAAGGGAAACTGAAAGGTGATGTGAGTCAGGGGTTCCAGAGGCCTGACCCAGAAGCTGTGTACCAGTCCCAGTCAGGCCTTGCCTGAGAATTTCCAATGCTAGTGTGTGATTACAGTAAACATTCTGGAGGGCCCCTGCCCGATCTGCGAAGGCCAGGCCTCACCTACAGGTGCACGGTTTGTGGGAGGAGGCAGACAGTGCTCTGTGGCTTAACAGGCCTCTAGGCATCAGCTGCTCAGGTGGGGGCAGCTGAGTCCCACAGGAGGCCTGGTCTTCTGAAGTGGGAGGCATTTGCAGGCCCCACCTCCCCACCCCCAATCGACATCTTGGGTGCTACAGCTGACCTTGTGTGGCAGGCATTCCTCTTCTTGAGAACTGACCTTGTACACCCTACTTGCATCTGAGTTCTTTAGAAAGAATTCCTCCCCTTTTCCCTTTGGGGCCCTGCATGCCTGCCTGGGCCCCCACTAATGCCCAAATATGCCTCATTCTCTCATTTCTCTACTGGCCCTGCTGTGTAGTTCATAATATAACTCAAATGTGAAAAATTAGCTCTGCGTGGTTGCTATGAATTTTACATGAATCATATTTAAATCAATAAAGTCTGTAGAATGAATCAAGTAATCCTTATTACGAAGAAGTGGGGGCCAACTTAAAGGGGCCGTAGGCCTTTAAGCATGCCACCCCTTGTTAGGTTGGAAAAAGTTGTCCACCAATGGATCAGCCACAACAAAGCAAGTAACCTTTCACAGTTCTGGGCTCCCTTAGTACTGAGATGCCTTTGAAGTGTCTACTTTCTTCTTAGGAGGTGTGATCAAGCAGAACCAGAATGAAAGTCAGATTTTCCATGACTAGTTTCTTCTTTGAACAGTTGCTAATCTTTTTTTTTTTTTTAAGTTGGCAATCTTTTAAATGACATTCTGTTTCAAATGTGTGAGCTTGGGATCTTTGATGTAAATAGCAGGAAAAAGTGGGCGGTCATGTTATGGAACGTGGAAAGCCTGCCTTTTCTAGGCCATGCTTTAAGAGCAAAAACCAGAAAGAAGAAAGACAGGAAAAGCAACAAGTACAAGGAAGGAGAGTGGAGAATTAGCAAGAATGAACACGAAAAAAGCCCCCCGTAAGGGATCAAGCCTGTGTAGGCTCTAATCCCAGCCCAGCCCAGGTGAGGGAACACCATTTTCATAGCATGATCTGACTCTGGGTCCTCTGCTCTCCCCACCTGCCCATCTTCACCTTGATTGGACCTGACATTCTCTCCACGGCCAGCTCTGTCTTGGGGGAAACAAGCGATCTGAGTGCCGGGCAGAACCGGAGCCGAGGCCTGGAGGGTGGCCCAGTGCCTCTGGATGGTCGAGCAAGATAGGAGCTAGAGGCATGGCAGTGGTGTGACACTGGCACCAAACAGGGCCTTTGCTTTGACAGTTAATGTTTTTCATGAACTTCCAAGTGCACAAATATTGTACAGATACGTTATCCTTGTAAGAAAGCAAAACTAGGTAATTCCTGATCCTTCCCTTCCTGTCCCCTCCCACCCACTTCTCCAGAGATAACCAGGTTACAGTTGGATGTGTTTCCTTCCAGACCTGTCTCCCAAGAAGCACATAGGGGCCCATAGGAGAAATATGGGACCACTGAAATTCTTTTTTAATTAATTTACTTTTTTGATTATGAAAGTATTATCCATTCACTGCAGAAAATTTAGGAAAAAAATAGAGATAAACATTTTAAAAATCACTTGTAATCATACCATAACCCCTGATAACCACAGGAGTGTTTTACATAAAACAAGGTCATTCTGTGCATGCTGTTTAGTAACCTTCATTTTTCACATCAGGCCCGATGGGCACACCTTTCCACATCATAAGCAGTTCTCCTCAGCCGCAGTTTTTCAGAAGGTAGTGCCTGAGACAGCGTTTGGTGGTTCAGCTCCGAATATGTTGTCCATATAAATGGTTATGTCCTCTACTGACAGGTGATGCTAAATTTGCACATATGCAAATGACACAGTTTCCTTTTAAAATAAATTTAAGTTAAAAGGGAGCGATGTGTTTTAAGGAAAATACCAAACAAAAGGTGCAGATGGTTCAAGTACAGGAAAGTCCCAAGGGTGGTGAGAAAGCAGCTAAAGTTGAGGGAACACCATTTTCATAGCATTTTCTAAAACTGACCACGTAACACTCCCATCATGAGGAGCTCCATCTTCCAACATTTAATTTTCCTTCATCCATGAGATTTTTCTCTACTTAAGCCCCCTCCTCCTGTACACACACAGACGAGTTTGAACTTCCCTGTGGCTGAATGTCTGTGCGGCTGTAGCATACATTTCTAGGAGTGGACTCAGAGGTTCAAGGGCAAGCCCGGTTGAAAGGTTTTCTTTACCTATTGCCAAGTTGCCCTCCTGGAAGGCTATGCGAGTGTGAGCAGCAGAGGGAGTAACCAGGAGCTATTTTCCTGATTTAAATGCACAGCCATAAGTAAATGCCCAGCATCACTTACTTTCCTTTATCTGAAAGATTTAATCAGTTCCCTCACCCTTGACCTTTTCATATGCTCCCTCTGTTCTGGGGGCCTCTGTAAGTGCCTTTTAATATTTCCATTGTGTGTGTTAATCTTTAATTCAAATTTGATGTATCAGGAATATTTTTAGAAGGCTTAGCTCAATTAATTTCACTCCCTACCCTATTATTTTATGTCTTTCTTTACCTGAATCATTCATGGCAAAGAGGGCTGACAAACAGGACTGAGTTTGGGGCTGTTCTAATTAACTCCAGGGGATGCGGTAAGCAGTCCATCAGACCTGGGATATTTACTGGTGTTTTTTCAGTGTTCCCTCCCTGTTCATGAGAACCTCCCTAGCTTTCTGGTCCAGTTGGACATCTGTTTTGGGAATGGCCTGAAACATCTTTTCTGGGCATCTCAGAATGAGATGAGGAAAAGGATTTTGTGTTTTGTTTTGAATGAGCAGTAGGCTTCAAGTTCCTTGCATTATAATAGCAGGAGCATAAGCCTCTTCATAAAGGCTAAGTTTACTGTTGGTCAGGGTGTGGCCTTGGCCAAGTCTGTCTCTGAGGAGCAGGAGGATGGTGGGGGACAGTTTACCTCTTGGGACAAATGGGAGAGGCAGTGGTCTTCAAACTTTGCTTCAGAGTAGAGTCACCTGGAGAGCTTTTAGGAATCCCAATGCCCAGATCACACCTCATCCTGCAGGAAATCAGACTGTGCAGGGGGTGGGAGCCGACATCAGTGTTTTTAAAGATCTCTAAGTGATTCCACAAGCAAATGTTTGGGAGCCATTGCTGTAAGGCTTAACTGAGGCCCCTGCCATATACTCTTGCTCAGTGATTGACAGAAGGATGCTCAGGGCCCACCCCTCAAAAAAAAAAAAAGATAGTGTGGAGAGAAGTTGGAGTATCAGAAACCAGATCCGGCTGAGCCCCCGCCTGCAGAAGGGCCGGGTGAGCCTGTGTGCTGGGAAGGTGCCTATGCATGCCCCACACCCAGGAGGGGACTGGAGGATGGAGGGGCAGTCAGCCTCTTGTTCTAGATTGCCACCAGGCATCTCTACATCCTAGCCTGTATGGTTTTTCTGCTGAGTCCCCTCCTCCTGGGAGAATTGTCAGTCTCCTCAGTAAGGAGAGCTGGCCAGACTGTGGCTTCTTGATGAAGAGCCATGAACACTAGGCCTTGGTATAATCTCCTGTAATTGTATTTGGGCTCCCACAGGTCTCCGAAGCACAGGTCCATAGGCTCTCCCAGGCCCCACGCCCTAAGTCCGGAGCCCTGAGATCCACACTGACCACCAGCACCAGGTACCCCACTGTGAGTAGTCCTGGGTCCCTCCCAAGTCAGCGTGTCTGAGCTGCACCCTTTTCAGTTGTTCCAAGTGCTAGGTGTGTGGGAGTAACTTTCCAGCTCATTCGTTCCACAGGTCTTTCCTGCCCCTACACTGTGCTCAGCCCTGTGCAGAGGCCAGAACATAGAGACGCCCCGGCAGGGGACACACCAGCCCCTGCTCGTCCTTGGAGGCCTGGCTGGAGAGAAGCGGGCAGCCCACGAGGAACCCCTGCCCAGAACATCTGGCGGGATGCAATGCCTATCAGACATATTATTATCCCTGGTGCTGCAGATAGCATATGTATGTAAGACTCTGGCCATGTACCCCATTCCTTCTATGTCAGGAAGCTCCCAGGCTCAGGGTCGCGCTGCCTCATGTCACCCAGGCTTCCGGAGACAGGTCATTCTCACTCAGAGCTCCTAGCCAGAAAGGAAGCTGGCCATTTCCCACAGTCCCATAGGCAGCCATGGTCTCTTCTTTCTGTCTGGTTTCGTCTAGCTGCATAAATCTCCATTAATGAAAATTAAGATTCAGATAAATAAAACTATAGGTGCTGTCCCTTATCCCCCTAGCCACATTTCAGACACTCAGTAGCCATATGTGGCTAGCTTGGCATTCGAATGAAAATTTTCACTTTATTTCACTTTCATTTAAATAGCCACATGTGGCTGGCAGCTGCCCCTGAAGAGCACGGAGGTAGACCTGTCTCCATGTACATAGACAGTCCTTGGGCAGCACTGTCTGGCAGGTGGGAATAAAGTCAGGAGGCAAGAAGAGCACAGGCTTTGGAGTCTGTCAGAATCACTGCTCTGTGTTTTTAACCCTGCTGAGCCTCAAGTGCCCTCACCTTCAGTCTGGAGGCAGGGGACCCGGTGGCGATGACAAAGGACAGCAATGTGTATGGGCACTGCTTGTCATTTCCAGGTGCCTGGGAGCTAAAAGCTGTCATCACCCCTTTTCACAGATGGGAAAGTGGAGGCCAGAGCCTGCATGGCATGGAAGCACACAGCACATGGCAGGAAACAGAAACATCAGGGCCTGTGGTTCGTGTCCAGTCAGAGTGGCATCTGGGGGTTGGAGGCCTGGCCACTGGAGCTGCCCCTGCGCCCTTGCCTGTTGTCCAGGCAGACCTCCACAGCCCTGCCATCTCTTCCCTTCCTCCGCCAGGGCCTCAGCCTTATTTACTGGCGGACAACCTGACTAGCTCTCATGCAAAGCCCTCGCTTTCTTTCCTTTCCTTTTGCCTAGCAAATTGGAATCCATGACATCCTAGCTGCGTGGAGGGGCAGGATTTCACCGCCGGCCTCACTGTAGCGAGGAGAGAGGTGTCCAGGGCCCTCAGGCCCTTGGCAGTGGGGCCTTCTTGCCACCTGTTATTCCCTCCTACTGTCCTGCCTGAATATCTGTCACTTGTTAACCTTTCCCTTTCGCTCTCTGATGGTGGGTTTCCTCAGCCAGGACATCAGCCAAGCGGCTGAAGGCAGTGATTCTATGCACCTTGGCTAAAATGAAGCCACTCAGGCTCTCGCTTTAGAAGCCGCGGTGTCTTAGCATAGATGTTCAGACCAACGCCGTTTCCTGGCGGGTCCGGATTCACCTTAATCTAGAGTGTGACCTGCAAATTCTTCACAGGACTGGAGTTTGGTTTCAAGCATGTGGAGGAGCTAGGACCCAACTCACTATGGGCATTTCCCTGCCTGGGGTCCTGGGAGTTAACCTTGCTGAAAATCATGCGGGGACAGCTCTGGCAAGTTAACTATCTCAGAGTCTCAATTTTCCCATCTGACACCTGCAGATAATAGGTGGTAGTGGATTGTTTTGGGTGCTTAAGGTAGAGCCAGGTGTTTGTTAAAACACTCAGTAAACAGTAACTTATTATTTGAAATTAGCAGAGAGAAGCATTTGCAAGTGGAATTTTTGAAAAGTGTATCTACTTTGGAAAAGAGTTTATTTAGAAGCAGTTTATGCATTCCCTTCCCATTGTTCACACAATGTACACTAATAGATGTATCTCAGTTATTTGTTTACAGTCTGTCTGCCTCAACCAGACTGTGAGTTTTATGAGGGCGGGGACCATCTTTTTCACCCCTGCCTTCTCAGTGTGTGGGACTGTGCTTGGCCACCTAGCAGATACAGAGTAAATATTTGTTGAATTAATAAAAAATAAATGATTGGGAAATTATAATTTTTTTTTCATATCCTTAGTAAGCCCCTTTTTGTGTATGTTGCAAGATCCAGACTGGGTCTTAATTATAAACTTCCAATTAAAGACCTGAATTACGTTTCAGTAAATAACCACAGGCAAAACCTTTAGTTACCATGACAACCTTCCCTTAGTTCCCAGTGCCTGGGTCTGTTTATATTCCTTGGCATGACTTTAATAAATGGCCCTTATGGACCAGGGGGGGACCCAGCCTCTGCAGCCTCAGCCCCCACCAGCCCTCACTGTGTTGTTCCACATTCCGCAGTCCCAGCAAAGAACAGAAGTCTCCCCAGCTCACCATGTTCACGCGTGTCTCTAACCCAAGACACACGCCTTTCCCTCTGCGGATTTCCACACATCCTTCAAAAGTCTTTGTGCGGGCCCACCTGCCTTGAATGACTAAAGTAAAATGAATGAATGAGTTCCCTGACTTACTTTGTTCTTCGTAATTTCTTAATAGAGTAGTTCATGTCCAAGTTCTTTTTTGAAAGAAGAGAACAGGCAGAGGGAAAAATAGTTGAGATTCTCGATTTTTATCTTGTTTGAAACATAGTTTAAGTCATTAAAAGAAGGCCATCTGATTGGGTGTGTAGTATTATACAGATTTAGGCTGATAAGATTTAGTTTCATATTAACCATATTGCTTTAAATCCTATGCTTTGGAAGTATTGTTCTAGTGCCAAACGTTTATTGATTGATACTCAGTTTGAACACTAGGGATTCAAAACATAAAGCAGGCAGTTTGGTGTGTGAAGTATACAGCTTTATTTTAAACTCAGAGGTATGGCGTGTCTCCACCAGAGGTCTCCCATATTTTACTGTTAATGTTAGAAGTATACTGAATTCCCACAAGCTAATTAAAAATCAGACTGCTATGCCCGTAAGCATTCACTCTGTGAACTAATTTCTGCCAAACAGCCATAAATGTGTCCCCTGGTATGAAATTTAGACGTTCTTTCCCATCAGAAAAGAGGCATGTTTTTGAGTCCCAGTCTTTTCCTCTGAGAGGGAAGGAAACCGAGGGCCCACCCACAGAGGTCAGCTGCCTTGACCAAGGTCACACAGCCTTGTAAGTGTGCAGCTGGGCGTCAGACCCAGGCTGCTGCCCACTCTCTCCTCACTGTCCTCTCCAAACCCTGCTTTCTCTTTTTTTTTTAATATAATTTATTTTATTATCATTAATCTACAATTACATGTGCAATATTATGGTTATTAAACTACCCCTTCATCAGGTCCCCCCCACCAACCCCATTACAGTCACTGTCCATCAGCGTAGTGAGATGCTATAGACTCACTACTTGTCTTCTCTGAGTTGTACAGCCCTCCCCGTGCCCCCCAACATTACATCTGCTAATCGTAATGCCCCTTTTTCCTTCTTATCCCTCCCTTCCCACCCATTTTCCCCAGTCCTGCTTTCTCTTAAGGAGTTGAATTCAGAATAATTCTGTTACTCCTCAGGGCCAGGTACTATTCTAGCACTTTATGAACATCTCTTGGTCTTCATAGCAGCCCTATTGGACAGGTACTGCAGTCACCCCCATTTGCTGGATGAGGTACCTGAGGACCAGGGGGTAGGCAGCAGTGTGTGAGCCCGCTCTGGGCAGTCTGGCCCACCCTCTTGCCCTTCTTGAGACTGTGCTGCCTAGGGTGCTAAGAACCAGAGAGGGAAGGACCCGCAAGGGAGTGCATGCTGTCCCAACCCAGATGAGGCAAAGAGCCCCAACCCCAAACAACTGGTGGAAAATGGCAAGCTAATGCCAGGCCAGGAAGGGTTACAGGGTCACAAAGAGGAGCCTGGAGCCCTCCGAAGAGGGACAATGGCTTGATTTGGCCTGAAACACCACTCTCCTCCTCTGCTTGTCCAGTTTCTGGACTTTGAGAGTCCAGTTAAAATGTCACCTCCTACAAGAACCCTTCTGTTCTGGTGCCCCTCTCCCAGCCTCCTACGGCGCCCTAGGCTTCCCCACCATGGCCTTTGTCACACTGTATACAGCTGTCACTTGCTTGGTCTCCCCCACTGAACAGGAGCTCCTAATAGGTGAGTCTTGCCCATCTCTGAGGCCCCATTGCCAAGCACAGGGTCCAGCATGGAGGAAAGTGCCCCAGAAATGTTTGAATGAACAGTCTGAGACAGTGGAGGGGAAAGTGGGTATATATAGTTCTATCTACAAAGCCATTTTCTCTCCCACCAGCTGGCCTGGTTGGATCCTGAGTCCATATTAGCAAGAGGGAACATTCCCCACCCAAGAAGGACCTTGAAGGCCAAGCTCAGAGCCACAGACCAGAGAGTTCCCTGAAGTCTAGCAGCATCCATGGGTACACAGATGCCCCACAGATGCTAGTGTGAAGCCCACATACACCTTCTCAATGGTGTTAACAACATAAACCCCAGAGGTTTTAATTCTTGGGGAAAACACTCTAGGTGATGTTCTCTGCCAGGAGGACTTCCCGCAGCCCAAGGAGGGAGAATTCCCTGAGCCAGGATCTGTTCTCTAGAATATCCTTGTGCACTTTTCTGATGAAGTATCTTAAGGAGGAAATCCAAGGGCAAGAAAAGATTTGGCCCTATCTTCAAGAAACTTCTTTCCACATGGAGAAAGGAAATGTGCCTATGTGACACAGAAAAAAAAATCACAAGCTTTTTCTCATCTCATTTGCTCCTCACAGAACCCCTACGAAGTAACTGGTGAATCTGTTTTTCAGATAAGGAAACTGAGACTCAGGTCACCCAGAGCCTGGCTGTATCTCCCCTCTTCATCCCTGTAGCCCAGGGCCTGGCACCTAGGAGCCACCAGGCGAACACTGAGTGCGGAGACTGATGGTAGAACAGGAGGAAGAGAAAGGCAGAGCCTTGATTCAAGCCCAGGTCGACCTGACCACATCCTGTGGAAGGCCCAGAGCAGAGCAATCATGGGCTGGGGGCGGGAGGGGGGGGACATGGCCTCCTTGAGACCAGGATGTCCTCCTCCATCAGCTGGTAGGTTACTGGGTAGCAGAAGGGAGCCCTACCAGAAGTCAATTCTGTGTTAGTCTATCTTGCATTGCATAGTGAAGAGCCTAAGGTATTCAAATCTTTTCTTGGAAATCTCAAGTATTCCATTCGGCTGCCTCAGAGTTAGGTGACTTTATTTACTCATGCTAAACAGGGCCATTTTCAGAGAGGAAATTATGCAATGTTCTATGCAAATGTGGCATTCTGGAGAGCAGTGTAGAGATAAGTGTGGTCACCAATGCATTATAGAGATCAGATCGCTGTGCCTCTGGTGGCAGGCTGTGTGTCACTTGATAAGGGGGTATGCCATGCTCTACTTGGAATCGCTGCTCGTTTGGATTCTGTTTCTGGTAATTATGTCTTCACTGAGTTGTCTATCTGAGAATTTTGTTTGGTACAAAGAAGAAACAAGGGATACAGTTTTTGTAAGTTGCCCATCCTTGTGTAGATTTGAGCAGAGGAAGCTGCCCCACACACTTCTGGACATGTGGGAACGCGAGGAGTCAAATTTGCACTCTTCCAAGAAGAGAAGCTCTTCAAATTTTCCAAGGGGGAAAGATGGGTTCTCTTGGCTGCTCTGTGAAAATCGGTTACACCATTTACTAGACATATGCATTTCAAACCAGAGAAAAGAGGTAGCCTTGGTAAACCCCTTCTCTGGAAGCAGGTGGAACTGAGCCCAAGCCCAGCACTGTCCCTAGCCTGTGGCTGCCCCGAGCCTTAGGTGCCTTGTCTGAAAATGGCACCAGTGCCTTCCCTCCAGTTAGTTATTGCCCCTGGGTGACATGGTAACTGCTTGAATAATTACTGGATGGACAAATGACAGGCTTACCCATATCAACAAAGTGGGTGTTGGTACAGTGTCACTGGGTGCCATGAAGTTTCTGCAAAGTTAAGAGATGGTAGGAAAAGTCCCCTCGAGTCCCAGCTCTTTCTATTAAATTCCTGCCATTCCAACTCAGGAACCAAGTAAGTTTCACAGTAAGGGGATCCTGGACCAATTACACAAAACTGTGCTATAAAGTAGGTCAGAGAATGAATAATAATCACATTGCAGGTACTGTTGATGGCCCAGCCTCTGGTTTCACGCACGCAGCCGTGTGCTTGTGGGACTTCCACAACGACCTGAACAGGTCAGCTTTTCCCCCAACATCTTAGGTGGAAAAATTCCAAACATACAACCAAGTTGAATGAATTGTATCGAGAACAGCTATACAACATTATACCTACCATCTACATCCTACCACAGACATTTTACTCCACTTGTTTCCTTTCCATTTTGTTCTTTCTTTCTTTCTTTTTTTTTTTCTTTGGTGCATTGCAAAGTAAATAGCAGACATTGGTACTCTTCTTCCTAAATACATCAGTATGCATGTCATGAAGTAGAGCCATAGTCGTTTTATTACCCAGGCCTACAGATGAGGCAACCAAAACAAAATCGTGTGCCCAGTCAACAGAACTAGGAAGCCGCAGAGCTATAGCTCAGCTCCCAGCAGCCAGCCCCCAGGCCTCCATGGCTCCTCTGCAGGTAGAGCTGTGGGTATGGGTGGGAAAGTGGAGCTGGAATGTGAGGAGAGCACCGAACCTTCCCAACAGAACTTTAGGAGGTTGCCTCTTGGTGCTCTGGGTAGGGGTACAGGGAGAGGAAGCCAGAGGTGGGGCCGTCAGTGTGGCAGCAGTTGGGATGACCCCGCTAACCTTGGTTGAAATCTTGAAACCAGCATTCGGTGGTAGTCTCCCTGGAGACTGCATTTCAGCATCCATCCTAATCTATGCATCCATAATTGCCACTCCCCTTACAAATCCAAGGAGCAATACCAGTAAATTTTTCTCTTTATTCTTGGAGGGATTGGACTCTTATGCCTGGCAGCAGATACGTGCCAAGGGCCACTCTCTATCCAGGAAATATCGCACTTCACAGCTGCCCTTGGGCCATGCTGGGAAGGAGGGCTTTGGGGAGCTTCAAAGAAGACAAAGTAATGGATTGCTACTTGCAGCAAATAACCCATAAGCTGTTTGCTGGGTTGATGGAGAAATTGTTACTTAATTTTCTACAAAGAATTGATTTGACTGTCAGGAGAATCAGCCAACCTAATTGGGAACAATCGGATCTCTTTCTCATTTTGACTTTGGGATGTCATGGGCCATGCGTGGAGTCTCCCCCTGGTGTTAATCAGATGCAAGAAGGTCTGAGGGTTGCTTGCTCGTACGAGACCTGGGCCTGTGGACTTTATCAAGGCCCAGTTGCCTGTCATCCCCACTCTACTGGGTCTGGTGCGGATCAGCACGAGGCTTCCTTTTCAAAGCATGCAGGTTAGCTTCCAAGGAAACGTGTAACTTTCTTATTACCAACCCCCCACCAAGAATGGCTATCGTTTCCCACCTTGTAGTGGACTTTGACAGAGTGGTGACAGTTGGGAGATGGATGCCCTTTCCCACTGGATTTCTGGTTGACGGCCTCGTGTTGCCTGTGCCTGTCCCACCCCCAGGTCCCCCAGAGAGCCAATTGGAGCCTGATGATTCATCAGCCGCTTCCCAGCCATGCATTACTGGGCAGTTAAGGCCTCTCCCCTCGGCTGCATTTGGTCATCAGGGAGCCATGCCAAGCTGGCTCTCCCCGGAGTCACTGTCAAAGCTGTATTTGCTGCCACAGAATATCTTCTCTGTCTCACAGAGACAAGTTCCCAGAGTGTTGGACAGCTTCCAAGGGCTGCTGTCTGTCCACTGGTCTGAGGGCTCCATGAAGGCAGGGGCTCAGCCCATCTTGCTTTCCTGCATCCCTGCACCTGAACAGAGCCCTGAGGGCAACAGAGAATCTGCCCTGTGTGCCAGGAGGAGGAACCCTCAAGGGTGGAAGAGAGACAGCATGCCCCCAAGTTAGAGAAGAACCTAGGTCTGCCACCGAGGGGCCCACCAATGCCTGGTGAAGGGGGCCCCTTGCCAGGGCAGTCCAGGAGCGCCCAGGTGCCTCCACACCGCCAGCCTCCATGAGATCAAACCCCCTGAAGCCTGCCAGAACCATCTCCCAGCCTCAAGAGCCAGCGCAGGTCAGGGGTACCCCCTTCTCTGAGGGAAACGAGAGTTGGTCTTCTCTCTAGCCCCATCCAGGAGACTAGAGCCCCTATTACAATCAGCTTGTCCCGGATGGTGTGAAGGTCACACGTTCCTTCTCGCTTCACACCTCATCGTGTCATTATCAGTTGTGTGTCCTTGGGGAAGTGATGTCATGTTCCGCAGTTTGTGTCCTCTGGAGTCAGTGAAGCCACCTCATAGGGTCCTGGGAATGTGCTGAGTGGGAGCATGCAGAAGCACTTGAGAGAGGTTGCTTGTGGGGCCAGCATTTGTCATAGAACTGATGGTGGGGAAGGGGGTGTCCTACCCAAAAACTCAGCCCTGACAATCTTTCAGTTGGTGGTTTTGGAGAACTAAAGCCCCAAGTGGCACTAACTCCCCACCGGACAAGGCCACCAGCTCCGGGGAAAGTCAGTGATCGCGGTGTCTTAGCTCCCTTGCGAGGGCCCATAGGCCACAGCAGTTTCTCCCTCACTAATTGCCGGCAGCCTGCAGACCCTGGAATAGAAAACATCTGCTCTCAGATGCACAAGGGGGGCCAGGACCACACTTGTCTTGGGAAAGTAATCATGTGCCTGTCTGCTTACAAAAGAAATCCTGGCCTCCTATCAGCTCTGAAGTCCTACCAGGGCCAGGTATATTGGAATCCCAGGGTGAACCTGCCTTTCTCAGGAAATCAGTGTGCCCTGTTCCTAGCCCTTCCTGACCCGATTACAACACGTGCCTGTGTTTACAAAGTTGCTAATCTAAATTCCAACTGTGATGATTTTCCAGGAATTGGCCCTAAAGCCCAGGGTATTGGATTTCAAAGCCCTGGAATTCAGCTGGCCTAGAAATCCTGCTTTAAGGAAAAAGATTTCAATTCTAAATGTATTTGGGGCCCCCAATGCCAGAAATTAAATTATGGTATTGGCATCCATATTTTACTGTGAAGGGATCATTTAAATACAGCAAAAGTCAATCAGTCCCATTTATTGCTCCCTTATGAGCTACAGCCTATCGGAGAGCGCTATGGAGGAAAGCTTCAGCCCAGGGCCTGAAAGGACAGCTGATTGAGAAGTCCTTTGCCTCAAAACAGGAGGACCAGAACACATTAGCATCACTCCATCCAGTGGACAAATACCTCTCAGTGCCTACTGCCTGCCAGGCCCCCTCCTGGGGTACAAGAGTGAGTGAGACAGGTCAGGGCCTGCTTGCTTCTAGATGGGAGCAGGCCTCCATCAGGAAGGAAGGTATAAATGGGATATTGGAGGTGGGCCTGCACTAGGGTGCAGTGCCGGCAGGGCTGGGGTGGGGAGAAGGTGGTGAGTCAAGTAGATGCGGTGGACAGTAACTGGGTGTGTAGAGCAGCCATGGATGAGGGCCAGGGGCCCTGTGTAACTGTCTACCCATGACCCCACAGCAGCTCTGAGAAACAACCAAAAACCATGAATCATGTTCTTTTCCTCTAAAGAGCCTTGCATTCAGAAAGCATGACTTTAGCCTGGGCAGGAGGGTTCTGACTGAAGAGTCATAGCTCCCACATCAGGGCACATCAGACAACGACCACTGTAGGTGAAGACCACCCAGCTGGTGTTCATGCTGCCTGCCGGGCGCTGCCCCGCGCCTCTCTCAAATCCCTGTGATGGTCCTGCAAGGGGTTAGGTTTCTGTTTTGGGAAACTGGGACTCAGAAGGAGGCGGCTTGTCCAAGGACACACAGTTTTTAGCAACAGAGCTGGGATTTAAACCCAGGTTTCCACAGCTCCAAAGCCCAGGATGCGTTGCTCTGATTCTGCACTTCCTGGGAAGGTTGCTCTTTCGTGCTTTCTCCTTTTTCCTCCTCTCTCTCAACATCTTAAACCTTGTTGGAAAACAGGTGCACTCCTTTCCCATTCTGCTAACCACTGCAGGTTGTTTTCTGCACCCCATCCACCAGCCATGAGCTGTTTCTCAGGCCAATCTCCCACAGTGTGGTATGCAGCCCCTTGGGGGGGCTGGAAGAAGTTTAGAATTTTGAGTGTGCCTGGATACAGCATTAAATCACAATAAATCACTCTTGCAGTTCTCTGTTGCTGAGTAACTTAAAACAACTACAGTCGTTCCTTTTGCTCACAGATGTATAGTTTGCCCAGGGCTCAGTGGGAATAGTTCATCTGTGCCCCACATGGCATCAGCTGGGGACTAGAGGATCAACTGGGGGCTGGCAAGTTGGGGCTGGCTGTGGGCCTGGGTCTTGGTTTCTGTCTGTGAGTGTCTCCATGGCTGCTTGGGCTTCCTCACAGCATGGTGGATAGGTTCCAAGTGAGTTTTATGCCCTCACCTTAGAAATCATGTAGGATCACTTCCACTGTACCCTCTTGGTCTAGGCAACCACAGAGGCCCACCCATGTTCAAGGAGAAAGGCCATAGACCCCATGACTTGATGGGAGGAGAGTCAAGGTCACACTGTAAGAAAAGCATGTAGGGTGGGAGATACAGCTGCAGCCACCTTTGGAAAGCGTAGTCCATGAAAATCCCATTTCAGTGGCCCTCTGGTCCTTTCTGTTATGTCAAGGAGAAGTCTCAGGTTGGTGCTAGTTTGTCTTAGAACTTCTCTAACTCTTGGGTCTCCCCTTATCAAAAGAGCAGGCTTTCAGCTATAATTTAATGAAGTGGTCTTTTCAGTCTATTCTCATGGTCACCTCATTTATTGTAAATAATTCTGGTTTTCCACTCGTTGTAATTTCATGACATTTCCTTTTTAAATGAATTTATTTTAGTTAACAAGAGTGCTTCCAAGAGAAAACTTAGGCACAAGCTCTGCTCTGCTATAGATTTACTCTCACATGCACTTGTGAATAAGGATGTTCCCTCCTCTGTTATATAGCAAAAGCCTATAAACAATCTGAATGTCCATCAGCTGGGGAGCTGTTAAATCATTTAGAGTCATCCTTACCGTGGGACAGAATGTGGCTATGAAAAAACAAGGAGGGTCTCTGTGTGCCATGTCACCAAGATGCATGGGCAAGTGGCAAAGGCAGAGAAAGTGCGTGACATGCACCCACGTGCAAAAGATAAGGCATGGAGAATGCAGCTACACTCAGAATGCATAGTGGATGGATAACGGGAAACAGGTGTGGTGGTTGCTTCTGGGGAGGACAGGGGAGACTTACCATCCACTGTCAAAGATTTTATACCTTTTTAAATGTGAACTTATGAATGTGTTATCTGTTCAAGAGATTGAGAAGCTTAATATTTTCAAGTAAAATAAAATGACAAATCTTGCCCTTTCTAATAATGGAACAAAAGGCTGTGTCTGGGAGTAGGAGGAATGAGTCACCTCTCCCTGGACTGAGGTTTTACGGGGAGGCATGCCATGCTCTTCATGGTCCTGGGGTGCAGTGGTGACAGCTGTCATCCCACCTGCTGTGCTCATGGGGTGCAGTCCCTCCCCAGATGAAGACTTGGTCTGCACAATGTTTCATGACCATGAGCCCAAGCATCCCTACCGGTCCCTGAGCCCCTTCATGCAGGGCCAAGCCTCATTCTTCTAGATCTGTTTCTCTGGTACAGTGCCTGACACCCACAGGTTTGCTGAACTGGACGCCAGAGCCCTTCTGCTCACACGTCTGAGTGGTGTGGAAGCGTGCACACCTGTTACCAAGAGGTGTTGTCAGGAGCCCTCAGCTCTTGCCGCCGCCCTGTTCTTGATGATTATCACAGCCTTCTGGGTCAGACAGAGCCGCCTGGCCAACAGCTCATCCTGGGGTTGCTTCCCAGCCCTGACTGGGCCCCAGAAAGCCCTGAGGCCCTTTGTGTATGCAAAGGGATTCGCTTTTCTTTTTATTAATTTTAGGTACACAAATAACACACCCCTTTGTTCCTTGAGAAAATCAGAACACTGCCCATGAACTAAAATGACCTTGACCCCACACCCTCAGTCCTCTCTCCTCCCCTCTAAAGAGGTTATTGTTGGGCACCCTGCCAGACATTTCCTTAAATTTTTCTTTTATATCCACATGCTGGGCCCCATAAAAATAATATGGTATGGTTTTGTGTGGTTTAACTTGGTAAGAATTATGTTACACTGCATGTGTCAGCCTGCAACTTGCTTTTTTTCCTCTCAACAATATATTCTTGAGACTTAACCTTGTTGAAATATCTAGGGATCTGATTCATTCCTTGGCATTACAGTGGTTTTGCACTGAATGAAACTAGGTTTTTTTAGGATTCCCCTTGTTGCCAGACATTTGGGTCATTACAGACCCAAATCCTGCCGTCAACATCCTTATTTGTATCTCTGGCCCACGTGTGTGTTTTTCTTGGGGACATACCAATTGCCAGGTCATACGGTGTGAAAGTTTCAGTTTTAATAAATAATGCTAATTTGTCCTTCAGAATGACTATGTTAATTTATTCTCCTACTAGCAGCATTTGAGAAAGTCAATTTTTCTCTGTCCTCACCCATACCTGATGTTGTCAGACATTTTTGTTTTTGCCAATCAGTGAATGGAAGATGGTATCTTGTGTTAATTTGTTTCCTGATTTCTCAGGAGGGTGAGCACCTTTGTGGGGGTTGATTTGCTGTCCCCACTCTCTTGTCTCTGGGTGACCTGTAGGAATCCACTTTTACGGCTGTCTTTTCCCTCTTAGAGATATTTTGCAAAGATTTCCTTGCAAAGAGTCTGTAAAGTCATTTGTTATAGAAGAGTTAAATTTTAATTTTGTGGAAATCAGTTTATCAATCTTATATTTATTTATTTGTATGTGTTAATTATTTCTTTTGAAAGAAATCCTTCCCTGCCCCTAAGGTCACATGAATATTCTCTGGTATTATCTTCTGACAATTTTCTGTGAATTTTAAAAATAGAACCCAGGTCCCACCCCTTTTGAAGTGGAGTTGGTCGGGGAGGAAATTCAGCTGGGCAGCCCAGTGTACACATGACCTGTCATCTACTGTGGCCTCCTCTGGCCACAGACCGCTCCTGAGAGTCAGGGAGAGAGGCTCCTGAGCCCCCCACACCCCAACATAGCTGCATGCCACCAAGCCCTCTCTGCACACCCATGTCCTTCCTGGTAGTCAGCACCCAGCGTGGCTCCCCTGCCTCGGAGCAGAATCCACAGGTGCCTGCATGAAGGTGTGGTGAGGGCCTGGACTGTGGCCAGGGTTGGGCTTCATCCAGCAGCTCTCTCTTGGGTCCTCGACCCACAACACCGTGGCCATCCAAAGGGGAGCAGACAGCCCGTCACCCGGGGCTCCAGGCGGGAGCAGCCTAGGGCCGAGGTGGTGAAGGAATTCCCTACAGTGACACCCAGGACCCACGAGCAAGTCACCCTCCCATGATCCCCTCGGTCCCTCTGAAGGCCATCCTTCTCTTGAGCCGTCAGAAGCCGCTTCATTTCTCCCTAACTGCCCCCACAGCGTCTGACACGCCAGAGGCTCCCTCCACCTCCCAGCCGTCCTGTCCCACAGGCTACTGTCATCTTTTAGTTTTCTTATGAAATTTCTGACAGGGCTTTAATGTCTCAACTGCATTTCTGAAAGTCATTCCGCTTTGGGGTTTTGTCCTTCCTTTTTTGTTCTTTGTGGTGGAGGTGGTGGGTCTTCCCCACACCCCACACCCCGAACCCCCTAAGGCCTAACGCCGGGCTCTTATGAGGGGATTACCTGCTACAAACCCCCCCGGACACTGACACCCATGGCTGTGCCTCTCCCTGTGCACCCACACACGGGCTCCAGGGAAAGCTGAGGTGTCCTGTTCAGCGGGCAGGGAGGGAGGAAAAAGGCGAGAGAAAGAGAAAGGAAAAGAAGGGAAGAAAGAGCATTCTTGATTCATTTTGCTTTGCTTTCTGTATTTCAAACGTGAAAGATTGTCATTGAGGAAAATGTTTTAAGTATTGAGTGAGGGACATAAACCACCTATCACAAAGAAAATGTTTCTAAGAATGAATATGGGGACTTCCATTTCTGACAAGGTAGAAGACTAGATGTCTTTCAGTATGAAACTAGAAATTCTGGATACAGTAATTTTTAGAAAGGTTTTTAAATAGTTGGCTGGACTCTTAGGAAAGGAAGGAAGATTCTTGCCATAGATAATACAAAACTACAGTCCAGAGAGTGGAGCCTGTCTGGTGTCAGTGTTTCCCAAGGGGTAGCTGGCTATCCTAGGTAGTCCTGTACTAGGAAAAAGAGACAGAAATACGAGGCCTGTAAGACAGGAGGATGGGCTAGGAGATGTCTCCACGAAGCCAGGATCCCAAACAGATTGTGCTGCCAGAGGGTTAGAGTGAAGTGTGTGCGGAGAGTTGGGAGGAGAAAAAATTTACCTATTATCCCTAGATCTCCCTGGAAGTTAAAAATAGGGAAGAAAATCCTCGGAAAATATTGGAGCCTGTTTGTTATCACATATTTGTTATTGTGTTTGGGGTCAGAATTTATATCACTTATATCTACCTGCCCCCTCTCTCCTCCCACCTACCCACCAATAAATTTAACCCAAATATTTGGCTACTGTGATCCCAGTAGAACTTACTGTGGGAAGGGAAGTGTTCTGCAACTGAAGTGAAGTCATGCACAACTGTAGACTTGCTAAAACTCAAACTGTAAGCTTAAAAGTGGGTGAATTTTATGGTCTATTAATTATACCTCAATACGGCTGCTTCGCCCCCACCAAAAAAAAACCCAGTTACTATGCTTCTAGTCAGAGGCTTCTTTTAATGTTTTATTTCCCTGCACTTGTAGTTCTTTATGGGGATTTTTTTTAACATATTGAAATCAAAGTAATAAAGTTTTTATCCTCTCTTTCATTTCAAAGTTTAATGTCTTTAAAATGTCATTGCAATTATTTGTAAATAGGATTTTTGTTGCTTGGGTTTTTAATATGTATTTCAGAAGTCCATCCTGAGGATTCTCATTTAAAATAATGTCAAGCAATACAGTGGTATATAGGGAAAAATGTAACGTTCTCCCGTTGATACTTCCTCCCTAACACACACACACACACACACACACACACACACACACACACCCCCAAGTGCTCACTTCCCTCCCCATAGGTAACCACTGTTCACAGTTTGGTTAAACATAATATTTAAATGGGTATATAATTTTGCATGTGATGGGGGAAAAATCATACTAAAAATTTTCCCCCCCTATTTGGGGGCATTTAGGTTGTTTCCTGGTTGAGCTATTTCTTTTAAAACACATAGCAGAGGATTCCACTGAAGGGAATTCAAAGCGGACTGGATCTAACGGTCCTGTGTTGGCCTGGTGATCTCAAAGCTGTCAGGGACAGGCACTAAATTAAATACAGAATTTGGGGATTTGAGGATAGGTTTCAAATAAGAGAAGGGGCCTGGCATACAACGAGGGCCCCATGCTAAATGCTTTCATGTCTCTGTTCTCGTTGAAAGCACCGAACATCTTAAGGTAAGGGAAAGTATTCCCATTTTACAGGTGGAAAGTCGGTGTTCAAAGGGGCCAAGTACCTTGTACAGGAGGATCATGCACTGCAGTGCAGAGCTTGGCTCTAACTTGCCAAGACACTAAGTTGAGGGCTTGGTGGTTCTGTAACCAAGCAGGGGTTCTTGTCTTCCTGTTTTCACTTACTTTGGGTGAACACTAACACAGCTAGACACCGCCACTAGTCTGCCAGGACGCGCTGGAATGGTGCTGGGATGCTGTTTGTTGGTTATTTTTTAGCACACTTGGCGTGCCTGCCTTGCAGTAAACATTGTAACACTCTGTGTTCTATGCAAGTTAGTCCTCCTCACAAGATGCTTTAGAGGAACGGATGTCATCCCCATTTTCAGATGAGAAAAGTGAAGCCAGAGAGATAAAAATGTTGCCCAGCATGACCCAGAGGAGGGACTCAGTCCAGGTGTGTGTGACTACAGGCCCAGGCTCTGACCACTGAGCTCTGCCGCCCAGCAGAATGCACGTTAGCTTGAGCCTCTCCGCCAGGCTGGGCAGCCCGACAGTGCCTCATTCTGCTCTCCATCTGCCTCCTCCCAGACAACAGTGACCTGATCGCGTGCACGGTGATCACCAAGGACGGCGGCATGGTCCAGCGATTTCTGGCTGTTGATATTTACCAGATGAGTTTGGTGGAGCCTGACGTGTCCAGGCTTGGCTGGGGTGTGGTTAAGTTCGCAGGCCTTCTGCAGGTATGGAACTCCTGAAACTCTTCTCGGTTGTCTGTACAAACATACAAAAGTATCATCTTCATAGTTAATTTCTAATGACACAAGGACTATGTGGAAAGATTGTCACTGAAAGAAGTTAAAATACTGCCCAGATAAGGGCCAAGTTCTCTTTGACCTAAACCTTCAACTTTCTCCTTCGTTATCAAGATGGTTCTTCCTGACCTGATGCTCTGCCAAGTGCGTATATAAATATAACTACATGTACTGTTCTTAAAAACCCTTGAGAGGGTGGGTGTGTGTATGCGTTTGTGTATTTTTTATAGCATCACGCGGAACGTATTCTGAACTTGGCTTTCTCCATTCATGTCTGTCTTGGAGAGCTGACCGTGTTCATATACGCAGACGTACTGGTGTTCTTTTAACTGCTGCGTGACCGAGCCAAGGCATAGTTAGCCAGTGCCTGGTGACTGCTGCCAGCTTTTTGCCTTTACCAACAGTGCTGCCATGACCAGAATTGTTCTTACTTCCTTATGCACCTGGGCAAGGGTTTCCCTAGGCAGACACCAAGAAGTTGGGGGTGTCCCTAGTTTCAGTGCTCACAGAACCTGCCAGATTCCTCTTTAAAATGATTGCTGCCACTGGCGATTCCTGGGCATTCCCTTGTCCTCACCCCCTTTCCAGCAGAGCTGGGCTCTAAATCGGCAAACACCAAGTCAGGGTTGGGTTTTCTTACGGTTTGTCTGTATGCTGGGTGACTAACACCATCTTGCTGACTGAATGAAGTGTGGATCCAAGAGACGGAGCACAGCCTTGCAGCTCACACCAACCTCAGGCCCCCATGCCTGAACATCCCACATCCCCCGGAGGCTCCCAGGCCTGAGGCTTGCCCTTCTCTGAGCCCATCCGTTTCCTTGCTGGGCAGTCCTGGTTGCTGGCAAGGCCTTGCTCGGGCTGACCTGCATCTGCCTCTCCACAGTGTGGCCTGCTGGCAGCATTCAACTCTCTGCAAGAACCACCCACAGGTTTGAAGATGTTGTTACAACCCTTTCCCCAGCCTCTTTTTCAAGATCTTTCCATTTAAAAAAATGTCTCTTACCAAGAGTGACATGAGAAACAACTCTATGAAGAATCTTTCATTTAAAAAAAAGACTCCTGTGTAAGAGGTTGTCCATTACGTGACTTAAGTGTTCTTATTTATCTGGGCTTATGATCAATTTCCTTTAGAATTTAGTGTCAGGGAAGTGTTTTTCTGCCTCCAAGGATTAATACATGTCCTCCGCCAGACAATGAAAGCCACATACACCTTTTCTTTTGGGTGTCTTCCAGTAGCTACTATTCATCAGGCCATTACTACATGCCAGCCTCTCCTTTTAAATGTGTAATATCTCATCTAATCCCCACTGTAACATTTAAATGCAGGCCTGATTTCCAAAGAGTCTGTGCCAGAAGGAATGCCTACGAACAGTAAACCCTCTTATTCATGAGGCTTTTTCAGTATTTTCCCCACCCCTTCTAGCATTTCTGACTTTATTGTCTGTCTCCTGCCTCCTGCTTTTTTCTTAAATCACCTCAGACCCTGACGGGAAGCGGGTCCTTTACACAGAATCCGTTCTGAGGCTTTGGATTAAATCCGTCCTTGTTACACTTAAACGGGAGTTCCCTCTCCAACTTTCAAATGTAGCTCAATGTCCTCCCTGGCCCTTTATCAGGGTTGGCTTTCTCCTGTAGGGACCAGAAGTTCTTCAGAGACATACAAGTGGGTGCCACCAGTGCCTGCTTCTTAAGAGAAACAAGGAAGAAATTGGTCAGTAGGTAAACAAACATATCTAAGATTGTGCCAGATGGCGTAGGAATTTGGGTTTGTTATCTCTGGTTTGTCAGGAGTAAGAATCACTGGAGCTGGACTGTCGGGTTCCCTGTGGCACCTTGAAGAGGCTGCTGTACCCGTTTATCCACTAGCTGACTTGAGTCCTCATGGAGACGGTACCAGCCCCACAACCTGTGTGGGCTCCTTTCGAGTGCTGTGTGCTTCCCACTGTGTCTCCTCCCACTAGGCCTGCTCTGGTCTGTGCCTCTCCTCGACTCAGACTTGGGACGCTGATGGTCTCCTTCCAAGCAAAAGCAAAGTTGAATCTGGGGGACCTCTTTCTAGATGACACATGGATCCTACAGCTTCCAAGCAGCTCCCTTCTTCCTGAACCTAACACACACCCGTTCTTTTGCTTCCTCCCCCTGCAGGACATGCAGGTGACTGGCGTGGAGGATGACAGCCGCGCCCTAAATATCACCATCCACAAGCCTGCATCCAGCCCCCACTCCAAGCCCTTCCCCATCCTCCAGGCCACCTTCATCTTCTCGGACCACATCCGCTGCATCATCGCCAAGCAGCGCCTGGCCAAGGGCCGCATCCAGGCGAGGCGCATGAAGATGCAGAGGATCGCTGGTGAGTGGCTGGCCCCAGCGGAGTGTCCTCTGAGCCTGGGGGGACAGGAGCAGCCACAGGGGTTCTCACATTGACCTTGAAAGCCCCCATTACTCCTCTAGAAGAGGGCATACACAGTTTAGGAATTGTGTTCTGGTGAGAGAATGGAGAAGGTGCTCAGAATCTCCCACTTCCTAAGTGTTTGACTTTTTGGAGAGTTTCTAGTGTTGCATGGAAGAGGAGAGCAAGAGCCCTCCTACCAGGCAAGAGGCCATGAGCAGGCAGCTCTTGTCACTCTTGCACGTGAACGTGCTCTAGCTTATGTTTACAAAGTGCTTCAACACTCCTCTGCCACCTTTGATCCTTAGAACAACCTTGAGATCAGCAGGGTCTGTTCTGCCCATTGTCCAAAAGAACTGAGGCTCAGTGACTTGTCTAATTGGCAGAAGCCACATGCAGAGCTTCCTACTGGGAAGTTCAGCCCTTCCTCCTGCCCTGCCAGCTCTCAGGAGAGGCTGCCCTGCCTGGGGAGGGTGCCATGTCCCAGCGCTGAATTCAGAAGTCACGTTTGCATTTCACAGGGACTGTCGTGTATTTGTGAGGAGGCTGACAATGCCTAGTGTCAGGAAGTCCCCAGCTTTCTTAGAAGCAAAGGCCCTGAAATTGAGAGCATTTTAGTCTTCCGGGCAGAAGGCACAGCATTCTCCCAGGGGAAAAGGCGTTCTAGCAACTCCTCAGATTATAAATAGTCTTTTCAAGACTCCAGCGCCTTTCAGTTCAAGGACCAGTGGTCCTTCTGGTGTGGTTGCTGGGAGGATTTCCAGCCCGCTAGGGGAGGAGAGGAGCTTTCTAAAGGGATCACCTAAAAATAACCACGTGGAGGGCTGGACTTCTGAGCATTGCAGATTCAGTTATTTAGCACGCCTGCCCTGTTGATCTGCACAGCCCGCATCCCAGAGAACCTCATCTTACTCTCACATAGCTGAAACTTGGCCTGCAGATTCATTACAGAAGCATTTTGTAATGTGCAAAGGGACTTAAATCATTCAGCCCTTTCTTTTAAGATTTATTTTCAGAGGGTTTTTTTTTAATGTAAAGCAGTTTCTCACCACTGGCATGAAGGCTAAATATTTCATTTGAAAATTGAGAATTATGCCATAAAGTGGCTGTTAGAACTAATGCCTTAGGTATTTCTTAAATTGGTTTTAAAATGCTCCTCCAAATTGCTATATCATGAGATTTGTTTATGGACGAGAAGATAGCAACTGTGACAGATAAACGCACTCATAAATGCACACATACATATGGGTGTCTGTTCTCTCACAAAGTTCCCCATGGGCACATATGTATATGTGTATATATATATATATATATATATATATATATATATGTATGTATATATGAACTTTTAGGGAGGAATTGGCCCTATTTGCTTTGGGGTCTGAAACAGCAGCTGAGGCTAAGCCTGGGCAAGGATCCTTTGTGTGTGGAAGCCGAGGTGGAGACTGTTTCAGCTTCCATTTCTGAATCCCCCACTAGGCACCTTGTGCTCGGAGCCTCAGGCCGGCATTTGGCGTCACACACACAGCTCCAGGCTGCCGGCTCCCTTCTGGCATTGTCCAGGTGGTATGCCTGGTAGAGCCATGGCCACTCTGGCTACAGCCACCCAACCAGTCTCACCTCCTACACCCCATCCCACCCACTGAGCATGAACCATGGTGTTGTTTGAATGTAGCACTCCTGGACCTCCCAATCCAGCCAGCCACTGAAGTCCTGGGGTTTGGGCTGGGCCCTGCCTCTTCCACCCAGCACCTGCCTTTCCGCTTCTACGAACAGTGCCGCCGGGGCAGCAGCGACCCCACCGTGCAGCGCTCTGTGTTCGCGTCCGTGGACAAGGTGCCAGGTGAGCCACCCCCACCCTGCACCACCTCTTGTCTCCTCCTGGGGGTCCTAGGGCTTCCTCTTGGTTGTGTCTGTGTAAGCTTCCCTTCCCCCCCACCCCAGATTTCCAGGCTTCTGGAAGCATCAGTTTCCTAGAGTTTATCAAAGTAGAACACAAGATTATACACCAACACCACAAATAAATTTTGGCCCTCTCTTTGGTGTTCTGTGACTTGGGTTTGGTTTTCCAGAGTCTGCTTGGGGGTGTGGAAGGACTTCTCAGAATTAAGACTAAAGAAGTTCCTTGGAAATTTCTCAGAAATATTTAGATTATTAGTAACGAGATTGTGGGGGAGTTATTTCCTTCAGTGTGTGTAATGACTAGAAAGAGATTGTGTGGTCCAGGGATAACCACCCCTGAAGAACTGAGACATCAGAAGAAGGCCTTGCTGCCCAAAGGCAGCTTCCAGCATCTTCCACCTGGGAGCTGGGAGCACCTCTTCCCAGTTTCACCAGAGCTCATCCCAAACCTTCCTCTTCCCTCCCCCCAAAAAAACATGAAGTTCAAGATTGCCTTAGCAGAGCAGAAAGAACAGCTTCTCCAGAAGGGCAGGCCACTCTCTCCCCTTCCTGTTCTGACACACGCCTGCTTTAAGTAAATCCATATGCACCCTGATCCCTCGAAAGATAACCTTGTTCTTGATTATAAAACTTCAGAAAGCCGGCCAAGCTGTCCCCTACAAAGTAACCTCCCCAGATTTAGGGTTCCAAACTTCAATTGCAAATGTTGCAAAATGTTTTCAAAAGCAGTTACTAATTTCAGAACAAATGGAGGCATAAAACCTGCCCCAAATCCCAGTCTTGTTTCCCTTCCTCCTCATGATTCATCCTAGTTTCCTTCTTTGATTTGGTTAATTCATTTAGGAAATATATGTGCTATAAGCATATGATATTTTAAAATCCAAACAGGATGTGATAAAATGAGAAATAAGTCCACCTTGCCACAGCAGTAACCACTATTAACCATTTCTTGCAGATCCTTCCAGAAGTGTTTGTTTGCAGGCCACTTATACGTTTTTGCTTGTCTTATACACGGGGTTATACCACGCCTGCGATTCTGCACCTTGGGTCTTCTTTTAATTTGGTCTTAACAACAGCACATATAAACCGACTTGATGCTCATTAACTGTCTTATGCTATTTTAACATATGGATGGACAAAAATCTTTTATAATGCTTGGTACTGATAGACATTCGGGTCATTTCCAGTGTCACAGTGAACATCCTTAAGTCACATCCTTAAGCTCTCTGTGCGATGTGCAAACCTTGTGTGTCTGTGGGATAAATTCCCAGCAGTGGAACTGCCAAGTCAAAAGGGGCAGTTTTTCATTTTGATGTATGTAGTTCCAACATGCACTCTGGAGAAAGTGCACCAGTTCACACTGCCGCCCATCACCTGTGTTTTCATTCTTAAAACCAGTCTTACATGACAAGATTGATTGCAGCCCTGCCTCTGTTTTCAGCCATGAAATGTGAGGTGACTCTGCCTGCCCCAGGGTCTGGAGAAATTCTCCAGGTCATTTCATGTTCTGTAGAGATAATTGCTAGGTAAATGTAAATGATGGCCATGAGTCTAGGTTAACTAAGTACAGATTGGCCTGGTAAAACATCATTTCTTTTTTCGTTCATTCTTTTTTTTTTTTCACACACAGTTGTAATGTATTGTAAATGTACTAACATTTCTGTAAGTACTGCCTTGTAGTTTTTTGTTTTTCACTTTTGAGACTATGTCAGTTAAGAAATCATTTCTTTAGGGACACCAGGGTTTCTTTCAGCTCAGGAATTAACAGGTTAAGGAACAAGGCCTTATTTCCGCTCTGTCCTTTTTGGAACAAGACAAGTGTGAATAAATAAATAGAGCCATGTGTCACGTTACTCGGCATCGGCACAGTCATCTCTCTGTTTACAGAGGCTTTAGGGTGACTTATTACTAACTTCTCCCACCCTGCCTGGGCTCCAGGGAAGGAGTGAGGTCATCCAGTGCTGGGGGTGTGGTTCTGTCTACGGTAGCCTGGACCTTCCTTGTGGGGGTGGGGGGCGGGGTTTGCCACAGCTGGAATGGCCAGCCTGTTGCTAGTCCGATCCGGGTATGTGAGGCTTGGCTGGCTGGGACTATGGCAAATCAAAGGTAGCTGCCAAAGGGGGCTCTCCATCCCTAAGCTCTCTCTCCTCTGACAGCCCCTCAGGTGTGGGGTTGGGGGTGGGGACATGCTCAAGATGTGCTCCCGGCGACTGCCTTGGGTAGCAAGTCCTCATTGCCCTCCGTCACTGGCCTGGGTTACAGCTACGACCTAAAGCGCAAACTGAAGTCACTGAGCGTCAGTAGGACTCAAAGAAAGGGAGGGGAGCTCTCCCTCCTGCCCCCCTCCTCACACCTGCCATCTCAGCAGGCCCCACAGCCACCCAGCATCTCAGAATCATTCTTAATTCTTTTCTTCCCCCTACCATGACCACAGGCCTGCTCTGCCTCCAGAATAGACCCCATCTTTTCTTTCTGTCCAGGCACCAGCATCTCTTCCCAGATCACGGCAGGAGCATCTTCAATATTCTCAGGCTTCCAGTTTCATTCCCTCCTTCATTAAGCCAGAAGGACCTTCTAGAACATACACTGGACCCTATCATGCCCTGAAACCCTCCAGAAGCTTCTTGTTGCACTTAGAACAAAATCCAGGTTTCCTCACTGTGATCTCGTGTGGCCACTGTGCGACGGGCCCAGGCCGGCCGCTCCAAGGCAGCCCTGACCTCCCTGCCATCCCCGGCCCGGCCACACCAACCCTATGGTCCTCTTGTCAGCACATCCCAAAGTTTGGGCCTCAGGACTCCTTTATACTCTTAAAAAAGTACTGGGGAGCCCTAAGAGCCTTAGTTTATATGGATTGTATTTACCGATATTTCAAGTATTAGAAATCAAAATGGAGAAATGCCTTAATGTTTATTTATTTAAAAACAATGATACAATATTACTCATTTAATTGTAGACTAATGTTATCAAAAAAAACAATGATAAACCCATTACATGTAAGCATAAATAACATAGTTTTAAAATAAATAATAACCCCTTGTTCTTCAAAACAAACAAACAAAATTGCTTCATATTTTTGTAAATCTCTTTAATGTCTAGCTTCATAGAAGACAGCCAGATTCTCATATCTGCTCCGGCTGTCAGCCTCTTGTGATGCCATACATTGTGTGGCGTCTGGGAAACTACTCCGTATACTCCTGGGAGAAGGAATGTAAAAGGAAAATGCTGTCTTACTATTTTTGTGAAAGTAGTTCTGACCCTGGGAGCTCCCAGGGTTCCCCAGACCATGCTTTGAGAACCACTGTTGTAAGTCACTGAGCTCTCTCTCCTCAGGGCCTTTGTATTGGACGCCCTGCCCCAGATCTGTGTGGCTGCCTCCTACTAATTGCTCAGGTCTCAAGTCTGCAGGCTGCTTCCTGAGAGAGGCCTTTCCTGCTCACCCCCTAGCTCAGTTACCCTCTCTCCTCCATCACATTAGCCTGCTTTACTTATTACAGGGCCCTGTGGTTTCTTACCTGAATGACATATTTGTGTACCTGGCCATGGTCTTTGGAGACTGTCACTTCCGCGGGGACCTGGTCTGTCCTGTTTGCCCTGTATCTCAATACCTAGCACTGAGCCTTCATTCAATTTTTGTTGAATGAAGAATGAGCCCACACCTGTTCAACACATCCCACCTAATGCCTTCTCCCTGTGTGAACACCAGGAAGATGGGAAGATAAACAGTTCTGTCTGGGGCCTAGATGTCGGGTGGTTTAGTCTGTGGCACTTTGGCAAGGGAACCTATGACAACTGAGACCCCAGGAATCTGCAGCGTTCCTCTGGTTAATTTCTGTTACCAGAGTGAGCAAGAGGTGCATCCACGGAGGGCAGGTGCAGTGCCCCTAGGTGACAGAGTTGGGTTGGTGGCACATCAACTGAATCTCACCACCCTCACCTTAGAGGTTTCCAAAAGCCAAAGTGTAGGGGGCCGGAGGGTGTCACTGGAAGCATGGCCCAGATTGGCCCCCAGTGCTGGGGCATTCACAGCTGCCCTCCACCCAGGTGTGCAGCAGTGTGACCCTTCAAAACTGCTGGGATGGTATTGCTCTGCGTCCCTTGCCACGCTGTTGCAAAATCAGAGGCTGTGTGGGATCCTGGCTCCCACCTGGGAAGTAATTCACAAGAGAGAAAACAGCTCTGACTGCCTGCCTCAGGGTGACTGCTAACTCTGTGCTGACACGTCTTCCAGTTTTATTTGCAGTCCCAGGTAACTGTCATAAAGAGTCTGTCTCCCTTTTAGAAGCTGTAAATGATTATATCTGATGAAAATATACCTTTCATTTCCTTGGAAGAGATACTAATCAGGGCTAACAGGTGACTAGCCACTTTGGTATATTTTTCTTCTTCCATTTGGTGTGGAGAGAAATCACAAATTCTGTTTATTGGCTGGTTTTATGTTTGTGGCTGTCACCCCACAGAACATTCTGCTCCATGAGGGCAGAGGCTTGTGTGTGTGCCTGGCTGGGGAGGGAGGGGTCGGCAGCAAGTGGTATGTGAGCAGGTGCAGTCCCGTGGATGCTGTGTGGTCAGTCCCTCAAGGACCTGTCTAAAACTGTCCCGTAGGACACCTTTGCATGAACACCAAGTGGTCCAGCAGACCCCAGCACATACGTTGTTTCCTGGAGGTGACCCTGGACTATGGGGCAGTGGCCCCTTGTCAAGGGACCAGGGCTCTGGCCTCTCGGAGCAGCCTTGTCCCCCACTCTGGTCTCCTCCTGGCCCAGAGGCTGCTCCCAGGTGCTCACCTGGCAGGGCTGGGGAGCTTGGCAGAACACCGTAGTCCCTCTAGCTTGGATCCTCCCCAGCCCTTCCTAATTCTTACCTAAACCAAAGGTCTCTGCAGCCCAGAAGGCATTACAGGGATTTGAGTGGGGCACCAAGCAGGCTGACACTGCTGGCCCTCACTGATGGGGGCTTCATGACATGACCAAAGAAAGGGACCTCTCCCCACCTTGTTCATCATCACCACCCCCACCAGCCCTTAGCTCCGGGGACAGGGACTGAAGTCTGTCTTTCACTGCTCTCCACCCTGCTTAAACCCCTCCAACTGGCACCCCACACCACCTCCACTGTCCCAGTCCTGTGCCTCCTTCCTGCTACCAGCTTCTCTCTTGCTTCCCAACTCTGTAGACACATACCCCAGCATTTCAGCTGCATTGGCTTTCCACCCATACCACACAGGGGCCAAGCGCATCCCATTCAGACCTCTGTCCTCGCGCTGCCCTCTGCCTGGAACGCTCTGTGGGGCTATAGCTCCTTCTCAGCTTTAGGGTGCTGCCCAGACACTGCCCCGGTGACCTTCCCCAGGGGCCAGCCCATCCCAGCCCGTCTGTGGGGCAGCTGGTTTTTTTTTTTAATTGAGGTGAAATTCACATAACATAAAACTAACCATTTGAAAGTGTACAAGTCAGTGACATTTATTATATTTACAGTCCTGTGCTAACCATCACCTCTACTAGTTCCAAAACATTTTAATTTCTCTCAGCTAACACCCCGCACCCATTAAGCAGGCCCTTCCCCACGTCTTCCTCCAGCAACTGC